>CAWYQG010000036.1:0-177011 GCA_963966155.1 Clivina fossor
TGTCAGTGACCTCAAGATATATAAATGGACGGGAAAGTGGGCGTAGATTTGTGTCACATAAAAATTTTATGCAACCAGCATAACTGGATGGCTAGCTATCTCTTTTTATTGTGGCTATCAAAATGTTAATCATTAATACCAGTGCTACTAAACTTGCTCGATTTTTTGTTGTTCATGAAAATTATAACGCACAAAATTATTGGCCGTATTCATAGCAATTTTTGTATTTAGTTTGTGAGAAAAAGGAATTAATTTCGTTAGTGGATACATTTGAAAAGTCAAATATAATTTTTTAAAATAACGTTTATTAAAAAAAAACATAAATTATACATTATTAAACAATATTAATTTTGTCAACTTAGAACGAATTGTCGCTTTATTTCCTTTTATATTTAAATTTAATTTTTTACAATGTGACTTACATCTAATATTCAAATATAAATTACTAATTTTTTTAACTAATTGAATTTCGTGCAAATCTTCCCCAATTTCATTTGAAATAGGGTGTTTTGGTATAAACAATTTAATATTTTCAGAGAAATATCTAACATTATTATTTATTATAACAGTTTTAAAATTCTTATATGTTACATTACTTTTATACAAATGGTACATTTTCTCACAATTTTTTATGATCAAAAAGACAATATTTTGTGGTATAACCAAGCCTCCTCTATTTACAAAATTGACAAATGAATATTCATTTAGTATTTTAACATACGAATGATCTGTAGCATCAGTTTTAATCATAATTTTTTTACAATCAGTACATGTACTAACTTTATTTAATTTGAATACTATATAACCACCAATATAACACAAAATATTTTCTTGATATTCGTTCAGTGACAATTAGGACGCCAAATTTAAAATATCATCATCAATTTCGTCAATATTATTTTCGACTATTTGTCTTTCTTGCGACCTAAATTCAAAAATACTTGGGCAACAGTGTTCAATATTTAGTACATTTGCATTTGTACTAGGTTGTACATGTCCACTAAATAACATTTGCCTTAAGGCCCACGTAAATTGATTTGTATTTGGATTATTATTCCAACCTCCTCGTTGTCGTATGGCTGAAAAGTATAATTCTATGTGGTCTTGACTTATTTTGTAAGGCAAAAAATACTTCAATATGTTATTGTCAAACATATATTGTGCTAGCTTTATAATACCATGCATTGCTGTTAAAAATCCAACACCAAAAGTTTTCCTGGCATGCGAAAATAGTGGAATACCATCTACTTTAATTAATTTTAAATAATTTTCAACTTCATTGAAATCATTTTTAATTTTTTCAATGTTATTAGGTGTCAACGGAGACTTATAGCCTACTCCAAAGCAATTTCTAGCATTTACTTGATCAAAGGTACGATCAAAATAACGAATAAATTTTACTGTCTCCTCATTTCCTTCAAAATCTTTTACTTTAAAATAATTTAGAAATTCCAATGCATCTGCTACACCCTGACTGATAGTTTGGGAAGCAAGTTTGACATTCATTATTTTATTTTTATAATTAATATGTTCTGAACTTAAATTATTTGCAAAAGCTAATTCTGTATTATCTTGTAATTTTTGCAATCTTTTTATGTATTCCCATGACACAGCTTTATCCCCAACCTGCAAAAATTTATCAGCCAAACAATTTCTTATTAATTTTAACATGTGGCACGGATCTAAAATGAAATTAATATAAATATTATTATCGCAAGGATGCGGAAAATTAGAACTAAAATTATCCAATCTAAAATCACATCCTAAATTTTGTCCAGTTTTTATATTTACAGGTGCTCCGTCGCAAGTTATTGAATTTACTTGTATACCTATATCCTACAACATAGAAATTGCTGTTAGAATTAACTGAGCTTGTACGTCGGCACTTAAAAAGCGAATAAAAAAATAAGCAATCGGACATTTGAAAGGATGGCTATAGGAAACAACTAAAAATACTAATGCTTCACTAGCTAGACTATTTTCTACATCTTCAATTATGCCACCATAATCCACAGTACCCGAAAATTTGCCAGTATGTTCATTATAATGCGTACCAGTTCTAATATGCATACTGTCAACAATTAAACCCACATGCTTCAAGTAATTTACTTTAGGATCTTCCACCATACTATTTAAATACATAAAAACCTCACTTAAAAAGCCAGGATTACAGTTACGTGTTGAAAGCCATTTCCTAATAGAACGTGCGCAGGGTAGTGACATGTGTTGAGCTACAAACTCGTAAGCTTTCGGCGAATAGTAATGCAATGTTAAAGCAAATTTTTTAATATTGTCTTTATACCTTCTACCTTGCTTTGATATTTTAGAAAAATTTGGTTCTTGCGTAATTATAGCTTGCATAAATTCCGAAAAATGTTCTTGTAATAGATTTAATACATCACCAGATTGAGTTGATTTTTCTTGTAAATTTTGTAGTACATCTTTTATATTATTTATCTGTTTTTCTCGTCGTTGAAGAGAAAGCTGCAAATTTCTAACTTTCATTTTCAACTTCTTTTTACGGGGGCTTGAACAATCTTTTTTTTCTGGTGAAGTCTGTGTGCCTATTGAAGTATGCAAGTCATCTACAGACGTATTTGATATGAACTGAAATTATTTTTTTTGATATAAATAAACTAATATCATTTACTTAGATTCATTAATACATGTTATATTATATTACCGATTCATCATCAAATCTTTCATTGGGCACTGGCGGAGTACTGCAGCTTGGAAGCGTAATATCTTCAACTAATCCGCTCCTAGTAGTTTCCAAAGAATGTATGTCAATACTGCAGCTTGGAATTGTAGTATCTTCAATTAATTCACTTGCAATAATTTCCGATGAATGTTGTACATTAGAATCGCATTTCTATAACAGATATGGACGTAAAATATTGTATTAATGCAATAAGTTCATATTGTTCATTTGTCATTGCATATAAAAAAGAAAATGCAAACAAATTCCAGAAAAAATTATAAATGTATAAGATGTTAATTGATTTATAGAATAACTGTACCTACACTTAAAATTGAATTATTTACAATTAAGGTTAAATTTAGTTATAATTTATAAAATGTTTACTATTTGCTTACAAACATAATCGTTCAAAACAGCAGGCTATTATAGTATGTACTTACTAATTATAAATCAATTATGCATACCTTCCAAAGAAAAAGACTGGGTACAACATCTGGTTTCAAAATTCCCCTCGAGTCATAATCATTCTCAGAAAAATGATCACTACACACTCTCCAATGATCTTTAACGATATAGCCAACCCTATTAATTGCTTTTATCCATAAATTTCTTAAAAACTCATCTTTGGGCAACCTATCACAAAACATAAGAACACAACGGAACATTACTGTAAAGTCGTATAAAACGTAAATAAATCAAATAAATAAGAAAGACAAAATTCAAAATATTAGCAGAAAGTTACATATTATTAATTAGTATTTTACAATGTTTTAATAGTTTAAATAAATAAAAAATTATAACCACGTGTACACATACAGATTTTATATACTATTATTGTAAAGATGTTATATTATTTATAATTATAATTTATTCTTGTGTATTTCTAATTACGAAACTTAATCCTACATATTATTATTATGAAATTAACTTACCTATGGAATTTTACTTTATACATTCCACTCTCTTTACCGCAACCCCGCACGATACAACTTTGCACCATGATGATAAGTTTATAAAAATATCACTCGATGTATATAAGTCTATGCCTATGAAACAGTAAAAAACTTGAAATAATTTATCTGTAAACTATTATAAACAGCTTCTTCCTCGCCGGTTAAGTTGTAAATATATGTAGTTATAACAGCAGAGTACACAAACTATTAGCAACACTATCACACACAGTATACGTCCACTACTTCAAAGAGCGTTTGACAATAATAGCCTCCTAAAGTAATGACGCGCAGTTGCCGCGAAATATAAAAATGTTGCTTAACAAAAATTGTACAGTTTGAATTTCTATGTAATTTAAATGGGGTTTAAAAATACTAGTTTTCAATCGCTTATTGTAAAAATATAAAAGATATTTAAGACCTGACACAACTTGTTTCATATAGTGTGAATATTTTATTTTCATGTGAAATAATTAAAAACTCAAGGAACACTATGGATAAATATGTTCTTTTATGTTAAATATTTTAAGTCTTCCTTGCGCCATTATAATTTACACATGCGCAGTTTAGGTTCTCAACACGCTAAATAATATGACATAGGTTTCGTTCATGATATATGTATTTAATTTTATACACAACATTATATTTTTATTAATTTAATAAATATATATAAAATAATATTCTAAATTTTAAAAAGATTATTTGTAACATTAGTAAATAATATATTTTTGTTAATTTGCTTGTACACGTATGTTTAAATATATTTTTACAATAACAATTTTGCTGCATTTTGAACGTACTCAAAATTTTGAAAGGTAAATTGTGTTTGACATATGTATAAAAATATAACCTACTATTTTGTGCTTTATATCGTAATTTGGTATTTTGCTCAAAGGAACGGTTCTTTTATTTTTCTAAATAAAGCGAACTTAAGTGAAAGCGAAAGTAAACTGACGATGCAACTACGGAAAAAATTCAAACTTTACTCGAACACTAAATTGTGGGAAGTTACTTAGCTATTATGTGGCTAATTTTTTTTTTTTGGTTTACTGATTTTTTTCAGATTTTTTTAAGCAAATTTGGAAAAAAATCTTTTTTTTGAAAAAAAATATCCAAGAAAACAGTTTTATCTGTCTGACTAACATAAAATATATTATATTTTACTGAAAGCAATATTTGATAGAGAAATTAAAAATCGTAATTTTGATAACTTTCATCAGGAAAAAAAACAAAATTAATTTACCGTAATATAAGATCCATTAACGTAAAAAAAGCACAAAAAAAAAATTGAACGGTATCACTGAACAAAATCTAAAAATAAAAAAGTCAACTATTAATGAAAAATAATCTCAAGACTTACTTTAGAAGCAAATAATGTTTAGGCCTTTCTGTGTAAGAACCGCAATGCCAAATACTGAGTGCTGCGCATGTCATGAAAACGCTTTCCTGAAACGACTGAAGCTTTTTCATTCAACGGAAAACCGTGTATCGGATCACATCTCTCAGTCTTGCAGCTAGTTGCATACAATCCCGCAATACGCGCTCGTCTTGTTAGTTGCATTGCAACTAGTTAGTTGCAACCAATTTTTCGCCCCCAACTTTGTGCGCGTGTAATATGCCGCGAAAAAAATTAAAACTACAAACGAAATATAAGTGAAAATTCTTGTTATTTTATTTTCATAAGTATAAGTTTATTTTTAGCACCGAACTTTTTATTTAAATAGTTTTAAATATATATACGAAGAAAAAAAAAGGTTAACTTTTATTTCAACTAAGTTGAAAACAGTTTAAACTACAAACTAAACTGTGTGTTTAAAATGATTAGTGAAAGTTTCTAAAGTTTTATAAACTCCCACGTTTTTGTGACAAGTTCAAATTAACTGGTTTTAAAAGCAAGTGTATACCTATTCATAACTATTTTAACATAAATTATAGATTATTTTTATCGCTTTATTATTAGTGTTTTACAAATATTGTATAATTTAGTAATAATTGTAATTAAATTCGGGTGTTTTATTAACAAATTTTTAATTAGTGTTCTATAATTTTTGTTTAATTACCGATTTAATCTTTATTAAAAACAAATTTTGTTATTTCGTACTGGATATTCCAGTTTTATGCACTGCGGTCGAAAAAATAATAAAATTAGTTAAAAAAATGGCAAATATAGATATCTGCTAAAGTGTTTTACAAATATTGGTATATTTTAGTAATAATTGTAATTAAATTCGGGTGTTTTATTAACAAATTTTTAATTAGTGTTTTATAATTACTGATTGAATCTTCATTAAAAACAAAATTTATTTTTTTGTATTGGATATTCAGTTTAAAGCAGTGCGGTCGGAAAAATGGTAAATTTAGTGAAGAAAATGGCAAATATAAATATCTACTAAAGTGTTTTACAAATATTGGAATAATTTAGTAATAATTATAATTAAATTTGGGTGTTTTATTAACAAATTTTTAATTAGTGTTCTATAATTACTTATTAAATCTTTATTTAAAACAAAATTTGTTATACTGGATATTCAGTTTTATGCAGTGCGGTCCGAAAAAATAGTAAAATTAGTGGAAAAAATGTAATTAAGTAATAATTGTAATTAAATTCGGGTATTTTATTAACAAATTTTTAATTAGTGTTCTATAATTTTATGTTTAATTACTGATTGAATCTCCATTAAAAACAAAATTTATTATTTCGTACTGGATATTCCAGTTGTATGCAGTGCGGTCGTAAAAAATGGTAAAATTAGTGGAGAAAATGGTAACAGATATGCTTGCATCGCGTGAAAACGATGATACCAATGCTATACCAAACTTGGTATCGTCCATTCCCAGTACGGAAACTCTCGGTGAAATGAAGTTTAACACACCCAATTCTCTGGACCATATACTTTTTGCCAGCGAAGCGAATCAAATCCCGGACAATGACATAGTGATAATGAATAATGTGACAAGTATATTTCTGAACGATAGTTATATACCTGCGGAGCTTCGGTTTAATGAGAATTCGCGTATAGTTGTGATTGTTTATTGTGTACTGTTCGTGGTGGCAGCCGTTGGTAATTTAACGGTTTTTATAACGTTATTCAAAAGCCGACATCGGAAATCACGAATTAGTTTAATGATCACACATCTGGCTGTTGCTGATTTGCTGGTTACATTTATTATGATACCTTTAGAGGTAGGTAACAAAAATGATTATTAAATATATTGGCCCGTATTCTCACCTTACTTTTTCGTGAAAAAGTGCTTTTATCATTAACTTCAAAATAACTTTTTGCTTCTGTTTTTCATCAAATGTAAATAGTTTTTCTATTTATGATAATTTTTATTATATTTGGTATTAGAAAATTTATATAAACTATTATAAATTGCTTAATAAATAATTGTAAGTAAACGTCAAAAGTACTTTTGGCAAAAATCACTTTTATAAATGAGGTGAGAATACGGGCCCTGGAATATAGATTCTATTGATGTTTGGTAAAGAAACAAAACAATTTTTTACTTGTAATTGTTTTATTTAAAAAATTTCTTTTTACCACTTTGACTGCAAGGAAAAAGTGGTATAGCGTTTGGTACGGTGTCTGTAACATTTTCAAAAAAAAAAAAAAAATTGTGTATAGAAATCCTTCATATAGTCCCTATATGACGAATCCGAACTTAGTTTATGTGGGTGTATGGATGTGAGTCGTCAGCTCGCTCGCTCGGTCGTAAGTCAAAATTTTGTGGCCGCAACTCCTCCTAGACGGTTCAACCGATTTTAAGGAAATTTTCGGGATAAATTTGTCTAGTGTCCAAGATGGTCATGTGGTTTTGGTGTTTTCCAGTAATGCCAACTTTCCGAGAAAAAAATTACTAAAGTTTATAAAAATTCATATTGGCTACATTACTTATCCGATTTTCATCAAATTTTCAGAAAAGATATTTCTAATGCTCCCATTAATTATATAATTTTATTAATATCCAGTGTTGCCAAGTTTCCGAGAAAAAATTACTAAAGTTTTTAAAAATATATTATGGCCATGTTATTTAACCGATTTTACTCAAATTTTCACAAAAGATTCTCTTAGTAATCATATAATTTATATAATTTTAACAAAATACAGTGTTGCCAGCTTTCCAAAAAAAAATTTACTAAAATTAAAAAAAAATTATTTTGATCACTTTATTTAACCGATTTTAATAAAATTTTCATAAAAATTCTCCTAGTGCCTAAATAATTTATGCAATTTTAATAAAATATAGCGTTGCCAACTTATCAAAAAAAAAATAACAAATTTTAAAAAAAATGTATTGTGGCTACATTATTTATTCGATTTTAATTAAATTTTCAGAAAAGTATCTCCTAGTGCCCACATAAATTAAAAAATTATTAAAATACAGTGTAATCAACTTTCCGAGATATGTCAAAATGGTCTGTATATGGGTTTACCCATATATTTCTAGTCTTGTTGTTCTTTCGATTCAGTGTAGACATTTAAAATCGTTATCTTTTATATTATTTAAACAAATTTAAATTTTTATATCTATTGTCACATCTAGATTAATTTTCTTATAATCTATTGTAAAATTTTGTATATAAAGTTGCCGTATTTAAAAGTTTTCTTACCACAGAATTATACCTAACAATACGTTCGTAATTATTAGTCATTTTCAGTCATTTTTATTTAATAAATAAATTAATTAATCAAGTAATTAATTAATATTTAATTCAGAACATGATCTGGAATTTTAATACATAAACATAGATTTCAATTGTAATTGCTACATATTTTTTAATAATATAATGCATCAAAAATTTAATTAAATTTTCGGAATTTTACAAATTAAACTATTATTATTTTAATAGCATTTTAAAAATTTGTTTTTATATAAAACGAAAATCGAAATTTATATAAAATATTAATAAAATTTTTTTTTAAATAACAATGCAGAAAATTTTTATAATTTCTTTTGTTATCTCTAATATATTAAAATAAAACGGCTTTAGTTTATACTTCTGTATTAATATTTATTAATAATCGACGTTTCGGCGAACTCACTGTTCATCTTCATCAGGAAAAATGATACAAATGGCATTTATAGTAAATAAACAAAACATAGAAACAAGTTACTAGGAGACAAAAAACAAGTAACTAGATCATAAAATTTATAAATTTTTTATTAAAAGACACCAAATTTTATTTAAATCAGTGCCTTCACACTGATTGAAGGTAAGAAAAAAATGTATTTTTTAATAAAATGTTGAAAAAAAAAACTATTTATTGTATTAATACAATATTTTGCATATATGTGGACAACTTCATTTATTTTGAGAATTATGAAATTTATTTTGAGAAATTTATTTTAAGAATTTTGAAACTATTAATTGTATTAATACAATATTTTGCATATATGTAGACAACAATTTTTTTGAGAATTTTTATTATTTTTAATTATCAAATAAGCTGGAAATACACAACTAAATTAGTTATTTTTAAATTGGAACACGAGGCAAATTTAACATAATTGGAATTTGTATGTTTTCTGAAAAACTTGTATGGTAAAAAAAAAATCAGACAAATAAAAATGTTAAAAGAATAAAAAAAATAATCAAAAAATATAATAAAATTAAACGGTATTGAGAAAGAATCTTTAATAAATTGTTTTAAATTTTTAATAAAAAAGTTGGTGAAGCCGACTAACTGTACTGTAATAATTATTATTTTAATTTTCTTTTTAATAATCATTAAAATAAAGGAATCATCATAAATTGGAAGACTTTTTAATTATGTTAACTTTCGATCTTTTGTTGGAATTTACAAAAGTAAAAAAAAACTGAAAATTTGAAAAAGAGAAATTTTATATCGCATATGTGTTTGTTAAAATAATAATTTTTCAAATATTAAATTAGTTTCAAATATTTAAAAAATGCATATTGTATTTTATAATTTAATCATTGATTTGATACTCTTATTTTAATAAATTTATTAAAATTTTACTTTGTAATTTTAACGAATTAATTATATTTTACTTGTGGAATTGTAATTGTGATAATTAAATTTCATAAACAAAAAAAGAATTTATAAAACATCTATATTAGTTAGTTTGAATTATATGACTTAATTTTAAATTACTTGTTTATTTAATTAGAAGATATTTTTCATAACATTAGTTATTTTTCTAAATACAAATAAGTTTTAAATCAAATTAATATTTTAAATAAAATTTAAATAGATAATCAAAACTTCTAATCAAAGAACGAAAATAGGTAAATGTACGACAAATTAAATAAAAATAATATTATAAAAAATCCCAAATCCACACTTAAATTAAAATAAAGCTAAATACGTATTTCGGAAGCTATGCTTCCATCTTCAGTAGCTAAATAAAATCTACAAAAATCTTAAGATGGAAGCTTAGCTTCCGAAATACATATTTAGCTTTATTTTAATTTAAGTGTAGTTTTGGGATTTTTATAATATTATTTTTATTTAAATTTCGCCACTGTAGATTATTTTCTAATCTAGACTAGACAAAAATATCTAATTACGTTAGATTACACAGAATTTAATTTACGCCATGGTAAAACATGAAAATTATACATTGTTGAATTAAGAAAATTATTGGCTTTTTGAAATTGTAAAAATAATTATGTTACTATTTGAAAAACCCAACAACAATTTGTGCATCAGAAGTGAGATAGGTATTTATTGTGTTGAGTTCAGATACTTGCGTTCGAGACAGAGCCTAGACTAACAAATTTGTTAAGGTAATTATAATTTTTAAAAATTTGACAAGCAAAATATTATTATACATTTATAAAAATATTTAAAAATTTGTGTAACTTTATATTTTATTTATTTTATTTGTTTTTACTCTTTTTCTGACATTTTAATTTTAGTTATATATTTTGTTTTTTTATGAAAGTATAATTTAACTTTTATAAAACTGAAAATTGTGGTCCTGTTTAAAAATTCCACACACAAATGGTCTTTTTTTTAACAGAGAACAGACTGTAAACAAAAAAGTCAAAAAAGAAAAATACATAATTACAGAAAATGTAAAAATTTGACACTTCAGTGGAAGTTAGCTAAAATAAATGATCCAGTCTGGCTACTGATAGCACTAACTATTCTGACCATTAGTTTAACATGTTGTTGAAATGCTTATTTTGCACATACTCCCAACGGTTACAAATAGGGCCGGATTAAGACTGTGATGGGTTCCACATAAATAGTCATAAAATAGATCGCAATTGATAATTAATTTTTTTTTTTTTGGTAATAACTTGGTTGTTTTGGCTGAATTTCAAGAGCAACTAAAAAGGATGATTGATAGAATTAATGTTGTTGGCAACACTGTATTTTGTTAAAATTGCATAATTTATTTAGGCACTAGGACAATTTTGTATGAAAATTTGATTAAAATCAGTTAAATAGTGGTCATAATGAATTTCCTAAAAATTTACTAATTTTTTTCTCGGAAAGTTGGCAACACTGTTTTTTGTTAAAATTATGTAAATTATATAAATACTAGGAGAATTTTTTGTAAAAATTTGAGTAAAATCGGTTAAATAACATGGCCATAGTAAATTTTTAAAGATATTAGTAATTTTTTCTCGGAAATTTGGCAACACTGGATATTAATAAAATTATATAATTAATGGGAGCATTAGAAAAATATTTTCTGAAAATTTGATCAAAATCGGATAAATAATGTAGCCATAATAAATTTTTAGAAATTTTAGTAATTTTTTTCTCGGAAAGTTGGCATCACTGGAAAAAAATAAAACCACATGACCATCTTGGGTACTAGACAAATTTATCCTGAAAATTTCATTCAAATCGGTTGAACCGTCTAGGAAGAATTGCGGCCACAAAATTTTGACTTACGACCGAGCGAGTGAGCGAGCGAGCTGACGACGCACATCCATACACCCACATAAACTAAGTTCAGATTTGTCATCTAGGGACTATATGAAAGATTTCTATACACAATTTTTTTTTTTGAAAATGTTACAAACACCTTACCAAACGCTATACCACTTTTCCTTGCAGTCAAAATGGTAAAAATATATAATATATAAAAAAATTACATTGTAAAGAGTGTTTCCTTATTTTCATTCACTATTACCGTCATAATTATTATTGTTATCAATTTTCACATTTTTTTTTTACATAGAACGCGTATCATTTCTGTATTTGTCTCTTTTGTTTATTGGTTAATCCGGCCCTGGTTTACAAATCAATTTAAAAGTTTGTTGGAAAACAAACTAAAGCAATATATTTTTTAGTTCAGATACTCAGCTAACAACATAAAGACTACTATCGTTTGCGGATACAATTTCAAAAACAGTTTTCGAAAATAATATTATTAAGCTTGAATTATATTATATCTATATTATTTTTTTTCTATTTTTATACAAGATTTTTATTCAATTATTCGTTCAAGTTTCTTTCTATATATTATATAGAATTGGTGCATAATTATCAGGCGTTTTTACTACTTTGACTGCAAGGAAAAAGTGGTATAGCGTTTGGTACGGTGTCAGTAATATTTTCAAAAAAAAAATGTATAGAAATCCTTCATATAGCCTCAAGATCAGACGAATCTAAACTTAGTTTATGTGGGTGTATGGATGTGCGTCGTCAGCTCGCTCGCTCGGTCATAAGTCAAAATTTTGTGGCCGTAACTCCTCCTAGACGGTTCAACCGATTTTAATGAAATTTTCAGGATAAATTTGTTTAGTGCCCAAGATAAGGTCATGTGGTTTTGGTTTTTCAGTAATGCCAACTTTCAGAGAAAAAAATTACTAAAGTTTTTAAAAATTTATATTGGCTACATTATTTATCCGATTTTGATCAAATTTTCAGAAAAGATATCCTTAATGCTCCCATTAATTATATTACTATCCAGTGTTGCCAACTTTCCGAGAAAAAAATTACTAAAGTTTTTAAAAATTTATAATGTATTGCAAGCTTTAGCGTTGAATAACATATTTAAAAAAATGTATAAAGTTAAAATATATATACATTGTATAATATCTCTTCAACATATGCATATAAAAAAAGATTTGATTTTTCGATTGAAAGCTAAAAAAATATTGGGATTGAGTATTTACATATTTAAATTTCATTTCAACATACATATATACATATTTGATATTTACTAAAATCAATATATTAGAAATATATTTCTTTTGCCAAAAAAAAATCATAATATTGAAGTATTAATATCACAAAAAAAACGCTAGAAAATTCAATTACTGAATATTCATTTATTTAAATGTAATTGAAAATTAAATTTTCGGTAATTTAAATGCTGTTGTATTATAGCCCCTTTTTGTTTTAATTCATTTATTTTTAACCTTTCTCGTTCTGTTAAAAATGAATGAATTGTCGCTTTTTGTTGGGGCGAAAATAAATTTTGTCTTTTTCAATTAAATGCGTAAAAATCTGTAATTATAATACAGAGTCAACATAAATGTTGTGTCTTGCTTAATTTTTTAATTAAATTTGTAAAAAAGTAAAGAAACAAAAAAATTAATTATTCTGTTACTTTTTGTCGATTAAGTCGTGAAATTATTGTGACATAAAAATTAAATTCAGTAAATCTTTACGTTACCATTTTGGAATATGAAATTTAATATGGTGGACAGAGTCAAACTGTCATTAGTAGCGTAAGTTTCGTTATACAATTATTTTTACATCATACTTTGAAAAAGATGTAAAAAATATCTAGTATTGAAAAAATAAAAATTAAATTTTAGTTCAGCAGAAAGAGTGTAGGTAGCGTAAAATGAAATAATCTAAAAATGTAAAATTCTGTAATCTAGTTGCTTATTTTGTTACCTAGTAACTTGATACCATGTTCTATTTATTTACTGAAAATGTTATTTGTATCATTTTTCCTGATGAAAATGTACGTTGTGTATGTTCAAATATCGATTATTAATACACACAACTATATCCTAAAGCCGTTTTATTTTAGATATTAAAAGAAAAAGTTTTATATGTATTTCCTGTTTCAAAATAATTGACGTATATATATATATATATATATATATATATATATATATATATATATATAATTTGAGTATGTTGATACTTTCAATAAATTTTTTTATCTGTAATGAAATAACATTATAAAACATATTGAGATATCAACTTTCAGAAAATAATAAAGACAATATTAAAATAAAACGGTTTTAGGTTTAAGTTCTGTATTAATATTTAATAATTTATTTAATATTTGAAAAAAAAAAAACCATAACTTTGTGCTAAAGCTTCGCAAGCCTTCAAAATTAAGGAGAATTTACGAAATCTCAAATTTTTTTGTACCAAAAATTTCATTCTATTTAGTTAAAAATTGGCCGTTATACTTATTTAAAAATCGGTAATTTTTCTGTTTTTTCAAGTGACGTGTTTTTTTTTTACCCAGTGTATAACCGAAAGCCGTTTTATTTTAACATAATGAATTCTAAAAAATCATTTACTATATTAAAAACAATATTGTTAGAAACACATGGAACAACCCCATTCTCAGCTTACAGAGAATAAATTTGCAAATTAAATGTGTGTATTAAATTTTTTTTTATTGTATTATTGAAAATAAAAAAATTATATATAGGTTTACTAGATTATCAAGTAAAATGATGTAAACACAAAAATCTATGCAATCAAACTATGAACTTTATTTTAAAATATATCGAAATGGCTGACATGTTAGATTAAAGTTTAAAGTTCTAAAAACAGTTGACAAACATGTACATTTGTTACATTGCATTTTAGTACAAATGCCTGGAGAACAAAGATGTATTTCAACGCTTCGGCGGCTAAACACAATGTGTGTTAGTAAATAGATATAAATTGGATTAAATTTTATTTTCTGCAAATAAGCAAATCTGCAAATTCACGAAACACGGAAATCTACTGTATTTGATAGCAATGTCTTCCTGCAGTTTATCGTAACCGAAAAAGGATAATGGGTACATGTACCAAATTAGTTGCATGACTAACTTGGTACATGCTACTACCCATTGTTTTTATTTATTAAAAATTATGAATCTACTTTTAGAAAACATTTACAAAGCTACATTTTATTTGTTGTATTTTATTTAATATGCGGAACAAGAAAGTAGTTTCAATGTAGGACGAGTATATATTTATTTGGTAAAGATATGTTATAGAGCTGTTTGAAGCGTAAGATTTAATACTATGTACTTTGTTACCACTTTGTCTGCAAGAAAAAGTGGTATAGAGTTTAGTACGGTGTCTGTAACATTTTCAAAAAAAAAATTGTGTATAGAAATTCTTTATATAGCCTCTAGATGACGAATCTGAACTTAGTTTATGTGGGTGTATGGATGTGCGTCGTCAGCTCGCTCGCTCGGTCGTAAGTCAAAATTTTGTGGCCGCAACTCCTTCTAGACAGTTCAACCGATTTTGATGAAATTTTCAAGATAAATTTGTTTAGTACCCAAGATAGGGTCATGTGGTTTTATTTTTTTCAGTGATGCCAACTTTCTGAGAAAAAAATTACTAAAGTTTTTAAAAATTTATATTGGCTACGTTATTTATCCGATTTTAATCAAATTTTCAGAAAAGATTTTCCTAATGCTCCCATTAATTACATAATTTTATTAATTTTCAATGTTGCCAACTTTCCAAAAAAAAATTACTAAAGATTTTAAAAATTTAATATGGCCATGTTATTGAACTGATTTTACTCAAATTTTCACAAAAGATTTTCCTAGAATCATATGATTTATGTAATTTTAACAAAATACTGTGTTGCCAATTTACCAATTACAAATTTTTAAATTTTTTTATTGGGCTACATTATTTATTCGATTTTGATTAAATTTTCAGAAAAGTTTCTCATAGTGCTCACATAAATTATAATATTATTAAAATACAGTGTTGCCAACTTTCCGAGAAAGTGGTCTATATATGAGTTTACCCATATACTTCTAATCTTGTATTTGTTGTATTTTATTTAATATGCGAAACAAGAAAGTAGTTTCAATGTAAGACGGGTATATATTTATTTCGTAAAGAAATATATCACAGAGCTGTTCGAAACATTTCAGGATTTAATACTATATACTTTGTTTTCAATGATATTGAGTGCCAGACTATTTGTACGCCACTTTGTCATAGCTAACTTTGTGGATTAAAAATAAATAAATATAATTGCGGTATAGTTAAATACATCATGAAAATAATTAAGCATGCTCTTTGAACAAAAACTAGTGCCTGTATAAGTTAGTAATATAAAACTAAAAACCGATAAAACCATTAAATACACATGTAAGGTAATTTTACTATAAAACTTGTTGTGGCTTGAAAATAAATACATAAATGTACCTGGGGTTTATTTAAATACATCATGAAAATAATTAAGCATGCTCTTTTATCAAAAACCAGTGCCTGTATAAGTTAGTAATGTGAAACTAAAAACCGATAAAACCATTAAATACACATAAAAGGTAATTTTACCATGAAACTTGTTGTGGCTTACGGTTCTGACATTATAAAGCTCCGCTCCTAGCTATTGACTGCTTCAATTATATGAACAGTCGACAAAACCGCAAATGCAAAATTCTAACTCTTTTTATTAACTTTCAACTTTCTGCTTCAATTATTATTTACTGAACGACACAAATATTTCTGTTGCTGACTTGATCCATTTCGAAGAGAAAAAATTTTAACTTAATATTGCAAAATTGCTTCATGCATTTCAGTTAAAATTTTGATAAAAAGAAATCTACGGATATTTATTACAAGTCACTGCACAATGTTTAACATTTTTTAGTAAAGAATTTTATATCCAGTAAAATCATATCTAAAAATATATATTTGAGTGGCATTCGTACAAAATAATACAACTTTTTTTAGAAAACTTTTTAGTTAAAAGACTTTTTGATGGCACATTTAAAAATATTTACTATTACATTCCAAAACTTAATTGAATTTTGTTTATATATATATATTTAATATATAATAATACAATGAGTTCTGAAAGATTATTTTACTATGTTAAATTAAAATTGCTTGAGGTTAAAGTTCTGTATAAATATTTTTTTATAATCGACGTTTTGATGAACTCAACGTCCGTCTTCATCAAGAAAATTAATATAAATAACATTTTCAATAAATAACAGAACATAGAAATAATTTACTAGCTAACAAATAAGTAACTATATCATAAAACTTCTAGTTTTTCTTTTTAATTAATCAAAGAAATCTATAAATTTTATAATCTAGTTTTATAGATTTATTTTTTAGTTTCTAGTTTTAATTTATAATTTATAAATTTTTCTGGTTTTTCTAAATTTATAAAAAAATTTTTTAATTAATTAAAAATCTATAAATTTTATGTTCTAGTTACTTATTTTTTAACTAAAGTAACTATGTTCTATTAATTTATTGTAAATGATATTTGTATCAGTTTTTCTGATAAAGGTAAATATTTAGTTCGTTGAAACGTCAATTATAAATAAATATGAATACAGAACTTTAATCTAAAGCAGTTATATTTTAGCGTCATTTTAATATTATATTTAAGCAATTTTCCTAATAAAGAATTTTATATTTAAGATATTTTAATTTATAAATCTATATCTAAATAACTAAATTAATTAATTAAAATCATTAAATTCTATGATCTAGTTTCATAGATTTTTTTTTAGTTTATAATTTATAGATATTTCTAGATTTCTAGATTTTTTAATAATTAATTAAAAATCTATAAATTTTATGATCTAGTTGCTTATTTTTACTACTTTGACTGCAAGGAAAAGTAGTATAGCGTTTGGTACGGTGTCTGTAACATTTTCAAAAAAAAAAAAAAATTGTATAGAAATCCTTTATATAGCCTGTAGATGACGAATCTGAACTTAGTTTATGTGGGTGTATGTGTGTGCGTCGTCAGCTCGCTCGCTCGCTCGCTCACTCGCTCGCTCGCTCGCTCGGTCGTAAGTCAAAATTTTGTGGCCGCAACTCCTCCTAGACGGTTCAACCGATTTTAACGAAATTTTCAGGATAAATTTGTCTAGTACCCAAGATGGTCATGTGGTTTTGTTTTTTTCCAGAGATGCCAACTTTCCGAGAAAAAAATTACTAAAGTTTTAAAAAATTCATATTGGCTACGTTATTTATCCGATTTTGATCAAATTTTCAAAAAAGATTTCCCTAATGCTCCCATTAATTACATAATTTTATTAATATTCAGTGTTGCCAACTTTTCGAGAAAAAAATTACTAAAGTTTTAAAAAATTTATTATGGCTATGTTATTTAACCGATTTTACTCAAATTTTCACAAAAGATTCTCCTAGTATTCATATAATTTATGTAATTTTAACAAAATACAGTGTTGCCAACTTTCCGAGAAAAAAATTAGTAAAATTTTTAAAAATTTATTTTGACCATTTTATTTAACCGATTTTAATCAAATATTTATAAAAGTTTTTCCTAGTGTCTAAATAAATTATGCAATTTTAACAAAATACAGTGTTGCCAACTTATCGAGAAAAAAAATCACAAAATTTTTTAAAAATTTATTGTGGCTACATTATTTATTCGATTTCGATCAAATTTTCAGAAAAGTATCTTTTAGTGCCCACATAAATTATAATATTATTAAAATACAGGGTTGCCAACTTTCCGAAAAATGTCAAAGTAGTCTATATATGGGTTTACCCATATACTTCTAATCTTGTTTATTTAGTAATTTGTTTCTATGTTTTGTTTATTTACTGTAAATGTCATTTGTATCATTTTTCCTGATACAGACTAACGTTGAGTTCGTCGATACGTTGATTTTAACCTAAAGCAGATTTATTTGAACGTCATGTCATTGTAATTTTATAAGCAATTTATTTGGTAAAGAATTTCATATTAAATATTCTTTAACATTATCGAATATTAAAAATAACGATAAAAATTTTCAAAATTTTTTTATATTCGATCTGAAAACAAAAGAAAGAAACAACAGAAAAATAATAGCCCTGAAAAGCAATATTTATTTTCAACGTTCAAATATTGCTAAATTTAAAGGACCCCAAACAAATATCTATCTTCAAATAAAATATTTCACTTCGAAATTATTTGCAGTTCATCGTATATTTCGGGTTATTAAGATTGTCTCTTGAGAAATATGTATAAACCGTAAACGTACAATAAAATTAATAAATAATTAAATAAAATTATTAATTTCACTGATAATGATAGATAAATACAGACGAATTTATTTGACAAGGGTATTATGTGTTTATTTTAACGGGATATTGTTATTTAATTTGCTATGTATTTCAAAATGACAGTATCTTTAAACGGAAAATCTTAGCCGAATCAATTGTCAAATTACTACCATTGTTAAATTTATGAGCTTGGACTTATGTTTTATTTTCATTCTGAATTTTAATGAGAATCTACAATAAGTAATTATTTTTAAATAAATATTAATTATACGTTTCATTTTTAATTACATTTGTTATTAGCTATAATTAAAATGCCCGAAGTTATTTAAATGCTGTATTTTTTTTTTCGAACGTATCATAATATTAATATTACCTATGTTACCTATGTGAAAAGAGGTCATTAGGTTACTTGTATAATAATGACATTATTATACAGCAGTTAGTTACTATATACACTACTAGTGGCAGCACCAAACATAACTACAAAGTCAAGTGTATTTAATCTATCTTTTGGGTACATGGCGTGATTGTGTACGTATGTATGTATGTAAATAAACATCAAAAGTATTTTTGACAAAAGTTAAAATAATTTTGTCATTTAAATATTGATTTATTTCGGCGTTACACTTTTTTTCTATAGGAAAAAACAATTGTTGAAATTTTGCGGCCTGGTTTGCAATTGTAATATTTGCTTATTGCAAAAAACGTTTGTACGTACATACAGACTGTTTGAATTCATATGTTAAAATTTTTGTATAAATGTTCATACATGAATAAAAATCGTATTGTTCTATATTTACTAACTTTCTATATTGATAAATCAAATAATGTAATTAGATCTTCAATTGTTTATACAGTTATCAAATGAATTGTTATATCATGTTTGTTTTGGTGGAACACGTATATGAAATTTATAGGATATTAGAATTAAAAAAGTTTTTTTTTCCAATCAAAATATTGATACGCTTGTATAAAGAGATAATTATGTTACTAGCACAATAATATAAACAATATTATACAGTAGTTAGTTACCATATACATAATTGGTGGCAGCGTCAAACTTGACTACACGACCAAGTGTATTTCAGCTGAAAAGAACAGCGACCATATTGAAAATTATTATTTTACGTTAAGTTAATTGACAATCGGATTGTTTATATTTGAATTTGATTATTGAAAATGTGTGAAGAAGTGCAAGGAATGCAATGTGCACCGTCAGATTTGTCAGAAACTGCATATTTAACCAAAGATTTGACATAAAATTATAGAAAAAACTTAAAGTACATACATAAGTACATACATACACAATCACGCCATGTACCCATTAGGGTGTGGCACAAACTTTTTTCATCATCCCGAAATCAATCGCCTCCAAACATTCTTATCCAGCACAAGCAACTTTTGCTTCATCCACATTTATAATTCCTCTCATACATGCTCTTTTATTCCTACTACTTGGAAACTTTCGCTCACGCAAAACACTGTCAATCATACCACTCTAACTACTCATCGGACGTCCACTTGCAAACGTATACCATCAAAATCATTCAAGTAAATCTTTTTAACCAAACGTTCATTAGACATTCGCTCAACATGTCCGAACCATCTTAACTGACTCTAACACGGGGCAACTTTTGCTACAACATTTTTTTCAATTTCACACTCATCATACACTAATCTATTTCGTACCCGATCTCTCCCATTTATACCACATACTCGTAAAACGTTCTGTTTTAGTAGGGCTGAAAAAAAATTGGTGAAATATTTACTTAAAATCGAGATTTTCCAACCTTGAAAATTGGAACTAATTAAAAAAGGTTCAGTTTGTTGTATAATTATTTATTGAACAAAATAAACAATTGTAACTAACTATCTATTGACCCAGTAACCCTTTCTAAAATGTAGCCACCCCCAAGAGATCTTATATTAACCCTGTTAGACTTAAATGACAATAAAATGTTGACAGAGCTCGATTTCTCATTACGTATTGTAAGCACACATTTTAAAACGAAAGATCTTTTCAAGCGAAATTATTTTTACAATAATAAAAAGGTTTTATATATACAATAAAATAGCTTTAGGTTGAAGTTCTGTATTAATATTTATTAATAATCAAAGTCAGTCTTCATCAGGAAAACTGATATAAAAATAAAAAAAGTATCTGTACTATGTTTATAAATATAAATATATATATATATATAAATGTTTCAAAATGGACCGAAAAAATGATGTGTAATATTCACAAAAAGCAACAATATTCTATTTCATACGGTGATAAAACTGACAGTTATTAAAAAATAGCATTTTAATTAAAAACTGACTCAATTTTTTTTGGTTAACATGTTTTTTTCCACATAAGATAAATTAGGTTTTTTTTTTTATGTGTAACGCTCGTTAATTGATTAGTACATAATTCAGTTTGTGAGCTACCCTCATAACCACATTTAATCTTTTCGGATTTTTAGGGGATGAAATAAACGTGGTATGTGAAAAAGCTAAAAAGAAAACAACCGAAGCAAACAAAAACCAAAAAATACGTTTGCTCGTTGATTTGAAAGTCAAATTCTGATTCTATCAGTTTATTTCGCTGTCAATTACATATTGATGACATAAACAGTATTTTGGATTTATGTTCTACATAAAGTTCATTTCAATTCTATCATTTTTTGGTATCTAAACCTGTACGTCATTATATGGTAATGTTATTTTTACTAGTTCATTAAATGAAGATATAAAAAAAAATGTAGTCATCTAATATTAATACTGAAAGTGCTCGTTTTTATTGAGCACGTAGATTATTACAAGCCCGATTGCATAAAACATTATTAAATATTTTGTAAGTTAACGATAACATTAACTTGCCGACTCAATCAATGAGGCGCTTAAACGACAATTGACAATCTAGGTAAATCATTTATTAATTTTTAGCAACTAGGTTTTAATAATAGCATAACCGCAATTACTGACATATTGAAAATTAGGGTTTACTTTTTGTATAAATTGCATTACTCTAAAATTTAATTTATTTATACGTAATTGCGGTATATAATATAATATAATACTACTATTATATAATATATAATACGCCATGTGTAATTAAGAAAAAAAATTAATAATATATAATATAAAAATACCTTTAGCGCCTATAATATTATATATTAGCAAAACAGAATGTTGCCAACTTTCGGTGAAAATTTTTTTTATTCCTATATCTAATCATTTATGTGATAATGTCAAAGTAGTCTATATATGGGTTTACCCATATACTTCTAATCTTGTACTTAAAAGTTTTCTGTTGCGTGTGTTATATGTGTGATCATCAGCGTGTGTTTTGAATTTAGTGTAGTTTGTTTTTACAAATATTAATAAATTATATAGGTATATACATGGGAATGTTAGTAATTTTAATTTTACAAAAGTGCTTCTACAGCTGTCACACCAATTCAAGCCAGCCATATGACGAATAGTCCTTTTTTGAATAGTGAATAGTTTATGACATTTGGATGAATTACCCCAAACTATTATACTGTAACTTAATACAGAGTAGAAATTAGCAAAATAGAAAGTCTTAACTACCTGTGTGTTAGTGATATCTCTCAGTCTTCTTATAGCATAACACACAGATATAAGTTTTTTATGTACATATTCAACATGAAAATCCCAAGTCAAAGATTCATCTATAATTACTCCTAAAATTTTTGTATGTTCAACTTGTTGCAAGGATTTACCATTGTATTTAATAAGTATGCTTTCGTTATTGACTGGCCTGTTACAAAATTTTATGACATAAGATTTATCACAATTAAGTATAAGTTTATTTGAATGCAACCATTAACTTATATCATGTAAATTGTGATTAGTTTGTTGAGTTGTGTTTACATTTGTTGAGTTACTGTTAAGTATAGAAATATCGTCAGCATATGCTACAAAGGATCCATTATTAATGCTATTTTTTATATCGTTTATATACAGAAGGAAAAGTAGAGGCCCAAGGATAGAACCTTGAGGCACTCCTGTTGGGATGTTTTGTTTGATAGATTGTACTGAGTTTATAAATACTAATTGTTGACGATTTTCTAAATAGGATTTTATCCAATGTAAGCATATGCCTCGGAGTCCGTAGGATTCACATTTTTCTAACAATAAATTGTGATTTATACAATCAAATGCTTTTGATAGATCGATAAAGGTGCCAATAACAGTTAGATTAGAGTCCATATTAGTGTATATATTATTAGTGAAATCAGCTAGTGCTGTTATGCAATTTTTTTCTTTTGTGAATCCATGTTGTTCTTTAATAATTACATTATTTTTATTTAAAAATGATTGTATTTTTATGTAAACTACTTTCTCAAAAATTTTATGAAATGAAGATACTAGCGCTAACGATCTATAATTAACTATTGAAGTAGTGTTACCCTTTTTATATAATGGAATAACTTTCGTTATTTTCAATTCAGATGGAAAACAGCCCATTTCCAAACTAGCATTTATAATGTATGTTAATGGAGTTAATATAAATTTTATTATTTTTTTAATAATATTTTTAGAGATATTATCTAATCCCGAAGACTTAGTGTTATTAAGAGATAATATAATTTTTGCAAGTTCAGTTTCGGAAATAGGTGTTAAGAAGATAGTTTGTGGTATCTTATTTAGATGCTTGTTAGCAGATTCTGTATTTCTTATATTATCATTCTTTAATAAATTCTCAGCTAATGTACAGAAGTAAGAATTAAAACTATTAGTTATTATTTTAGGATCTGTTATTCTTTGATTGTCAATAATTAATTCAGATGGATATGTTTTATTAGGTTTATTGGCAATGTTGTTATTAATTATTTGCCATACAGATTTAGATATATTATGTGATTGTTGAATAAATTTATCATTATATAGTTTTTTAGCTGTCTTTACTTTATTAATATGATTACGTTTAAATTGATTATAATAATTATAACTTATAAGACCATGATTACGTAATGCAAAAATATCTTTCAGAGTTTGTGAGGATAGAATAATATCTGGCGTTAACCATTTTTTGTTTGAATGTTTTTTAGGTTTTATCATTACTTCAGGAAATGCTGAATTAAAATGATAAGTTAATGCATTAATAAATAATGAGTACATTATATTTACATCATTCGTTTGATAAATTTCATTCCAATTTTCTTTACTTAGGCAATAATAGAAATATCTCATATTGTTTTCTGAGAAAACTCTGGATTTATTTAGAGTGATATTGTTCGTTGTAGAATTGTTTGTATGCAATGAAAGTAATTGAGAAGAATGATCTGATAAACCATTGTGATGTACTTTACAGTTGTAGTTGATGTTTTTACTGTCTAAAAAGATATTATCAATGCAAGTTCTAGAGGTTCGTGTAATTCTTGTGGGTTCCTCAATAAGATGTTGTAGTCCGAAAATATTGAAAATGTCTAGAAAATCGTTCCGTTCCTTATTATTCACTAATAAATTTATATTAAAAATCACCACACACTATCACTTTTGTATTATTATAAACCGATATGTAGTGAAGTAATTGTCCAAGTTTATTATTTAAAATGTTTATATCTCCATCAGGTGATCTATATATTAGCGGAATGCAATAGTTTATAGTATTATGATTAATTTTAATGACTACATATTCAAAATTTTTTTCTTCTGGTTGAATGTTAATATTGAGCACTTTAAAATTTAAATTTGATTTAACAAAAATTAGTACACCTCCGTTTTTAAATGTAGTTCTGGTATATGCAGATGCTAATACATAGTTATTAATTTTAACACCGGGCAGTTCTTCTTTAATTAACCAGTGTTCAGAAATACATATGACGTCAACATTGTTTTCTTTTATAAAAACTTCGAGACTGTCAATTTTATTACGTAGTGATTGCATATTTTGATGCACAATTTTCAAAGAAGAACTTTTTGAGAATTTTTCATTAATATTTTGAGATGATTGCTATATTATGTCATAGTTAGTTTTGGATTTGATATGTGCAATAATTTTTTGATAAACATGACATGAATTGTTACTAGCTGAATGATTTACATCAAAATTAGTTTTATTTCTTGTGTTTGAATTGTAACAATTTATACATTTTTTTGTTTCTATCTTGCAGTCCTTTAATTCATGATTTCCCATGCAATTGGAACATGTTGCAGTTTTTTCTTTGCAATCTTTTGCAAGATGACCAAAACATGAGCATCGATAACATCTTATTACGGAATAATAATCTGCGCATTTGTAGCTTCGCCAGTTGAGATAAACAGATTTATATTTTATAAATGAAATCCTTATAGCAGGATTAACTTGTATTATAATATTAACGCATGAAGCGTTATTGGATGGTATTATTTTTATAATTTTTACATCGTTTCTTTCATTGTCTTTTATTTGATTTTGATGTAACAAATTATTGATCAATTGATTTCTGTCGATTATTTGGTCTTTATTAACACCGTATATTATTAAACGAGGAGATAATTGTTTTGGTTCGTATACCTTATATTTATTTTCAATGGATGTTAAATTTGATTTTAATTTACCTAAGGTCTGTTCATTTTTACAATTTAGTATAATGCCTCCCTGTTTAACATGTTTTAAATTAAAATAAAAATAAACACACAACTCTTGGTTTTTTGTTTCAAAATTATTTTGAAACAAAAAACCAAGAGTTGTGTGTTTATTTTTATTTTAATTTTAATTATGTTTCAACAAGTGCCTACAGCCGTGTCCATCCAAATTATGTTTTAAATTATTTATCTCAAGCGACAAATCGACTGGATTAATGTATTTTTTAATATGTTCACTTGTTGTCGCAGAGTCTTGTTCAGTTTGGTTTGGTTTGATTACCAAAACCTTTCCCACAGGTTTTGATGTTATCATGCTGTATGTTGGTTTAAAAAATGTATTGTCAGATGTCATTGCTATATTTTGTTTGGATTGATTCGAATTATTTTTTAATTTAATTTCTAAATCATTGATTTTATCAGCTTGTAAATTATTAACTTTTTCCATCTCAGCGATAATTTTTTGAAGATTTAAAATTTCTGTATGTAGATAAGTATTTTCTAACGTAACTTTATCAATATCGTTAAGTTGACTTACATTTAAGGTTAGGTTTTTTTGACATTCTTCGCAAACCCATGTTTTTTCTTCCGCCTCTTTCCTCATATCTTCAATTGTAACACCCACGCATTGAATATGAAAATATCTGTGACACACACTATTACATGTAATTTTATCGTCATATCTCGAAACTTTTGTATTACACTGATCGCATACTGATACGCTACTACCACCACTAGTAGACGCCATATTCAATAAAAAAATTCAGCTTTTTCGTATTCGCGTTACTTGTCTGATAATAATAATTAAATCAAAGTTAGTATAACTGACCAAACTTATTTTATTATAAATGGGTTATGATTTAAATTAGTCATTTAACTGATGCAAGACTATATAATATATATTGTATACAACTAATTTTAAAAGTTAGAATATATACATTTCATATTTACCCCTCACATTAACGTAAAAACTACTGATTAAAATTAAAAATAATAATATTTTTAATTACAATATAATTAAAAGTACTTCAAAAGAAAAACTAATTTTATTGCCTACCATGAATAATAAGGAAAAAAATGCATGAAATTATTTTCGATATACTTACAGACTGACCAAAATTATATAAGTAAAATTTTTATAAATTGCACGACAAAATGCTTACAACAGCACATATATAATATTATATGTATTAATTAATAGTTTATAAATATTAAATTGAATAAACATAACATAACCAAACAAATGAACCATGGAAATAAATAAATAGGCCCGACAAATCTGTATATTTCCAATAAAATTTCAAAAATTTCGTGTAAATTGTATTCTAGTTTTCATTTAAACTTTATACTAATTCAAAAAGGGAAGCTAATTTTGTAGTATTCAATAAATTAAAATTTAAAAAATCGGATAATTTGAAGTCCGGATTCGATTTGCACTGCAAATTTATGAATTTGCCAAACAAATTTTTTCCCTGACTGCAAATGAAATTCGCTGACTTTTCGAGGATCAACAAAATTACTTGATTTTTCCCGGTTTTGGCCACCCTGTTATAGTAAACTTTTTTTTCAATTAAAAGTTTACTTAAAAAAGTTATTCAGAAGCAAAAAAATGACCAAATTTAATTCGCAATTATCTAGTAACCTATAGGATTGTTTAATAAGTAATGGTACATCTAAGATGGCCATATATAAATGTAAACAAATAATCCAAAGCTGTAGCTATTATAGTTACCAAGATCTCAATGGTGGCATCTGCATTTGAATATAAAAAAACAAATCAATTTCCGAATTAGTGACTTGAATTTGTGAAAGTAGAATACAATTTACGTTTTTAAGTATAATTTAACTAAAAGATTGTTTTATAACCTAACCTGTTCGATACAGTATACGGTAACAGTTGAATCACTGGTGCCAGCTGCTAGCGCTAACCGATGCGGATGGAACGCTAGTGAACTCACCGAACCAATCCAATGACCCATAAAACCCTCGTAGAAACGTATTGTATTTAGTGTTTGACCGGACATATTATGTAGACTGATTGTCGGATGAAATGATCCACTGAAACGAGACGAATAGATTAAGACATACAATAACAGAGTTAAGTTCCGTTATACATCATCTAAAAATATAACTAAATCTATGACATTATCGCTGAGTACATTTATATGAGCTTATAATAAATATCTTGTTTTCAAATGTTATGCAACTTGCATAAAATAATCTAATTATTGTTTAATTGTTTATATAAATAATTTAATTATTAAACAATTACCAATAATTGACTTTTAAAGATATTTCAACAGAAAAGAAAGAAAATCTATTAATTAACACGTCAAGCAAAATTGAACATAGAAAAACAAATGTATGAAATATATGTAAAAAATGTTTTTAAATTTATATTTACCAAGCGTAAAAGTCTGCATTACGATGTATTGTAAGTGCGTTCATTCCATTCATAACTTGACAAACAGAAAGTGGAGCGCTTTGACGAATTTCGAAAACTGTCATTTCACCAATTGAGCTAAAAAATAAAACAAACAAACACTGAAAATATTTTATAAATAAATTAGGGGCCAGTTTCATAAACTTTCACAAGTAAAAATATTATTCTCCTATTAAATAACCATAAAAACAAATGTTATTTCAACAATTTCCTGCTAGAATACTATTATTAATAATAACTAGTGGTCGCCCAGTGAACGAAATTCGATCGTAATTTATTAAATTTTTAAATTTAAACGTTATTGCATATAATTTTTTTTTTGAATTTTGTTCTATTACGTCAGCTGTGAGCATGTACAAATACAAAGGCCCGTATTCTCACCTCATTTATAAAAGTGATTTTTGCCAAAAGTACTTTTGACGTTTACTTAAAATTATTTATTAAGCAATTTATAGTAGTTTATATAAATTTTATAATACCAAATATAATAAAAATGATCATAAATAGAAATTTGAAAAAAGTTATTTTGAAAGCATAAAAGCACTTTTTCACGAAAAAGTGAGGTGAGAATACGGACCAAAGTCATTATGCATTAATTTTCCAGATATTTTTTCTTGCCCCCTGAAGCTATAGGCAACCCACATAACGTGTCCGCATTGCACAAACTCTACCGAACAACCATAACAATTTTATAAGTATTTAATTTAACGTATTTGATCTTTCTGCCCACTCCTTCACCATATGAACTTTAACTATGCCAGATCTTACACTCCTCCGTGCACGCAATCAGCTTAAAAAGCGGTAGAAAGTTTTTCCTTCTTCAGGTAACTATTTTTTTAATACCACTAGATGAAATTTATTATTTCTTTTCAATATTATATACATTTACTTCTAAAGTAAATTTAACCAGCGTTTATGAAACTCGGGCCTAAAAAAATTCTGTTTAACAAGATTAGAAGTATATGGGTAAACCCATATATAGACCACTTTGACATTTCTCGGAAAGTTGGCGAACACTGTATTTTAATAATATTATAATTTATGTGGGCACTAGAGAAAACTTTTCTGAAAATTTAATCAAAATCGAATAAATAATGTAGCGACAATGAATTTTTAAAAATATTTGTGATTTTTTTTCTCGATAAGTTGGCAACACTGTATTTTGTTAAAATTGCATAATTTATTTGGGCACTAGCAGAATCTTTTATGAAAATTTGATTAAAATCGGTTAAATAAAGTGATCATAATAATTTTTTAAAAATTTTAGTAAATTTTTTTCTCGGAAAGTTGGCAATACTGTATTTTGTTAAAATTACATAAGTTATATAATTACTAGGAGAATCTTTTGTAAAAATTTGAGTAGTATCGGTTAAATAACATGGCCGTAATATATTTTTTAAAATTTTAGTAATTTTTTTCTCGGAAAGTTGGCAACACTGAATATTAATAAAATTATATAATTAATGGGAGTATCAGGGATATCTTTTCTGAAAATTTTATCAAAATCGAATAAATAATAGAGCCAATATAAATTTTTAAAAACTTTAGTAATTTTTTTCTTGGAAAGTTGGCATTACTGAAAAAAACCAAAACCACATGACCATCTTGGGCACTAGACAAATTTATCCTGAAAATTTCATTAAAATCGGTTGAACCGTCTAGGAAGAGCTGTGGCCACAAAATTTTGACTTACGACCGAGCGACCGAGCGAGCTGACGACGCACATCCATACACCCACATAAACTAAGTTCAGATTCGGCATCTAGAGGCTATATGAAGGATTTCTATACAATTTTTTTTTGAACATGTTACAGACACCGTACCAAACCCTATACCACTTTTTCCTTGCAGTCAAAGTGGTAATAATAATAATGTTCTTACAGGCGCCTCGTACGGATTTAATCGACGATCGGCCATCACCACAGCCCACTGTGATCAGACCATGATGTCGCTGCATTGCCGCCACCGCCAAATAATCACCCGCACCAATTTCACTTTTCATACACAAGCCTTGATCCTCTTCTGGATTTGAACTAAATCATCGGGAAAATATTTTCTTTTCAAGACATTTTTAAATGAATATGTTACTCTGTTTATTTTAGAGTCAAACAAATTAAAATTGAAAAAATGACAAACAGGTAGAAAAAAATTCTATATATAGTTCGCGATTCGCACACTTGCGTTTACTGTTTACTGTTGCGTTCATGTTTGTTCATGTTATAAACTAACTGCACCGATGAACTACTAGAGACTGGAAACTTTAAACATAGCTCAGCTAATTGGAATGATGCCAATGCACAATATTAACTAATTAATTAATAATATTAGAAATATTAAATTAATTAATTAACTTAATTTAACTAAATTTAATTAACTAAAAAGCAGAAAACAATTATTCAAATAAAAAAATTAATATAGGTACCTACCACCAGGAAAATTTTACTGGTCCGCACAATATAACAAAACTCTTTAATAATTATTATACTTTTGCTAACAAAAATTATTTTTTATATTGTGTATTTTCCGTGATTTATTCTAAATGCACAAGTTTTAAGTTATTTTAAAATTATTTTTGTGTTGCATTTCATTATTTAAATATTATTATGTGTTTTTGTAGTTTCTATTGTTATTTTTTTATGCGCATTTTTTGTGGAAATATCTTGTTTATTTTCTGTGAACTTTCTATGATTTTCTACAAACTGAAATAAATTATTATTAGTAGTCCGCGTAAGAAAATTAGTTTTATTTTATTGGTCCGCGGTGCGTTCTTGGTTGAGAAACACTGATCTATTGCATACGCCCCACATTATTCTGTATGGGGCTAGGAGAAATTATTTTATACTGTTTAGTTCGTGATATATTAAATTGTTTTTTATTTATTTAAATAATTATTTTCTGCTTTTTAGTCTTATTTAACTTTAACTTTATAATTAATTAATTAGTTATAATATTGTGCATTGCATCATCCAGTTAGCTGAGCTCTATGTTTAAAGTTTCAAATTACTAGCTCATCGAGAAAATTTCTACCACGAATAGATAAACAAACAGAGAGTGAGAGACAAGAAAGTAAGTTAATAAAAATTGTGTAACTTACACGTACTAGAAAAAGTCGAATCGATACACGATCAGCCCCCGTTGGCATATTCTTCTAGCGTCCCATAATCGAATTATTCGTACATCACATCACCATTTGTTATCAAAGTTTATGTTCATTGCTCAATATTCATCACTACACCGCAACGGCCAATGCTACAACAACAAATTCATTCTCATTACATTATTTTTTTCCAGTAACATTTACCCCCAAAAAAAAAAATGAAACAACACTTACAAGATTAGTTCTTGTATTACCCTGCATATCGCTTAGTGCATGCTATGCACTAATCAGACTAAACTAACCAATTGCGGGTCGCCACACTTTAATCGTACCATCATCGGACGCGGCCATTAAAAGACCGACATCGTGACCATTCACCCATTCCAGGGCGGTTAATTTCGAACCGCCTTTCAAACCACGACTCTGGCACACGGTTAATTTTGCTCCTGTACCCCAATCCCATATCCTACAATAACAACAAAATTAATCTAACGAGCATTCGGTGCATATGTATAACTCGATACATATGCGAGTAGTGAAAAAGCAATTTTTGTCTGTAAAACAAAGTAAGTTTTGCTTGAAACTAAAGTTGAAATATGCTTTAATAAGCATATTTTGTTGATTTCAACTTAGATTATATGATGCCATTTTCATAGTTGCAAGTATCTGTCAGCTGCAATTTTCAAGATTTATTCTCCATAGAATAAAGATAAATTCCTCAAATGTTCATCATCCCAATCCAACCCAATCAAAAGTTACAGCTATTTTAAATTTAATAAGCATATTTTGCTGATTTCAACTTAGATTAAATAATGCCATTTTCATAGTTGCAAGTATTTGACAGCTGCAATTTTCAGGATTTATTCTACATAGAATGAAGATAAATTCCTCAAATGTTCATTATCCCAATCCACCCCAGTCAAAAGTAACAGCTATTTAAAATTTAAGATTGAAAATACCATAAGAAGTGCAAATTGCATGTAATGAATGGTCAATATTTTCTTATAGAAGAACTTTAATTACATCAATTACGAGTTGTATAATGTAAATACAAATTTGCATTGCAAATTTGTGTTTCTAATTGTTGTGAATTCGTCAAACAAATTTTTTCCCTGACTACAAATGAAATTCACTGACTTTTCCAGAATCAACAAAATTAACTGATTTTTCCCAGTTATCCAGGTCTTTAGTACCAAATGCTTAAATACCTTCGGCTACCGCCCAGACACATGCTATTATTACTAATAAGAAAATTTACCCAAACGTATCTCGTCCAGCAACAGCGTTTTGTTGATCGTAAGGATGAAATTGTACCGCAGTTGGTGTATATGAATTTCTCGTATTAAACACTTGCATTTCAATTCTAGACTGTCCAATTCGTTCTTGTTCATTGCGAGCTTCCCGTCGCAATGCTGCGTTTCTATATATAGAAAAAGTATAGAAAAAATTAATAACATTGAACAAAAGTACATGTTATTCGGTGAAATTAATATAAATAATAATAAAATAAAACGGTTTTATTATTTTATTAATAATCGATATACGTTTTTATCAGAAACAAATAACATTTATAGTAAATAAACAAAACTGTTGCACAGAATAAAACAAATAAAATAAAATTATTTTGTGGTTTAAGGAAAATTATTTTATTTTATTTAAATTTTCGCCACAGTAAGATCATAGGTTTTATTTATTAGAACATAACAAGTCAATACGTCTAAATTATCCCGATAAATCTGCTATTGCTTAACATGCGTTAGAATATCTTTATAATTCCTAAATACTGAAATAATCGCAAAACCAATCAATATTAACAGCAGATTGATAAAAGAAACAATAGAAATTTATAACAGATAACATCAATCAGTGTGACTACGTAACTGCATTTAAATAAAATTTCTAAGTCCGCAAAATCGTAAATCTACGGCCCGGAGCCAGCCAACTAGTTCTTTTCCACTCAGACGCTAAGTGGTTTCGATCTCGAAGCGAAATCGAATCTTTCCCCCAGGTCCGGACGCCGCGCCGGTCAACCAGGAGAAAGTCTGGTTCAGTCTTGACGCGAAACCGAATGAATCTTGAAGCCACGAATCTTTCCTTTTATAGGCGAAAATTCGTCAAAACCGGTTAAAAATGCCCGATACGCGCTGTCTCGCTCGTATAGAGAGAGAGCAGAGCGCACTACAGATGTCGTTGCTCGTATCAAAACATATTTAAAAACGTACCTAACTGACATGACAGTTGGCATTAGCACAATAAAACATAACCAATTGTAAACATCAAATGAATGAGATAATTCCGTTCATTTTGTTATATTGTAACAAAATGATTCAAATCTCAATTTATCGAAGAATGTGTTTAATTGACGAACTTAAAATATAGAAAATGAAATTTTTGACTGGTATTATCTCATAGCGAGTTTTACAATGTTCTACAATTATTAAGACTAAATTACATGTTTTAGATTCGTAAATCGAAATAAAACTGGATATTTGTGTCGTACGCAAAGCGTATCGTCACAATGCAAACACATATGTACACAAATATTGTGAGTTGTCTACATCGATTAATGATCCAAATATAAACATCTTTTTATTGGTAAACAGAAATTTGCTTTATGCAAGTGCTTCAAAAAATATCAGTCAGCAAGCTTATAATGACCGAGTTTAATTTGAAAAGATACAATATCGATTCAATTAGATAAAGTACTCTACATCACATTAATATACATATACAGTAGAACCCCGATTATCCGTGCGGCATTTTAAAATTTCATCCGTGCGTGGATTATCCGTGGCTGACGGCCAGAGGTTGGCGCATGAACGCTGAATGCACCGTGCAGGCGTTCGTCTCGGAGAATACCCAAGTTCGGTCACGGGAAATTTCCCGTTTATATGTTTACTTATTATTTTCGCCAGCTGCTGACCGACTCGTTAGTTAAACGTAAACAGACATATGTACATACATACATATATTGTGCAATGTGCGTTTATACATTATGTATAAATATTAAAACTGTCATTTTGTGTTACATAAATGTAGTATCAAGTTTCTTTTCTTCGTTTGACACATGTATTTGTCTGAATAAATTATTAAAAAAATAACAATGAGGTCTTTGGATTATCCGTGTTTTCGATTATCCGGCGAAGGTTCGGTCCCGACTGGCCCGGATAATCGAGGTTCTACTGTATATACAAATAAATTTAAGCTAATTAGCAATTAAGAAATATTTGATTGCTAATAGGTAAATTTAATAAATGTGCTGACCATTGCGGACATATGCCTGATGGGCAGACTGTGGCTATGCTGTTGTGGCAAAAGTCAAATTGTTGGAAATCCTCATGATAAATATAAGCTGTAAATAAAAGAGAAGACATTTAGCTACTAATTTTTACTACTTTGACTGCAAGGAAAAGTAGTATAGTGTTTGGTACGGTGTCTGTAACATTTTCAAAAAAAAAAAAAAATTGTATAGAAATCCTTCATATAGCCTGTAGATGACGAATCTGAACTTAGTTTATGTGGGTGTATGGATGTGCGTCGTCAGCTCGCTCGCTCACTCGCTCGCTCGGTCGTAAGTCAAAATTTTGTGGCCGCAACTCCTCCTAGACGGTTCAACCGATTTTAATGAAATTTTCAGGATAAATTTGTCTAGTGCTCAAGATGGTCATGTGGTTTTGTTTTTTTCCAGTAATGCCAACTTTCCGAGAAAAAAATTACTAAAGTTTTTAAAAATTTATATTGGCTACGTTATTTATCCGATTTTGATCAAATTTTCAGAAAAGATTTCCCTAATGCTCCCATTAATTACATAATTTTATTAATATTCAGTGTTGCCAACTTTCCGAGAAAAAAATTACTAAAGTTTTTAAAATTTTATTATGGCCATGTTATTCAACCGATTTTACTCAAATTTTCACAAAAGATTCTCCTAGTATTCATATAATTTATGTAATTTTAACAAAATACAGTGTTGCCAACTTTCCGAGAAAAAAATTAGTAAAATTTTTAAAAATTTATTATGACCATTTTATTTAACCGATTTTAATCAAATTTTCATAAAAGTTTTTCCTAGTGCCTAAATAAATTATGCAATTTTAACAAAATACAGTGTTGCCAACTTATTGAGAAAAAAATCACAAATTTTTTTAAAAATTTATTGTGGCTACATTATTTATTCGATTATGATCAAATTTTCAGAAGAGTATCTCCTAGTGCTCACATAAATTATAATATTATTAAAATACAGTGTTACCAACTTTCCGAGAAATGTCAAAGTAGTCTATATATGGGTTTACCCATATACTTCTAATCTTGTTTAATTATAAATAAATTACCTCTACTTTAGTTATATGCTTATACGCAATGAACCAGTTATATTCTTGGGTTAGGAACCTGTTATTTGCGCATGATAAACATGCCCAAATTCTAATTACGCCTTGTCCATCATATGTAAACACTCGGTAGCCCTTAGTTAAAATACAAATCGTTGTATAACTATTATCATAACGATGTCTAGCAATACCGTTATTGACTTTGAACCTCTTTCGCATCGGATTCATATCCCTCATCTCTATTCTCGGTAATATATTGTGGTACGAATCTATTTATGTAATTCCAGTTTTTTTCGAAATTTAGATTTTTCATTCTAGAATTTTAAAATATTCAAAATTATTAATTACACATTAATAAAATTATATATTTTCACATTAATTATATATAAACATGTAGTTTACATAGTAAAGTTTTCAATTATAATATTCATTCGATTATGCCCAACACTAGTAAAAAGTAACAAGTTTTTTAACGTGAAATTGACGGTTAAATTTAAATTTTAAGATTCTTAATTTTTTTTTAAAAAAAACTGATAAAGCTTAAGTATAATAAATTGAAAATTTTTTGTTGCAAATTTTATCCTAAAATTTGTCTGTTTTTTCATATTTTTTTTCTATTTTATTTTTATTCTAGAATAGATTTAAAGAGATGTATGATGTTTTTCTAATGTGGATCAATGTATTTATTAAATTTACAATGCAAGTTTATAGCTTATTGCTAGCCCAACAAGATTTTATCACTCATTGTTGTTTGTTGCATAGTGTTTATAATTTATTTATATGTGTAGAAAAATTCAGAAACCGACAACTTGATTTCTTGTTGTTACAATAAATTTTAATAAATCAATTTTAGTAACTTTTAATAAGTATAAGTACTTATTGAAAAACTGTTGATTTAATTTGTAATGTGGCATTTTATTATAATTTCATTGTAATTATTTTGTAAATAATTTATTTCCAAACAAAAAATGTTTGTATTCAAATAACTGGAAATTAACAAATACGGAGGAAGTACATTGCATTATTACATTACAATGCTTAATGTGTGAATATATATGTGAAATTACAGCAGCCCCCACAAAGTTTGTAACCAATTTTTGATTGTTATAAATTGTTCATATAATATTTTACATGCTTGTACTAAATGCGGGAATTTTTTTATACGTATATGTAGGTTTATGACTTACTGCGTCCCGCAAAAATTTACCTTCGATATTTAATTATTGAAAATTATTTATAATATATTTATTTGTGTCTACAAAAAAGTACGAACCGGAAAATTGGTTTACTAGTGTTTAACAAAATTTTAGTAAATCAATCAGTTATTTCACAATTATTCATAAGTTTATGACTTATTGCCACCCCCTATAAAGTTTTTCAGCGTTTTTTGATTATTGTAATTTGTTTATAACATATTTCTCAATGTGCAGGCAAAAAATTGGAAACCGAAATGTAAATTTGAAGAAGTTATTTCAATTTTACTGTTTCAACTGTTTCACGCCAGTAAAATCAATAAATAACTGCTTCGTTTCATAAAATAAGACAAATTTGTGTAATATTCATTAGAAAATTATTATTTAAATAATAATATTATGGATTGTGTGTCGGAAAATCATTCCAAACTAGAAGAAGCTTAAAAATATGAAATACCTATGAAATCTAAGTTCTGATATAAAAAAAGAAACATAGGCTCGTATTACGAGCTCGATTTGAAAATTGGTTTGAACGAATGCCACTTGCAAGACAACGTATCTGGTCATAAGATCAGAACTAAACAAATGAAGTGAAACACCCCAAAAACCGAGCTCGTAATACCAGCTACAGTGTTAATTTCTTTCTCACAACGCCATGAATTTATCGGTTGTTATGGAAACCTGTCGAAATCTAGTAAATTCAATTTACTTAATTTAACAACAATGACTATAAGTATATATAACAACACGATTGCGCAAAAGGTTGTTATTTTAATATTATCTGTTCTTAACGTCATTTACTCTTAAAACAATAAATAAATGATTACTTACTAATTTTTAAGCATATATATTTTCATAGACCTGGTTAAAGCTGGTATTTTACTTACAATTTCCGATGCATTAGTTTCCAATTTGTATGATAACAATACGTTATCCGAATCAATTGTAGTTAAACTAAATGTTATATTATCACGATTACATTTACATGTTGTTTTAATATTATTTAAGAATCGAAACATTGTTTGATAAGCATCATTCAACTAACAGCGCAAACTATGCAAATACCATTCGGTAATGAGCCTGCAATCTACCTAAAAAATGTAAATGTTTCAAAAATAATAACGTATATTACAATCAAAACAAATTAGTTCATTCTTACAATTTCTGGCATAATTGCTTCCAATTTATCTAAGTAAAGTTTGCCATCTGAATCCAGATTAAGTATAGTAAAAATACATTTTTATAACTTATACATAATTGACAATGTTGTGTAAAATTATTCATGATTAAAATTATTTTTCTAGCAAAAACAGCCTCTTACAATAAGTAATACAAAAATATTGTATTTGATAAGTATTTGAGGTTAACTTATAGAAAGCTGTCACTAATATAGTTGGCTAGATTAATTTTGCTTAATGTTTCTAGTATAAGAAGAAGAATAAATAGCAGCGTATTTTTGTTGAATGCTCAAATAGAAATAATGGAAGGGAATTTTGAAAGTGACAGCAGCCGTAATGTTTGCCCTTTCACACTGAATGTTTAGCTTTCGTTCATGTATCAAATTGATAGAATTAGTTAGCCAGTTAAATGGTCCGTTGTAAATTTTCAAATACATCTTAATTTTTATAGTAATTAAAAAACAACATACTACATAATAATTAAATTTGATTTAAAATATTAAAAATATAAAAAAAGTATCAAATTATATTTAAAGTAATTGTTTACATTAATATTCAGTTGACAGTCCTGTAGGTCAAGTCAGAAAGATGGAATGAAATTGATTTTTTGGTTGGTGTGTGATTGGTGTGCTAGGTTACTTCATTCAACCACATTGACCATAGCTGCAGAATGAATAACTTAATTTTTCTATTTTTTTCTTTTGTTTGAATTTCATTTAGATAAACAGACCTAATTCAAGTAGCAGTTAAGAAAACTTTTTCAAAATTAAATATGGTGCGTTCAGTAAAAAATACGCTACCGTTTATTCTTCTTCTTATACTAGTAACCATATAACATTACACAAAGTTCATCTGGCCAACTGGATTTGTGACAGCTGTTTGCAGCAGAAGCTTGTATCTAGCAGCGTAGTTTGACATTTTTCGTTTTGGTCTTTGCTTACTGCTGATTTTTAAAGAAGTTGGTTCAGTCTGTTGTTATCACGTGGTTATTAGTTCTTTCTACTGTATAATAATATTAATATATAATTTTAAAACAAACTACAAAGCATATATAATAATAACATAAAAATGTTTATGTTTGAAAAACTTTGTCGTTTGTGCACAACTGATAAAAGTGTCTCGTCAACGTTGAACAATTCCGATTCAGATAACATCATTTTATTGGACAAATTAAACCGAATTGCACCGGGACTTGTAAGTATAATAATTTAACATTTTAATATTATGATTTCATATTGATATGTTTTTCTAGCTAAAAATAAATAGCAGTTTACCAATCGGCATATGTACAACATGCATTGCACAGTTAAATCAAGCTTGCAAATTTATAAAAAACTGCTTGCGTTCGCAAGAAATTCTAAACAAATATTTAGAACTATTACAAAATGGACTCGATACGGAACAAGGTGAAAATTCTGAAATTAAAATAATTGCAATAAAATTGGAAAAAAATAAAATGATCAACTATATGAAGTATATGAATATTGAACAAACTGAAGTAGAATTTCCTAATACATTAGTGAATTATGAGGAAGAATCTGGTTTTATAAAACAAGAAAACATTATTGAGTATAATGATGATTACGAATCGATTCAAGTAAACTTTGAAGATGATATTAAAGAAGCAGAAACAAATGTCAAAATGGAAATCAGTGATGAAGAATACAATTATTCAATTAATATGCAGTCTAATATAGACGTAAAAGAAGAATTGGAAAGTTTAAGTGACGACATAATTGATATTAAAAATGAAATAATTGAAGAACATCTGTATGAAACTAATATTATTGACTATGTATGTACCGAAGTAAAATGCGAAGATGAAATTAAAATAGAAGATCATGACAGTAAAAATTCTTTTGTTGATATACCAACAATTACTGAGCAAAGCGATTTTTGTGGGTTTAATTTAACAGAATATAGTTTGGCAAATGACATTAAAGTAAAATACAATTTTGAATTAAACCGTTTATGTGAAAACACGAATAAATTTCTTATTGATTTTCAAAATGAAAAAAAAAGTTCAAATTCGAAGAATTTAAAAAATGATATTGACCACTTAAAAAATGTTCGTAAAGCATTGGAAAGAAGCAGTACCAGGAAACCACGTCAAAATTCTTCTAAAGATAGTTCATATGTAAATGTGAATATTCAATCATGCACAATTCGAGCGCCGAATATGTTCAGAATAGGTAAGATAGCTCGTAATAAACAATCAGATATAACTAGACAAATTTGTACAGGTAAAAGAAGTTACAAGCCCTTTATGAATATACAATGTGTCTTGGAAATAAATGTACTCAATAATAGTAAAATACATCTCTCTCTCTCTCTTTTCTATTTTTACTGTCATTTAATATACACATTATGTTTATAATGTCATACATATCTCTCTTTATCGCTCTCTCTCTCTTTCTCTCTCTTGTTGTCATGGCAACCAAATGTCATTTTATCTCTGTTTATTCACACACACACACATTCGGTTTATACATATCTCTCTTTCTCTCTCTCTCTCTCTCTCTCTCTTTCTATCTCTCTTGTTACCAAGGCAACCAAATGTCATTTTTATTTCTATTTATCTCACTTTCTCTCTCTCTTTCTTTCTCTCTTTTTTTTTCTAATAATCTTTTGTGAAAATTTGATCAAAATCGGATAAATAATGTAGCCTATATGAATTTTTATAAACTTTAGTAATTTTTCTCTCGGAAAGTTGGCATTACTGGAAAAAAATAAAACCACATGACCCTATCTTGGGTACTAGACAAATTTTTCCTGAAAATTTCATTAAAATCGTTTAGGAGAAGTTGCCATCACAAAATTTTGACTGAGCGAGCGAGCTGGCTACGCACATCCATATACCCACATAAATTAAGTTCAGATTTGTCATCTAGAGGCTTTATGAAGGATTTCTATACAAAAAAAAAATTTTAAATGTTACAGACACCATACTAAACGCTATACGACTTTTCCTTGCAGTTAAAGTGGTAAAAATTAAAATAACAGTTGCTTATATTTTGTTTCTATTGGGTTATAGTTTGTTGTTTGTTTGTATATTGTTGTTGTTGTAACTGTATTATAGGTTATCGTGGCAAATCCGAAATGAATCTGAAACAACCCATTCGGAATCGTCACAGCGACAACTTAGACACGCGTCAAGTTCCTTGTCCGATTTGTAAGAAACTCTATGCATCGAAAAACAGTCTGTGTCAGCATATGAAATTGCATAATGCGCGCGAAAGGCAACGCAGGTGTTCGATCTGCACGAAAGCTTTCTACAAGAAGTCCCATTTCAATCGGCATTTGCGTGGACACACCGGCGAGAGACCGCATAAATGCGAGCATTGCGATAAGGCATTCGCATCGATCAGTGACTATAACCGTCATGTGAGGACGCACACAGGTTGGTTATTTGGTTGTTATGGTTGGTTAGGTGGTAAAAAAAATAGTCATAAGCTTGTAAAAAAACAGTCATAACCTTGTAAAAAAACAGTCATAATTTTGTGAAAAACAGACATAACCTTGTATAAAACAGTCATAACCTTGTATAAAACAATCATAACCTTGTAAAAAACAGTCATAACCTTGTAAAAGCAGTCATAATCTTGTAAGAAACAGTCATAACTTTGTGAAAATCAGTCATAACTTTGTGAAAAACAGTCATAACCTTGTATAAAATGTACAATGTTTGTTGGTGTTTAGGTGAGCGTCCATTTCAGTGCAAGTTCTGCGAGAAGAAATTCGGTGATAGTTCAACACTTTTACACCACACTCGCATTCACACAGGGGAACGACCTTATAAATGCGAACAATGTTCGAAAACTTTTAACCAACCGGGAAGCTACAAGAGGCATTTGAAAGTGCACCGAGATCGCACTGCTGTCAAAATCAACTAATTGTATTGCGTAATTATTATTGTGCAAAAAAACAAATACATTTATCAATCAAATTAATAAATATCTTTATTTAATATTCACTCGTCTTAAATCGTCCATTTTTTTATTTTATCATCAACTTACCCTAATAGTTTTTAATTATTGATGCAACGCATACTAGATAATAAATTTATTAATAAAGGACAAATGATAATCGCAAATTTTGTTGGAATATTCACAAACATTCATCAATCAATCAATAAATATCTTTATTTATTCGTCTGAAGTCGTGATAATTGATAATAAATTTATTGATAAAGAAATCTCGTAAAGGGAAAATTTTAACTTGAAATTTTGTTGGAATATTTTTTGAAGCTAAAAGAAACTTTATTTTCGTTATTGAAACATGTCCTGTTTTATTTTTTATTACCAATTTCAACAAAAAAATGTGTTATATTATCTGTTAGGATCTTTAATTAAACTAGTGGTCGAAATTCAGCCGTCGCCGTTTGAAATTCAAATTGAGTTTTCATGCGGCAAAAATACGGGAATATTATGCTGTTGCATTTTAAATTGCAGTTAAACGCACCCCCCCCCCCCTAATCGATGAATAAAGAGATTTTACTGCAAAATTGCTCTACAAAATATATTTGACACATTTTTTGCACGAAATTCAAAATCAATTCATCATTTTTTTACATAAATTCGAAATTTATTTTTTAAAAAAACAATAAGTTTCGCCTATACAGTTAATTTGTCTATCTTTTTTAAATTATATATTTAAATAAAAAATTAATACTAAAGAATACGTGCTTCGTAGTTTTTGTAGTAAACAAACAATCTTACGATTAGATTAATTAATTTTCAAAAACAAAAAAGAATTTGTGACTTGAAAATATCAACTTTGAAATAACAACAACAGAAAAAACATTAGCAAATCTAATATCCGTGCAATGCAAACAAAAAAAAAACAAATGCTAAAATAACTGAGAACTGCCAGACACGACGTACTCGAAAAAATACTCAATTTTTCTGTGTAGCGTTCAATAAAAATAATTCGTATATGTACAGTATACGATACCTGCACTAACATTTGCATAATCTGATAGAATCTTTGCGGTCTTGATGAACGTCTTGATTGAATGTCAAAGCAGCAGCGGTTCGAATAATTGTGTTTATCCGACAAGAGCCGTGCTCATGCAGATTTTAATCAATTTTGATTTTCTATGAAGAATAAGGCGTTCAAATTTCCATCACGTTCTGAGATGTAAATTTTTGCTCAAGTGCGGCTTTTTCCAACAGGAAATTGTAAAATTTACCGTGTACATTGCGATATTTGTCGTGTCGTCAATTTTTATTGAATATATAGCTACTCGTTTATGCCTTGCTTTATTGATATTTTACAACTAAAAATATTGCCAAAAATGTTGACAAACATATTCTGATGTTTTTGTTTAAAATTAGGTATATGTAAAATATAATTCAGGGAACGCAATCTATTGAAATCACGGATAATATTATCATTCAGGAATTGTTATCATTTTCGCGAAGAATGGACCGGACATGTACGACCACATACGACAAATATCTTTTATAGTTATCATGATTTTGGTTTATGTTATCAATTTTTTTCGACCACGAGCAATAATCTTGGTTGCATGCATTTTTTTTTATTGTCAAGCTTAAAACGTGCAAACTTTTTTCTTTCTTTTTCTCTTTCTCTCTCTCTCTTTCTTTCTCTCTTTCGTAAATTAATAGCCCACAGCCTGGCTGGCAACAGCTTTTTTTATTGATACTCGTAAATGCATATATGTATAAATATAGAATGATTACATATTTATTTTCAACTTACATACAAACATACATACATATATACATACACAATCACGCCATGTACCTAAAAGAATGTGGCACAAACTCTTTTTATTATATCGAAATCAGTTTCCTCTGAACATTCCTATTCAGACAAGCAACTTTAGCATCGTCCATATTCATAATGCCTCTCATACATGTTCTTCTATTCTTACTACTTGGAAACTTTCGCTCACGCAAGACTTTCTTAATGTATCACTTCAACTACTCATCGGATTTCCACGCAAACGTATACCATCAAAATCATTCATATAAATCTTTTTAACCAAACGTTCATTAGGCATTTGCTCTAGATATTTAAACCATCTTAAGTGATTAACACTGCAACTTTTGCTAGAACAGTTTTTTTTTCAATTTCACACTCATTATACAATACACCAATCTATTTCGTACCTGATTTCTCCTAGTTGCACCACATACTCCACGTAAAAATCTCATTTCCATAGCAGTCATTTCTTTTTTATACTTTTGTAGTCAAATCCAATATTCGCTACCATAGATTAACGTAGGCATCAAAACAGCTTTGTATATATTCAGACGGGCTTTTTGGAAACATTTACGTTCTTAAAAGTGTACAAAGCACTCAAAACCTTACAAACAGCATTAACTCTTCTGTAAAATTCACGATCTAAACAACGATCTTTTCAATTTAAATTGAAATAATGTTATATTTATATTTCATCAGTTTATTTTTACATATTTCTAGTAAATAAAGATTTGAGTTTATGTTTTTCAGATAATATTATCAATCGATTATTATTATCAAAAACTCCGAGTTCCAATGTGATTACGTTAAGCAGCGTATACTGTAATAATAATTATAATTTGTTAGATAATTGCTTACTCATTAGGTTTATGATTTAAATATAACATCAGTTATTTCTTTAAAATGATAAATATATAATGTATAATAATATTATTATTTGAAAATTATTACGTCATTTACACACTTACAGTATTAATATTTACGGCATTGATAAATAACTTTTATTGCTTTAATTATAGTATTCTAAAATAATTTTTCATAAATGAAATTAAAATTTGAAAGAGAACTACTGTATATAAAAAGCCGCTCTTTGGGCGTAAGAGAGAAACAAAATACTATGAAAAAATGCAATAAATATAAAATATTGACGATAATTCTGTCACTGTCAAACGAAAAATATATGACAATTTGTAACTCTATTATTTGAAGTATACAAGTATGTTCATTCGTAATATAATCATTAGGGGTAGTCACCCTTATATTGTGATACGGTGACAATATTCTCTGCTCATTAATAACAATACACAGAATAATTTTGATATAAATCTTAGAAATGATCTGTAGTTCTTGCACAGATTATTAAATCGAAGATATTTATTATTCGGTTTTCAAATAGTTTGATATTATAAGAAATATATACAGGCTGAGAAACATAGTGGTGTAATTAAATAACAAGACTTTGGGATGGATTAAGTTCTGTTTATTTTATTATAATGAGTTCGAAAAGATTTTTTACTATCTATGTTATAATGATATAAGTCATGTGTAGCTTTAAAAACAAATGTATTATAATATTATTAAGTATTGGTTTTTTAGCATTAAAACTTTAATTGAAGCATGAAATTTTTTTTATAATAAAAATTGATTTTAATAATAAGAATGGAAACCAAAAATAACTTAATTTTTAATGAAGGTTGACTTACACCCTATTGATTCTCAAATCCCATTACAATCGAAAAAGTAGAGCAACAATTTTTACTATAATCTAAACTCAAAGTTTGCTAAACAATTATTTTTTTTACGTTATAAAATAATTTTCGATATTTCTTAACAAATTAACTATAAAGGCAAACGGTATCAGGTTTGATATAGTGTTTCTAAAAGTCTTTAGTTAACAAATCTGAACTTAATTTGAGGTATTTCTTGGTGCCGCAAATAGTCATGCAGTTTTATTATATTGCAATGTTGTCAATTTTTGAAGAAAAATATTGAAATTTAAAAAATTGCTAGAAAATCTGATTTTAATAAAATTTTCAAGATAAATGACCAATATGATTAGCAATAAATTATATGAATATTAAGACAATATATTTTACAAAAATATTATACAAATGAACAAACATATTATTATAAATAACATAAATAATTGTAGAACATACATTTTTAATTATTGAGATTCATGAGTATTTTATATAAAAAAACAATAATAACTATTCGACAGTAATATAGTTGAAGAAAAACTTGTTATATATGACATAATAAAAACTAATTAATTATTTGTGAAATAAATATGAGTACAGTACAGCTATTCAATAGTGAAAACTGTGATAAAATATAATTTTGTTATCATAAATTGATTAAGAATTTTATGTCGTCAACAATTTTGACTTCAAGTGTATCCATAAGTCACATAAATTATATATGGGTAAATTTTTTAAATACACTATAAAAAAATAACGAAATTACAGGAAAATAGTAGTAAAATTTTACTATAAAAAATTATAGTTTACAATATATACTGGTGTCCCATTATAATCCGCCACTTGCAATAACTTTAAAATCGGACATAAAAATGTACCGGATGAAAAGTAAATGGTTTCGAGGGGCACATCTGATGCAGAGACCCTAACTCCCTCCGGACCCCCTATTTTTTATTGCAGATTCAGATAAACCATTAAAAAGTATGTAAATTTTATTTTAAGATTTTTTTATCTTTGATAAATGGCGCTGCAAACAGCAGGAGGAGGGAGGGGCAAGGGTTACTGAATCAGATATCCCCTCGAAACCATTAACTTAAAGTTATCCCCCTCGAAACCATTAACTTAAAGTTAATAGTTTCGAGAAGGATATCTGATGCAGTGACCCTTGCCCCCCCTCCCAAAGAACTTGAATATCGTACTTAGTTACATCTTTTTTTTTCAAATTAGACTGATAAACTGAAAAAAAAAATGCTGTTTACATCAAAGATAAAAAAAGGTTTTCAAATAAAATTTACATACTTTTTAATGGTCTATCTGAATCTGCAATAAAAAATAGGGGGTTCTATTTAAGATTTCGAAGTTGCCCCCCGTTCTTGCCCCCCAGGGTGTTCGGTGGGGGCAAGGGTCTCTTTATTTTTGGTAATATTAATGAACTATATTTGGAAATATAAGAAATTAATGTTTTCTAAATTATTTTTACTTTTATCGTATTTAATTATTTCATCTTTAAAAAGGTTTATTTAATCAAATCGGATGTCTAAAGTTTATGATAAATCCTAGATATCAATTTAATATAATATAGATAAAAATAATATAAACTACATAACATTTTTATTTCCTAAAAACATAGATTTGTTGTTGCTGTTAATAAATAAGATGTGTTTTTATTAAATTTACTAGTTTTTGTCCAATCTTAAGAAAAACCAAACAAAAAAGTGATACTTTCTATAATGTATTCAAATATAAAAATCAGTATTGATTACTAAAAATCATTATTGCAGTAAATTTAACAAATGTTTAAAGTTTCTTTATTCTAGATTATTTACGAAAAACTTTTAACAATGTATAAGAAAAGGATATGAATAAAAAGTAGTACTTTTAATGTAATTTTATATTTTATCCTTTCGTATGATTACAATAAATGAATATAAAAATCAGTGTAAAAAATTTATTTCAAAATTCAGACATATTCAAATAAACAAAAAAAATAAAATCGAACTGGACAATATAAAAAAATAAAACAATAACTTTGATGAGAATGAAATTTAATATTCTTCGGCGCCTTCGCCTTCTCCCTCTCCGGAATCCATGCCAACTTCTTCATAGTCCTTTTCGAGGGCAGCCAAATCTTCACGGGCCTCTGAGAATTCACCTTCTTCCATACCTTCACCGACGTACCAGTGGACGAAAGCACGCTTGGCATACATCAAGTCGAATTTATGGTCCAGACGAGCCCAAGCCTCTGCGATAGCAGTGGTGTTGGCCAACATGCAGACGGCACGTTGTACTTTAGCCAAATCACCACCGGGTACAACAGTGGGTGGTTGGTAGTTGATTCCGACCTTGAAACCAGTTGGACACCAATCTACGAACTGAATGGTACGCTTGGTCTTAATGGTGGCAATGGCAGCATTTACATCCTTGGGTACGACGTCGCCACGGTACAACATGCAGCAAGCCATATATTTGCCGTGACGTGGATCGCATTTCACCATCTGGTTGGCGGGTTCGAAGCATGCATTTGTAATTTCGGCAACAGAGAGCTGTTCATGGTAAGCCTTTTCAGCCGAGATAACCGGGGCATAAGTGACGAGCGGGAAATGGATACGGGGGTAGGGCACCAAATTGGTCTGGAATTCAGTCAAATCAACATTTAAAGCGCCGTCGAAACGAAGTGAAGCCGTTATCGAAGAGACAATTTGGCCGATAAGTCTGTTCAAGTTGGTGTAGGTTGGGCGTTCAATGTCCAAGTTACGACGGCAAATATCGTAAATAGCTTCGTTATCGACCATGAAGGCGCAGTCAGAGTGTTCCAAAGTTGTGTGGGTGGTCAAGATTGAATTGTAGGGTTCTACTACAGCGGTGGAAATTTGAGGGGCTGGGTAGATAGCGAACTCGAGTTTAGATTTCTTGCCATAGTCAACAGATAAACGTTCCATCAAGAGGGAAGTGAAACCGAAGCCGGTGCCACCGCCGAACGAGTGGAAGATCAAGAAACCTTGAAGTCCAGTACATTGATCAGCCAATTTACGGATACGGTCCAATACCAAGTCAACGATTTCCTTGCCGATTGTGTAGTGACCACGAGCATAGTTGTTAGCGGCATCTTCTTTACCCGTAATGAGCTGTTCAGGGTGGAACAATTGTCTGTATGTTCCAGTACGAACTTCATCTGTAACACAATATTTATTACGTAAGTAATTGAACATAAATAAAGTCGAAATATTAAATTACTATAGAGAATATACTGTACATACCGACTACTGTGGGTTCCAAATCAACGAAAACAGCTCTGGGAACGTGTTTTCCTGCTCCAGTTTCGCTGAAGAAGGTGTTAAAACTGTCATCTCCTCCACCGACAGTTTTGTCAGATGGCATTTGATCATCAGGCTGGATGCCATGCTCCAAACAGTAAAGTTCCCAGCAGGCATTACCAATCTGGACACCAGCTTGACCAACATGGATAGAGATACACTCACGCTATAATAAATAAATAAATAAATAAAATTGATTAATATGAAAGAAAGCCGGTAAAGTTATAAGATGACGAACTGACGCCGCACACCTTGCCACGTATGACTAACGGTTTGTCATCAAATATTAAATATCAAGAAAAAACTATTAATTTTATTATCATTTTTCTTAATTTACATTATTATTATCATTTCAATAAACTTACCATTTTGAATATGGAATATGATGAAATATACTTAAAGAACGATAAGAAGTCGTTTAGAGCAAGCTAGTAATGCAGCTTTCTAAACTGACAATGGTCGATTTTCGGTACGGCCTGGGTACGGCGTTGCTATTTATATTTTTAGTGACGTCACAGCCAACGCCTAAACTTTGCAATTTGATTGGTTACTTACAGCCATCTGACAGCTGGTTACCGCGGAACTTGTTATGCTTAGATCCGCACGATAGCGCTGCAAGCGATACTGTCTTGGCGTATAGATCTACAAAATACCACTCATAATGGCCAACCTACTACCATTGTTTCTTGCGATTACAAAAATAGTTCATATATGTACAGTATATAAGGTTCAAAATAGGTTCATATGTTTTATATTTATTAAATTTTTAAATTATATTAAATCGAAGTTTGAAATCAATTTTAGATAAATTTATAAATTGTTACTAAATTAATTCTTTATTTCTAAATTAGAGAAAGAATATTATATAATCTATAATATTTTTATTATTTAAATTACGTTTCGTTTTTTATCGGCAGCACATTTAGATTTGTAAATGGTCCAAGTTTATTCGTAGAGATGGCACTAATGATATGTGGAATATTTATGACAGTTCAGAAAATAAGTTATTTTCGTTTTAAACTTAATTAAGTTAATTAAACATTGATTAAATTAAACAAATGTTTGTTTTATTGCGTAATTACAGATTTAAAATGTGTAGTAATACTGTTAAATTGAAATCGATTTTATTAATATACAAATATTCAGAGGTTATACTCATAATATATAAATTTTACTCAAAGTATAAAATGTACATTTTTCTTGAATATATTTACAATAACTTGAATGTGTAGGAGAGTGTTTGGATCCTACCACGTGTCCGATAACTTCTGGAAGAGAAACAAACATTGACATCTCAACTGTCAATAAAAATTGCGGCGTAGATTTTGTTGGTGGTAAAGATTCGTTGATTTCGGTAAGAAAAATTTTTGATAAAAATTCGTTTGATATTGTTAATTTCCACTGAAAATAATTATCATATTTTGCAATTTCAGGGAGGTATTGTTATTCTGGAAATTTATCCAGACGGTGCAGCAAAACGCGATGGCCGTCTTCAGCCTGGAGATCAGCTGATTGAGGTCAATGGAACATCATTTTTAGATGTAACACAAACTAACGCAAGTGCTGCGATTAGACAAATACTGCCAAAGGTTAAATAAATAATTAATGTAAATTTATATATTCTATTCATGCAATTTTAACATAAAAGTGTAATATTAGGTAAATAATCACAGTAGAAATGAGAAAATACTGCCATTTTACTTACCATAATGAATTTAAAGTTTCAACAAGAGCAGAAATTATAGAAGAAATTATGTAATATTACATAAATTGAAATTACATTTTTTATATTATAGTTTATTATTAATTAATTAATCAATAAATATAACATTAATTTAATATTTGATATGAATTATTACAATACATGAGAATTTTGTTTTAGTTTAATTTAAGGCGCTGTCTATTTTCACCTCGAAACAGGTAACCAGAAACACGAAAACACAAAAAAACAGGAAACACAACGTACAGTGTTGCCGAATTTTACCTGCAAATTAAAAACGCGAAAATTGAAATTAAAACGAGAAAATAATATGGAAAAAAAAGAAACCTAAACCAACCTACTAACCTAACCTACCCTAAATAGCCAATTACATAAAAATACTGTATGTATAAATAGCCTATTGCAGGTAAAATCGGCAACACTGTACGTCGTGTTTCCTATTTTTTTGTGTTTTCGTGTTTCTGGTTTCCCGATTTAAGGTGAAAATAGACACTTTCTTAATTTAAGGGGGTTATATACCTTTCTTAACCTAAAAAAATTGATAAACTTTATGATTTTTTTTCTGCGAAACTGTAAAAGATATCAAATCGCAGTTTTCTGGGAGTGAAAGTATAGACTTTGAGCTTCTTTCACGAATTTTTATTACTACTTTTGTTGGAAATCGTGTCGAGTTCTAACCATTTCTTCGAAGCATCTGCAAAACCTGGACGGCTGTGGGGTAATAATAATAACTCTTTCTTCTGTTTCATCTGAAACAAAAATTAAAAGACATTTTTGAAGTATGATATATTATCTAGCTTTTGACCGATTTTTTTCCAGAAATATTCATTCGGAAACAAAATGGCGAACTTTTGGAAAAAAAATTTTTTTTTTCAAAGCTAGCCATTTTGTCTCGAATGAATATTTGTGGAAAAAAATCGGTCAAAAGCTAGATAATATATCATACTTCAAAAATGTCTTTTGCTTTTTGTTTCAGATGAAACAGGAGCAGGAGTTATCATTGCTATCACAGTCCGGTTTTGCAAAGCTTTGAAGAAAGGCTTAGAACTCGGACAATTTCCAACAAAAGTAGAAATAGAAATTCGTGAAGGACGTTTAAAGTCTATTCTTTCACCCCTAGAAAACTGTAGTTTGATATCTTTTGTAATTTCGCTGTAAAAAATTTGTCGATTTTTTAGGTCAAAAAAAGTCTATACCTCCTTAACTTTTAATTTAACCCTTTCAGCCCTGAATTTTTTATATTGAAAGTATTTTTTTGTTATTAATTATTGATTGGAAGCTTTACAACAACTTTAAAACCAAATTTGAACTGGTAGCAAATGTTACCGGCAGGACCGAAAGGATTAATATTGATATGAATTATTACAGTACATTAGAATTTTTGTTTTAGTTAACAAATAATAATTATTATTTATTATATTACAGTTTCGAATTACTGTATTCCGACCAGAAAACATCAATATGGCATTCGTTGAAGTTGATTTAATGAAAAAACCTGGCAAAGGTTTGGGATTAAGTCTCTTGGCTAAAAAAGACGGCGAGGGACTCTATATTTCCGAAATTGTAAGTTCATTATTTTGCCTTATTATTACAAATAATCCGGTGCAATTTAATATAGAAGGAAAATTAATGAATGAATTTTACAGTTAAATAGTAGCAATGCAAATATAGACGGTCGTCTAATGCGTGGCGATTTAATAACAAATATAAACGATCAACAAGTCGCAACTATGACGTCTGAACAAGTTGCAACAATTTTGAAAACAGCTGTTGGTAAAGTTACGATTAAATTACAAAGACATAAACCACTGATACGATAAATTAACTAAATAAAAACTCTATTTAGTAAATGGAGATTTATTAAAATACTAATTAAAAAATAAATTTAAGGTTATTAAATTTTCAATTTTTTTTATTATCTTAGATGAATTGGAAAATATTTTGTTCGTTATTTTATTAGTTTTAAATTTTATCTATGTTATTTATTAATTATCGATATATATATATATATATATATATATATATATATATTAGCTATTTTATTTTTAAAACATTTGACATTTCTTAGTAAATTTTTATTCTATTTGAAAAATATTATCCGTCTTAAGAAAATATTAAATAAGGTCAAACTACAAAATTAAACACAAGCAAACCGATTAAATGGAAACTTAAAAAACGGATAATTTTATTTAAAACGTTAATTCTTAGAATGAGGTTGTTTTTATTCTTTTGGAAAAAAGTTGTCCGTCTATTTTAAGAGATTAAGAAAATATTAAATAAGTCAAACTACAAAATTAAACACAAGACGTCTTCTTCAAGCAAGAAAATATTCGAAAAAACGTTGTTGCTAGCAAAATCATTGTGTAATTAAAATATGTAATTATTATAAAATATTTTATAAAAAGTTTACATGAGTTACTAAATACTTGAAGAAAAAAGTTTAGAATTTAATTTCTTTATAAATATAAATAAATATCATAAGAGAAAAACTTTATACCTACATTATTCATATTATAAATAATAATAATAATAAAGAACTTTATTTAGCAAAGCTATTCCAAATTACTTTTACAAATTTTTACATATATTAATACATTACGAGTGATTTCTATTAGTATATAACATAAATTGCCTTAACTCTACTTTAAATTTCTTAAGATCTAACATTTTTATATTATTAGGTAACTTATTATATTCACTAACACCTTTCACTAATACTGATTTTTTTAATTGTTCATGTTTTTTGAAATCAATATGGAAATGACTAGCACTTCTAGTGTTGTAATTGTACATTTCAGAATTTTTTTTATTAAATTTTAATAAGTAAGAAGGTGCAATTTTACTATTAATTTTATGCACAAAAACCAGACAGTTATACATAATATATCTATCCACATTCATCCACTTTAACTCTTTTAACATATCATCAATCCTACTGTATCTATCTTTATTCAAAATGTGCCTCATTGCTTTATTTTGTAGCTTTTGCAGCCTATCAATATCCCCCCTATTACACATAAGGAGAACTGACGCTGCATATGTAATATGGGGGAGTACAATAGAATTATAAATTAATATTTTAGTTCTAGTAGACAACATTTTTCTCATTCTTCCCAGAAAATTAACTTTCTTAGATACTTTTTTACATATGTAATTCATATGTTCACTAAATTTTAACTTCCTATCTATAATAATTCCCAAATACTTAATACTTTCTACTATTTCAATATTCTCATTTCCAATCATAATTTTGTGATTACTATTTTTTAATTCTTTCCACAGATTTTCAGATCCCAACATCAATACTTTACTTTTATTTATGTTTAATTTTAATTTATTAATTTTTAACCATTGATCTAGTGTATTTAATTCTGTATTTAATGTATAAATACATTTTTTAAGATCACTTCCTGCTATATACACCATCGTATCATCAGCAAATAAACTGTAATTACAATCTATAAAATTTTTTCCTATGTCATTAATGTATATTATAAATAATATTGCACCTAAAACAGAACCCTGCGGTATTCCCATTTCCACCATACTTTCTTCTGAATACACATTATTACATTTTACCTTTTGCTTTCTACCAACCAAATAATTTTTAAACCACTCTAAACATGTTCCTGTTATTCCATAATTTTCTAATTTTTTGACAAGCTTTCCTCTGTCAATAGTTTCAAAAGCACGTTTTAAATCAAGGAACACTGCCAAAATGCACTGATTATTATTATCTATGCATGTCACCCAATCATTCAACACACATTGAAATGCAGTCTCACAACTATGATTTTCCCGAAATCCTGATTGCTGTTCTATTAAAATATTATTTTTTTGTAAGTGTGTCATTAACTGTTCATAAACGGCTCTTTCCAATATTTTATCTATAACTGGCAACATGTTAACAGGACGGTAGTCTTCAATCTTATTGCTATTTTGTACTTTTTGTACAGGTACAATCGTAGATATCTTAAATTTATCAGGTACTACTCCAGTTTCCAGGGAATTATTTACAATATTTATTAACTTATCACCTATTACATCAAAATTGTCTTTTATCAACCATGTACTTATCTCATCAGGGCTACCTTTATTATTTAAATTTATTACTATCTTAAATAAGTTATCATACTCTAATAATTTAAAATCTTTTAACATGTTATTTTTTACAATTAAATTAGATCCATTGCTACTAACATGATTAGTATCAATTGAATTCACTATTTCTTTTATACTTTCGATATAATAATTATTGAAATTTTCAGCTAATTTTTTATTATCAGTACATATATTACCGTTAATTTCTATGTTATTAAGATTACATTTTCTATTTTTTGATACTAAATTTTTCAATGTTTTCCACATATCTTTACTACTGTTTTTACATTTGTCAACACTGTTTTCATAGTATAATTTTTTTGCATTTCTTATTTGTTCTGTAACACTATTACGTATATATTTATAATTCTCCCAGTCACCTATTGCTTCAGTTATACGAAATTTTTTTAGTGCTCTATCCCTACTTCTAATTACATTTTTAACGTTTTCTGTTATCCAAGGTTTATACTTATTTATATTTTTATTGATTGTGATCTTTGGCATAAATTTATCAATGGCATTTATGAATTGAGTATAAAAAGTATTATATTTTTCATTTAAATTTTGCTCTCTGTAATTAAATTCTATATTTACTAAATATCTACGAAAACCTAATCTATCTTGCAATTTTTTCCTTACTATTTTATTTTCTAAAAAGTTCTCAGTATTTAAATTAATTTCAATTAATGCATGATCAGCAATGATGGGTTGATGCACAACACATTCTATATTATTTCTGTTATTTGTAATTACTAGATCTATGCATGTTTTACTATTAAAGGTGAAATGAGTATAATCATTTATAAGTTGAATTAATCCATTGTCATTGAGCAATGTATAAAGTCTTACTACTTGGGCATTATTAATGTCAAAAACATTAATATTAAAGTCACCTGTTATAATAATATCCATACATAAATTTTCACAGTAATCTTCTATAAAATCTATAAAAAAGTCTAAAAATTCCACTAAATTGCCACTTGGCGATCGATATACACACACTATTATGACATTCTTTTTATCTATAATTACTTTTAACACTAATACCCAATAATTATTATCAATTTCAATTTTTTGAATCAGTGTGTATGCCAAATTGCAGTACAAATAACATGCAACACCGCCTGTATACCTACTATTTGAATCAGACCTTAAAACTGTATAGTTTTCTATTTCAACTTCATTGTCTTCTATTTCGCTAGTTAATCTAGTTTCAGCCACACACACTATCGAAGGGTTTATGTCACTCATTATTTTTACTAATTCGTCTTTATGTTTTAATATACTTCTAGAATTAACATAGATGAGTTTTACATTCTTTTTCGTTGATTGCTATTTATTATACTGTCCAGAAAATCCTAATCTTCGTCTCTTGGCCTCGATACACCTTTTATACGACTCACATGCTCTGTCAAACACTGAATGATCCGTTGGTTGATTTAAATTAAATTTTTTATTAGCATCTAAACAATTTACACAGCACTTGTCGCCTACACATTCACCATCATGCTTATTATTTCCACATTTTTTACAAGCTTCTTCATATTTACAATCCTCAGCTTTATGATAATATCTATTACATTTAAAACATCTCAAAATGTTGGTGTGCAAATAAACATCACATATACTCCATTTAATTCTTAGTTTACCTTCTTCTAATATTTTTGCTGCTACTTCATTTTCAATTTCAATAATTGCTGCAAAATGATATTTTCTCTTTTTCATCACTATCAGCTTTAAACTGAAACTTTCTATATTGCTTATAAACTTATTTTGTTTGAATATACATTCTTTCAGCTCTTCTGCTTCCATTTCGTCTTGTAATCCAATTATTTTTAGCCTTAAATTTGGTTTCTTCATTTCACCTACGCTGAACTGGTTGCCTAGTTTTTCATTCACTTCTTTTTGTAATATCTCTTTTTCTTCTTTACTCGCACATGTGATAATTATTCCATCATCTTTTAAATTTCTAATTTTTTCAATTCCAACCGCCAATTTAACGGGATCTACCTTTTTCATTAATTCGTTCTGCATTTTTTTGACATCTTTCTTCTTACCTTCTTTTTGTTTAATTATTAATGTTTGGTTAGCTTGATTCTTGACAGCCTCGGCATATCTCATACTACATTCTACCTCTTCTTGCTTTGTACTAGTACTTGCTCCTTCTCTTTTAAGTAATATCTCTTTTATTATTTCTACATCTCTGTTTAGTTTTTTTATATCTGCATTATATCTAACCTCACTTTCTTCATAGCATTCATTGCAATACCATTTTACACCCTTGCAACTACTTATAACATTGTACTGATTTATATTGAGGTTTACACAACCTAAATGATACCATCCACCACACCTTCCTTCACATCCAATAATATTTTCACCATCAAAATCAATTTTGCACTTATGACATCGCTTGTCACTCGCCATCACTCTGACAGCTGCTATACTCTTACTGTTTTAGGTGCAATATTATTTATAATATACATTAATGACATAGGAAAAAATTTTATAGATTGTAATTACAGTTTATTTGCTGATGATACGATGGTGTATATAGCAGGAAGTGATCTTAAAAAATGTATTTATACATTAAATACAGAATTAAATACATTAGATCAATGGTTAAAAATTAATAAATTAAAATTAAACATAAATAAAAGTAAAGTATTGATGTTGGGATCTGAAAATCTGTGGAAAGAATTAAAAAATAGTAATCACAAAATTATGATTGGAAATGAGAATATTGAAATAGTAGAAAGTATTAAATATTTGGGAATTATTATAGATAGGAAGTTAAAATTTAGTGAACATATGAATTACATATGTAAAAAAGTATCTAAGAAAGTTAATTTTCTGGGAAGAATGAGAAAAATGTTGTCTACTAGAACTAAAATATTAATTTATAATTCTATTGTACTCCCCCATATTACATATGCAGCGTCAGTTCTCCTTATGTGTAATAGGGGGGATATTGATAGGCTGCAAAAGCTACAAAATAAAGCAATGAGGCACATTTTGAATAAAGATAGATACAGTAGGATTGATGATATGTTAAAAGAGTTAAAGTGGATGAATGTGGATAGATATATTATGTATAACTGTCTGGTTTTTGTGCATAAAATTAATAGTAAAATTGCACCTTCTTACTTATTAAAATTTAATAAAAAAAATTCTGAAATGTACAATTACAACACTAGAAGTGCTAGTCATTTCCATATTGATTTCAAAAAACATGAACAATTAAAAAAATCAGTATTAGTGAAAGGTGTTAGTGAATATAATAAGTTACCTAATAATATAAAAATGTTAGATCTTAAGAAATTTAAAGTAGAATTAAGGCAATTTATGTTATATACTAATAGAAATCACTCGTAATGTATTAATATATGTAAAAATTTGTAAAAGTAATTTGGAATAGCTTTGCTAAATAAAGTTCTTTATTATTATTATTATAAAGAGTGAAATTATCAAAGTAAAAAAGTGTCTTATTAATTAACTTCAATATGAAATTTCACAAAGTAACGGCCGAAAGAATTAATGTTTTAAAGAAACATTTGATCAATTTATAGAAATATAACCAGCAAAAATAATTTTCAGGTCGTCCCGAAAAATGACCAGATGTATGTTATTCATGGTGGGTTCTATCGTCATTAGCGATATTGGGCCGTTTGCATTGGATCAACGCAAACGCATTAGAAAACTTCATTTTGGCGTGTCAAGATGCTGAAACAGGTGGATTTAGTGACCGGCCTGGCGATATGCCCGATCCATATCACACAGTATTCGGACTTGCATTCAACCCGTGAATCCCACATACTGTATGCCTCAGGAGGTTATTGATAGATTCAATCTTTCACCGCATCAATTACAAGTGTAATTTTTCACATTCCATAATGTGTATTTAGCCTGAATTGTATTTGATGCTCTTTGATCATTTTTTAAATATATTTTATAATTTAATTAACAGTTTTGTACATTTACAATTTTATTTAAAATTAATATAAAACACGATTAAGTTTGTATTTAAAACTTATAATTTATTGAACGAAAATAAATAAATAAGAAAATCTATATTGTTCATGAATTTACTTATATTTCATTTGTTTTAAATATTACATTCTAAGGGTAAACGCATTGGGCGAGATCAAGTTGTGATGATCAAAATAATTTGCAAACTGCTGTGTAACATTTATGAGTGAACCAAAAATATTTTGTTTCATTCTCATTTTGTAAATATGAATGCAGAACAGATGGCAGTTTTGTGGCTCTTTTAATTCAAAGAAACAGAGAGTCGCGAAATTTTTTATTGCCGCGACTTGGTCGCCCAGTGCGCGCTCCTGTCCTTATGACAGATATTACAAGTTCGGTTTTGAGTGTATTAGTTCATTTGTTTAACCCTGATCTTATGACAGTTGCATTGAATGCGATTGCTAAACGTAGCGATTACTGTCGCTAGCTAGCGGAGTTTTTTTTCGCTACGCTCTGCTAACATAAACATCTGACATACATCCAACCATGTCCAACCGTGTCATTCGCTATTTTGTAGCGCTACGAGCGCTACGTGGTGCTGAATGCGCCCATTGTTTTAAAACCGGTATTAGTTAAAACTGAGCTTGTAGTACCAAAGTTATTTCTATACATTCATAATTTCAATAATAATTAACTTCTTGATTTCAATATTTGGGTTCTGAAAAAAAAACAGTTTAATTTTATGCAAGTTATAAAATTGCAAAATCAAAATACTTACGAATGAGTATGTTTACTTCCCGATAATACGATATAAGGTGACTGCATTTCTTTTTGTTTATGTTGTAACATATTTAAAGTTCCCAAAGGTGTATCAGTCGAGCTCATTTTTTTTATCAACTAAAGTAAAAAAATCGATATAAGAATTAATTTGTTAATTTAGATCTATAATCTAATTTAGAACGTTAATAACATTTGAAATAAATTTGACACTGTGCAAGTAATTACAAAATATTTGGAAAATAATATAAAACAATAACATACCCCTTCTTGTTCCATTTTCTTAATTCGCTTCTCAATCTTATTTTTTCCTGGACCTTTACCGTGAAATTTATGCGATAAATAGCGAAAAGCTTCTTTCGGATTTAAAACGCGGCCTTCATCGTCAATATATTCTAATTTAACATTTGGTCTAAAGCTATCTTTTTCTTTAAAATCTAACGTTGGTCCTGAATAGCGTTCTCTGCGACCTCCAAATTTATCATCATCCCTGCAATATATTTTCGAAATGAAATTATCGAATAAAGATCTCGAAAAGACATTATTAATAACGTATATAACTAACTAACGAACCCATAAGTTTTATCTTCAATACTGTAATGTCGTGCTTGAAGATGAGCAAATTTACTGGTAGAAGGTCGGTTATTTTCGGCTTTGTCTAAATAACCTTTGCTCATAGCTAACTTAAGTGCTGCACCAACTCCACTACCGACATCGGGCTCCTCATCAAGGATAGGCGTCTCTTGCGGTGCTGATAAAGATTCGGCAATATCAGAGGGATCGGCTGTATTCCAACTTCCCGTTGTTGACGGATGGGGTGGTGAATTCGATGGTGATTTCTTTACATCGCGTTCAAAATCCTAAATATTTCAATATTTATGAGAATGTCAAATATGATGTCGAGGATATCTCAATAGATTTATATACACATAAACTACGTTTATCTCATCAACTTAAACCGCTTGAAATTTTAACAGTGATAACGAATTCATACTGTTTAACAACATAAGATTTAAAATGGATTGAGATAATTTCAGTCTTAACCCCTTAAGTGGCCATGTGTTTTTGTCGCTAACGCTTGAAGTTAAAATCTTATTAAATATTTTGTTTAGAAAAATTCGCAAATATTATATTGAGGTACCCCCTAACTGATAGACAAATAAATTTTATAAAAGATATTTTCAATATTTTTATGTCATTTTGACATTTTTCTGAAGAAGAATGATGAAAGATGAATGTGAATATATTCGACATAAGCGCTACGCATTACAATAGGCTATGACGTATATGTATATATACGACATAACCGCTTAAGGGGTTAATTTAAGCGTTCATTTCTAAGAAGAGGTATTTATATCTATATTTATTTGTAAATTAAGAAAAAGATAGATACTTATATTCTTAATTGGCTCATTCAATAAATTTATGTTTTTTAATTTTTGAATAGAATGAGCAAATACAGACAAAAATTGTTAGTTGCTAAAATTTATAGTTGTTCCATATTATGATACGTCACACGCCCAAACTTACACCGAAGATTCAATCGGATTAAGCTACGACTAACGAACTAGATATGGATATAGGAATTGATATAATATAGAGAGAGATGATGGGTTGAAAATGTATCAAACTTGAGCACGTTTAGAAATGACAATCTGATATTTATAAATTTTGTTAAAGTTACATGAACAGCATATATAACATTTACTATTCTTAAAATATGAATATTATTGTTTTATACTAAAAATGATTGAATAACACCAAATAAAATCGAACAAATTATTTATTTCTGTTTATCATATTTTGACATTTCAATATTGGAACTTATCAACCGCCGCGCAGCGCCGCGTCGCACCCCTTATTTTAACATATCAGTATTTCTCAGCTTCGCCCAGACAATTCTAATCAATGGTAGTTTGACGTAACGTCATAATTACGATTTGAATGGGCTTACTTTTCAACTTTTACTAATTATTGACATTAAATATATAAACTAGGACATTGAACAAATAAATGTTCGTATTGTCATTGTGAAATTTTGGGAAAAATTGAAAATCTATATATATATATATATATATATAAACATTAAAAAAAATATGTATTATTTTATTTAGCATAAAGTTTGGATTTACATTTAAAAATACTGATTTAAATTTTAACTGGATGACTCTATTTCCTATTTACATGTCGTAAACATAACCATATAATGACTTGTTTTTCAAATGGCTTTCATACCGGACTATGTGCAATGTATGCATTCTGGTAATATTATAATTTCAAACTGATGAGTTTATCTGTAATGAAATGATGCGGCTTCATAAGTTAATCCTGCTTTTTTACAGAATTAACCTAACATTTGAAGTGGATCGAAATTTCAAATCGATTTGTTTATTTTGAAGATCGAAACAGAATTTATTAATTTCGAGTGGTTCAAATACCGAGATATGAACATAGTTATTGTTGGCAAAATAAAATCTAACGAAAAATCTTACTATTAAATCTTCATCTTCATCCCGATTACCAGCTTTACCGTAAGTTGGTATATCACCCAACGTTCGACAAAATTCCGCCGTTGAATTAAGGGGTGATACCTACCTGCAAACTTTTAAAAAATCGATTTTTTTTTATTGCATAAATCGAAAGTATACATATTCAAGAATATTTTCTCAAAAGCGCAAGTTAATCCGATTAAAATTGACAAAGTTATGCGCGGTACAAGAGTACCGGGTCGAGACCCATTGGAAACGCTCTCCGTCATTCCTGTGCGCGTGGACATGCGCAAGAGCGTGTTTACGTTGAATGCCATAATCTGAAACGAACGTGCACAAAACGAGGCTGCATGTCAGTGTAAAAAGTGATGATTTGATGATTCTATGTAAGTTCCCAAAAATATTCACTTACAGAGGACTGAACACAACTTGAAACTTTAAACGCAATTATCTCGAAACCATGTCTTCAAAATCGGTGCCAAAAATTTCTCGAAAACTATTCGTTCGATTCAGATGGCTGTGTGTGCATTTTGTTAAGAACTATTTTTTCTAGTACTTAATCGTTCGGATTTTGTCTCTGATTAAATTTCGATTTTTTATAGCCGATCAGAGACAAATTTTTATGGGTCAAAATCGATACTTCAACTTTACAAGGCCGCCATTTTGTCAAAAATGATTTTTTTTGAAAATCCATCGATTAAGTACTAGTTTTACTCATGCTTAACAAAACCCGCTTGGTTTTATTGATTTCAAATAATTCTAGCGCGAATGGGACTTGGCACCGCAAAAGGGTTTCCCAAAAACATCATCCACGGGGAGCAGCCGTGCGGGGCACCAGGACGGATTTTTGTAATTTAAAAAATCGCATTTTGTAGAGGAAGACATGCCGAATAAAGTGGAGAAAGTCGTTTTGAAAAATGTTGTGTAGTTTTTGTTTAAAAAAATCCCAAACTTTCGTGTATTTTTCGGCCTTGCAGGTAGGTATAACCCCTTAAGCACAATGGAACCACTTTCAGGATTCGCTGGCAAATCGTCATTAACTAGTTCAGTTTTAATGAGATCCGATACAAGCGGCAAAGTTTTCAACGTTTCCTTTTGTTTTAGTTTTACAAGCTTTGTGTAGGGCACGTTCTAGCGTTGAGTCTTCCGTTTCAGCTTTGATCATTGAATCCATTACTGGTTTTACTTCTACAAAAAAATTTTATCTGTTGCTTTAATAAAAATTCATTTGTACAATAATTGTGTTAAGATTATAAAGAACGTTTATGTTACGTATTTTAAACAAGGTTTTACGCATGCGTACTAATAACATTCAACATGGTAACAAACCATATAATATAAAACTTGTTTTGACATAACTGGAAAAAATCAAAACCACATGACCATCTTGAGCACTAGACAAATTTATCCTGAAAATTTCATTAAAATCGGTTGAACCGTCTAGGAGGAGTTGCGGCCACAAAATTTTGACTTACGACCGAGTGAGCGAGCGAGCGAGCGAGCTGACGACGCACATTCATACACCCACATAAACTAAGTTTAGATTCGTCATTCAGAGGCTATATCATATATGTAATACTCCTATATTGATAGTTGTCGTTCAAAAATTCTGCCGATGAAGGGAGACAGAACATATCGGATGTACCGTTAGTCCAACTAAACTATATGCGCATGCGCTAAATAATAGTGTTTTGACGTGATTCTGACATGATTTTAACCTCATCACTCGTCTTTGAATGTTGTTTGCGATCTCGAGTTTGTTCTTTGCGTAGCAATATATAGCAATCTGTTCAGTTCTTCGTTTAACAGTGCAATTTTAAATACTTTTTTACTATCTTTACCTGTAATAATGGGGAATTGGAAGTGTTTTTTGTGTGATGAGAAACCACGATGCGGCATTTCTTTTCATAAGTAAGTAAAAATTAATTTCGGGTATTGCATGAAAGCTGTGATATACTAGTAAAAATTAATTCAATCAATTTAAAAAAAAAAACAAAATTGACGATTCAATAATAATGTTTGCTACAGCGAGTATAAACAGTTTTAATTTTTAATTTTTCCGTATATTTCAAAAGCGAACCAGTTAAACCAATTGCTTATTTCCAATGCAACCGGTTTCATTTCGAACCACGGTATCTGAAATTTTGGTTTGTCAAAATTCAGCCGACTAGAATTTTAACTGCCAATGAACACAAGTACCGTTTAATTTTGGAATATACGGTTTATAACCAACATACATGTCAGGAAGATAAATTTGTATTCTACTGTTTTAGGTTCCCTCGTGACGAAAAAACCCGTGAGTTATGGTATAAAATTTGTTATTTGAATGCAAATGATAATGTTTCAAATATTAGAATTTGCTCTTTACATTTTGCATCTGAGGCCTATCTTGAACCAAATTGGAAACAACTAGGTGGCAAGCCAGTGTTAAGACCTGGTTCAGTTCCAAGCAGAAAGAAGATACTAACAAAGGCAGATTATGTAACTGATTTACCATCTACGTCTCAGTTTGTTCAATCTACAGTAGAACAGTCAGTTGGAATAGATCTTCCAAGTAATTTGTCAATAAATAGCCCATGTGCAGCAAAAAATATAGGTAAATAGATTTTTATAGAAAATGTAAAATAGATTCAAGTGACAATCAATATTTAAAACTTTTTTATAAATATACCTACTTGGTTTTAAAATTTGTTTAAATTAATATAGATTTAAAGACTATGCAATTATTATGAGAGCAGATTTAAAGAAACGAACTATTTTATAACTAAACAATATTTTGTTCTTGTAGATGAAGGAGGTAGCGTGTCCAGAAAACGTTTGTTTTCAGAAGCTCGATTTCCCTCGGAATTATCTCTCGAACATCTCAGTTCACCAAGAAAAGCTCGAAGGATGCTTGTGATGGTACGGAAAATTGATAAAGAGAAAACAATGAAAATAAAACGATTACAAAACAAAAACAGATACTTAACAAAGCGTGTATCATGTTTGAAAAGTATGCTATCATATTTGCGTAAAAAAAACTTTTTGAGTGAAGAAGGGGCAGACACAATCATGGTATGTAAAAATGAATATTTCAAAATTTGATAAACACTCAGATGTACATAACTACAGCACAAGAAACAATGTTTGCATTCAGCGAACATAAACGCTTTCCGTTTCACGAACACTGTTTCAAGATTTTGCGTTGAATGCAAATGTTTGACGTAAACACAAATGCTTGGTATCGAAACAATGAACCAAAGAATTTCTCTGGTTTAGCGTTTGTGTTTGGGGTCACGTGGTTTTGTTTATGGCTGTTATTTGAATTTTAAAATGGATCAAATAGACGACATTAAAAATAAATTGGTCAAAAAAATATATGTATGTAATTAATAATGAGATCTGGGAAATAGATGAAACAAAAAATTTTCTACTGGTAAATAAATATTTCACATTAATACTATTTAAAATATTCAAATTAAAGTGACAGTTGTTTATTATGATATTAATAATACATATTATTATCATTATTATTATTATTATTATTAATGAGGAATAATTATTTATCAGTAAATAATTTATTGTCAAATTAAATGCTTCTCTCTATTTCCCAGGTTATTATTATATATGCATTAGGTAATTTTACATAACAATTTTTTTATTATTATTACTAATATTATTATATCTGTTTCTATTTATATATATATCGTATCAGTATTTTTATGACATACCTTTGTTTTATATTTACGCTTATTTTCTAATCAATTTCATTTCTCGCGCGCTAACACAAAATATGCATTCAACGGACTGTTTGGTTGTTCGATAAACATAAGTTTATAACCACAAACAAGTTTACGGCCGCTGAATGCAACCAATGATATGTTAATTATTTCAAAATACCGTACCAGCAAATGTCAATGTAATCCTACTGATATTGCACGTTATATATATAATAAATTACCAAATAAGCTAAAACACATTACTAGTTTAATTTTTTTTAAAAAAGATGTAAAAAATTATCTAGTTTTGAAATCTTATTATAGTCTATATCCGTGTTTCCCAAACTTATTTTTTTTATTTTTCTATATTTGTAATCGAAAATAAGTAAGCGGTTTGCTGCACCAGGCGCAGCCAAAGTCCGGTGCAATGCGTACCCCCACAAAACTCTTCCCGTCCCCCACGGGGTACGCGTATCACACTTTGGGAAACACTGGTCTAGATGAATATTTATTGTCTTAATTTACTTGTATTGCTTTGTATTGACTTATCCTATGTCTTGTTTGTAAGATCTTTTGGACAAATAAAATTATTATTACTATTATTATAATTGACAAAATGAGTGTGCTATAAATGCAGAACCATCCCTAAAAAAAAAAATTATTAATTTTACTTATGTCTAGGGTGTCCATTCGTCCCAAATTTGTCCCGATTTTATCTGTTGTCCCAGTATCATGACATCTTCTTTTATTTTTAGGAAATTTTACCTGTACATGTAAAACAAATGATATCCCGCAAAATTAAGAACAAAAGGGTGTATTCGCCGCAAATTAGAAGTTTTGCGTTAACGCTTCATTTTTATTCTCCAAAGGCATACAATTATGTCAGGAAGACTTGGAGTAAGTTATTGCCTCATCCATCAACACTTACAAAGTGGTACAACGTTACAAATGGATTGCCGGGTTTTACAAAGGAAGCCCTTGAAGCTATTAGTCTTAGAACTAAAAAATCAAGTAATATTGTTGTAAATCTAATATTGGATGAAATGTCTATTAGAGAACGTGTCATATATCAAGGCAACGAATTTCATGGAGGCGTAGATTTGGGCACAACATATGAACAGAATAATGATAATATCCCGAAAGCAAAAAATGCCCTAGTTTTAATGGCAGTTGCTATAAACGAAAGTTGGAAAATACCAATTGGTTATTTTTTAATAAAAAGTTTAACTGGATCCGAACGAGCCAGTCTTCTGACAAGGGCTCTAGAATTGCTTCACAACAGTGGAGTTAAAGTGCTGTCCATTACATTTGATGGTGCGCCCACAAATTTAAGTATGTGCACATATCTGGGTGCAAATTTTGAATATGGTTCTAATTTCAAACCGTATATCATAAATCCTGTGACCTCAGAAAAATGTCTCATATTTTTTGACATATGTCACATGATTAAATTAGTACGCAATACTCTCGGGGATAAAAAATTACTGAAAACAAATAATGAAAAAATCATCCGATGGGATTACATTGTAAATTTGCATAAATTACAAGAACGTGAAGGACTAAGGACAGCCAATAAATTAACGAAAAAACATATTTGTTATTATAATAACCGCATGAACGTTAAACTAGCTGTCCAAACACTCAGTGAAAGTGTTTACAAGTCTTTCTTATTTCTGCAAACACTTTCTGATGCGGAAATACAACGTGATTTCAGCAATTGCGACGCAACAGCTCAGTTTTGTTTACAATTTAATAACATGACTGACATGTTAAATTGTAAAAATCGTTTTTCTAAAAAAACGTATGACGCTCCGTTGCATGAAAAAAATTACGCAGAACTTGAGCAATATGCTATAGATTTTGAGCACTATATATGCAGCTTGCGGGACGAAACCGGAAAATGCATTCTGGAGAGTAGTCGGAAAACTGGTTTTATCGGTTTCATTATAGGCCTAAGAAATATGTTTGAATTATATAACATCTTAAAAAAAAAATGAAATTAAATATTTACTGACATACAAATTGTCGCAAGACTTTTTGGAAACTTTTTTTTGTGCAATTAGGAGTCGTGGAGGGTTTAATAATAACCCCGATGCACTCCAGTTCAAAAGCGCCTACAAGCGATTACTAATTAGACATGAACTGAAAGAATTTGAAGGTGGGAATTGTCTTTTTGATAATATAGATATACTGCATGTATCATCTAGTAAAGAAAAGATGCTTTCGCCTATTCAAGATATAGGGTTTCAGTTAAATCAAGAAAAATTATCATTTTGTAACGATATTGTGTCAAAGTTTTTACAGTTAAGTCCATTTGTAGAAAATATTACCAAATATATATCAGGCTATGTTGTGAAACAGGTTTTAAAAAAAATTAATTGTGGAGTGTGTAGAAACAATTTAATTGCTCCCGATGACCAAATGCCATTGTTGTCTCAATTAAAAAATTTTGGTCCATATGTGGCACCAGCAGAAGATGTAATAAAAATATGTTGCAAATCTGAAGCCATTATCAGAGAATGTAATTCAGGTCTATTTAAAAAAAATTTAAAGCAATTAATTGTAAATAAAGTATTTTCTAATATTAGTGGTTTAATTTTTAATAACTCTGAAATGAATAATCATATATCAAGTCAACACTGGTTGGACAACCATCGGACCCAATTATGCAAATTAATAACAGAGACATATATAAATATAAGATTTCATCACGAAGCAAAAAAACTGTCCACCAAAGAAGATTATATAAGACAAAAATACACCAAATTAATTTTATTTAAAAACCAATAAGATTTATTTTAAATAATTGTAAAAATATGTGTTCAGTATTTGATTTTGATGTTATATACAGTTGATTCCGCTTAATTGGGCCAGCGGCTTATTTGGGCCAAATCTCAAAGAACAGAAACCAAACCAAGGAACCAACAGTAAATTTACATGTTTAATTGGGACAACATTCCGCTTAATTGGGACAGTAACTTTAAGATCACAGTATATATTATGTTACAAATATTTACAAGAAAAAATATTTACAAAAAATTTAATATGATACGCTTCATATCTTTTTGATTCACAACATGGAAAATTATATTTAAAAAACTAGCAAATATGTATCAACTAATTACATTAGTATCGCGCGCTGTGAACTTTTTTCCCAACACATTCATTCACGTATGAAGTATGACGATGATGATGATCCACCTGTGCCTGTGACTAACCAGGAGGCAAAAAATATATGGCCTTCTTACAGCGTTATTTTATGCAGGAAGTAAATGAAGGGAGCCGCACTGAATACTTGTGCTGATTTTGTAGAAGTGAAATGTTTCAAAAACAAAAGACAGACTACACTTGACACATTTTTGAATTGAATTAAAAATGTATGTATTTATTTATTATTTTATTTTGGAATTTATTATTATTTTTTCTTAACAGTTTATATTTTTTTGGTTATATGTAGTTTATAGGTTTTTCCAAAAATTTATAAAATAAAATTATTGAAAGGAAAATATGGATTGCTTAATTTTATGTAAAATGCCCTAGTCCCAATGAATCGACTGTATTATATTTTTACCAGTTATTTTTTATAATTTGCTGTTTTGTAATTTGTAATTTTCATATATTCTTCATGAGTGTAATGTTGGAAATAAAAACTTTATTACTATTAATTTTATTGTAATTCCCGTACCTTTTAATAAAATATTAAGTGTAATGTTAATGCATATTATTTTACAATATCCGAGAATATTAAAATTGTTATTACAAAAAAAAATATTAAAATATTATTTGAATTAAAAATCTTTTACCGCTAAATTTTTAGTACATAATTGATTGGTAATCTCAGCGCTTGCGCATAGTGTCTCGTCGGATCAACGGTGCGTCCGATATATGTTTTGTCTCCTTTCATCGGCAGAATTTTTATCAATGCGTTTCATATACAGTGCGGAATATAGGAGTATTACATATATGGGCTATATGAAGGATTTCTATACAATTTTTTTTTTTTGAAAATGTTACAGACACCGTACCAAACGCTATACCACTTTTTCCTTGCAGTCAAAGTGGTAATAAAAATGATTTTTTCCGATATTTTGTTAATGATATCTTCATTATCTAATTTTGCTCAACCATATCCTTCTTGCATGAGCATGAAAGCCCCACGAAATTATCCTGACTTAAAAAATTTAACAATCAATTTAAAACGTAGTTTAATTTTGAAAATATTCGTTCGCATGATAATTGAGTGGAAGATTATAATGTTAGCAGTTAGCACTAATTTATAAGCAATAAATAAATTTAGTTATTTTCAACTTTATTCATGCGTTCCAAATTACCAAGTGGACTTCTCAGACTTCGTTGTGACTCAAAAGAATGTAAAAATGGAAATACTTGTTAAAAAATAATTCATAGATAGCACTACTAATATTCAAATTACAGTTTTCTTTTTTATTGACAGCACAATTCGATTTGCAAATAGTTCAAACATTACCATATAGATGACACTCAGATTATTGTTCGAAATAATTGGCCAGTTGAATGTTGTGTTATAAATTTTTAAATACATATTGATTTTTATAGTAATTAAAAAACATTATTCTACATACAATATTTAGATTTGATTTTAAATAATAATCATGTAAAAAAAGTGACAAATTATATTTAAAGTAATTGTTTACATTGACGGTCACGTAGGTAAAGTTCATTCAACTTTATTGACTTTAGCTGCAGATTGATTATTTATCTATCTATTTTTTATTTTTTATTTAAATTATTATTTTAATTAATTAATTTAAATTAATTTAAAACAAATAGTTAGAACCTAGATCAAGTAGCAGTTAAGGAAGAAATTGTAAAATTAAATACGCAGCTATTTATTCTTCTTCTTATACTAGTAATTTTACACAAAATTCATCTGGCCAACTGGATTTGTGTCAGATTTTTATAAGTTAACCTCTAATACTATCAATTACAATATTTTTATATTTTACTTTTTATAAGAAGCTTTTTTTGGTAGAAAATTTAATTTTAATCATGAATAAGTTTATGCACCATTGTCAATTATGTATAAGTGACAAAAATGTATTGTTCACTATACTTGATCTGGATTCAGATGGCAAACGTTTTGTGGATAAATTGGAAGCAATTATGCCAGAAATTGTAAGAATGAAATGATTTGTTTTGATTGTAATATATATTATTGTTTCTGAATCTTTTACTTTTCTTATTTTAGGTAGATTGCAAGATCAAATTACCGAATTGTATTTGTACGATTTGCTCTGGTCGATTGAATGAAGCTTATAAATTTATAAAACAATGTATCGATTCTCAAATCATATTAAAACAACATTTAGATGAAACACTTTGTCGATTATGTGCTGGTGGTGATAATATAACATTTACTTTAACTACAATGGATTCGGATAATGTATTGTTATCATACAAATTGGAAACCATTGCATCGGAAATTGTAAGTAAAATATATATTAGCGACTATAATCAGGTCCATGAATAAAATTATATGCTTATAAATTGATAAGTATTAATTTATTTATTGTCTCTTCTATAAGATTTGAGAACAGACAACAATTAATCTAACCTAATTTAGAATATTTTAAATTTAAATACCTTTGTCGATTTTGTTTAATTGAAATTTATATAAAACAAGTTGTAATATGAATACATGTACATGTACCCAGCTTAAAGTAGGATTCAGGGGCGGATCTAGAAAATTTTCAAGGGAGGGTGGGGGGCCATTTTGCCTTTTTAGGATAAAAGTAAATAATTATTAAGAAGTTTTAAGCCTATATAAAAAATTATTATCCCACCTTATATGCATAGCTGTGTGCAAGGTGGGTTAATAATAATTGTTGTGTGGAATATATATTTGTATGTATTTTGTATTATGTTCTTAGGACCAAGGGGGGGGGGGCATGGGCCATGCCACCCCTTGGACCAGATTTTAACATTGGTAAAGCGTGACACCATTGACCATAGGGGGGGGGGGGTTCTTGATTAAAAATTTGGTATATATGGAGCAACAAAAATTTTCATAGAACGCAAAAATAGTATTATAATATATTTTTTTTTAATTTCAACATAAGTACAATTTACAAATATATAAAAAAAAATATGTATTGTATTATTTTATTCTTTGATATATTTCTCATTTGGGTGAATTTTTTTGAGTAGATTGCTGTTCTTTAAAAGGTCATGAAATTTTTCACTTAAATTTGTTAAATTATATTTCACACATAAAATGGCTTTCAAAGTCTCAACACTTAATTGTGATTTTTCTGATTTCCATTTTATTTACCGTAAAAAAACGCATTCAGTCACAGCATAAGTTTCTGGTAAGGACAGCGAGTATTCCACAATTTTTAGTGCATTATTGTATGAAACATGGTGTGTTTCAAAATGATAAAATATTTCTAACCATTTGTTCTCTATTGTGATTTTTGCTGATGCCCAAGATTTAACCTTTTTCTTATCAATATATTTTTTTAATAATAATACCTCATTAAACTCATATCCTGGCCGCCGAAAACCGTATATTCCCTTCCCGTTCTCTCGCCGTTCCCTAGCTTGTCGTGCATTCTTTCCAAAAATCGGGACTTTTTAAAACGCCACGGGACGCGGGACAATTTGTTAAAAATCGGGACTGTCCCGCCAAAAGCGGGACGTCTGGTCACCATGCCGCATTGCCCCCATGCTTCCCCCCCCCCCCATGGATCCGCCCCTGGTAAGATTTAGATCATTCAAATATTAGTTATAAGGGATTTGGTGGTATTACTAGAAAAAAAGTTTGTATTAAGCTCCCTTTATAATCCGCAGATTTTTATTATATAGTATGTTTTATATGTAATATTAATTTATATTTTTAGCTGAAATGTACTCAGAAGCTATCGGATTGTATTTGCTCAATTTGTTCGGTTCGATTAAATGAAACGTATAAATTTGTAGAAAAATGTTTTAAATCGCAAGAAATTTTCAAGCGATATGCAAAACAACAATCGCAAAATAGTGAAGTTATGAAAAATAAAATTAAAGAAGAGACTAGTGATGAAGAATACATTAAACTAGAATTGGAAACTGATACAAATATTAAATTTGAAGAAAGTTTGAAATCAGAATCTTTAGATTTACATTCAGAAATAATTATTAAGGAAGAATATTCTGATTTTGAGAATGAAACCGATGTAAAACGTTGTCAAGCTATTAAAAATTTGAATGAAAATGATGAATCTGTAATAAAAGGAAAATCTCATAAATGTACATTATGTGAAAAAACTTTTACTCGAAATGCTTATTTAAAACAGCATATTCGTATACATACAAGTGAGAGAACTTATAAATGCGAAATATGTGAGAAAACTTTTACGGAAAGAGGAAGCTTAAAAACACATATCAGTTTTCATTCAAATGAAAGACCTTATCAATGCGAAATATGTGAGAAAACTTTTACTCAAAGTGTAGATTTAAGAAGACATATCCGTTGTCATACAAATGAGAGACCTTATAAATGCGAAATATGTGAGAAAACTTTTACTCGGAATCATATTTTAAAAATGCATATTCGTATACATACAAAAGAAAGTCCTTATAAATGCGAAATATGTAAGAAATCTTATACAGAAAGTGGAAGCTTAAAAAGACATATCCGTTCTCATTCAAATAAAAGAACTTATAAATGCGAAATATGTGAGAAAACTTTTATTCAAAGTTCAGACTTACGGAAACATAGCCGTTCTCATGCAAGGGAGAAACCTAATGAATGCAAAATAGAAAGCTTTTCCTCAAAGTAGAAATTAAAAAAAAAGATATTTGTATTCATAGTGTAACGATTTTGTAGTTCTCTTTTTATTAATGATTTTTAAATATTGTTATGCCCCATTCACACTGCTGTTTCGCTAGCGAAATCAGTGTTATGTCTTAGTGCAGAACTAGTGGTTCTGAACCAAATCACATGTAAGCTTATGGGGATATCCTGATTTAGTTTCATTGGCAAATTTTGTTTGATTGCTGCCAAAGTCTGATCTGGCCAAAGTTTCTTAACTAAAATTTATTTATGTTTTAAAAACGGCCAATTAGATTTTACTAAAATGAGATAGCGTTGTATATCTGTTTTTATGAAAGAAACATCAAATTTATAATATGTAAATGAACAGTTTGAAAGATAAAATTAATATTATTTAATATAATAAAATAACATTCATTTCAGACACATCAGAAGAAAAATTAGCGAAAATAAAGAAAAATTATATTTATGTTCTATACGATTCGAAATGTTCTGTTTCGTATTCGTATTTTTCAAATGATTGTACTGGTCTTATTTTGTATAATAATAAAATTTATGATTAATTTGTTGTGTTAAATATGTATAGGTCTGAAGAAGAATTGTTATTTATAATAAAATTAAAGTAATAAATATATCAATATTATTATATAATATGTATTCATAAGTTGTTTAACTGTATTTAGTAATATGAATAAAATATAGTTTTTTCAAGTGTATCTTATCATTAATATTACTTTACCATATTACCAATGTAGAAAGAGGTCATTATATTATTAGTACAATAATGACATTGTTATGCAGCAGTTGATTATTACCTATGTACATCACTGGAGGCAGCAACAAACATAACTACAACGTCAAGTGTATTTAATGCATGGACTAAATTAAGAGGAAAGAAAGGTTTTGCTTATACCAGAGCGTTTATAGAAATTGCCTGAAGATTTCTAGTGTACGCGTAGTTAAGGTTCAAAATAGCTTGCTTCAATCGTGTAATTATTTTATTTGTAAATTGGGCAAAATTTTGCACAGTTCGTGCAATTGGTTGTACGTGAAAACATAATTCATTTTTAACTAACATAACATACATTTATGTATCAATAAATAATTAACTTAAACAATTATTACTTAAGGGGTTTTCGTGTTTGTAAGGTTGAAAAATATCGATTTTTTTTGCATTTTTTGCATCGTTATACATTAGAGAATATGTGGCTGAAATGCCATTGCTGGCAAAAAACTTTTTAAGTCATAAAAACGGGTTAGAATGAGAATAGTATTAGGAACCAACAAATTTTATCTGAAAACTTTAAACGCGTTTTTCTCAAAATGAATTTTTTTTAGTTGGCGAGATTGTTTTTTAAAAAACTTTCAAATCGATCTCTCTGATTTTTTCATTTCCGCGAAGGAAATTTATCGAGCTACGGTTGGAACCTCTAAATTTTTTACTTAATTATCTTAATTAATATACATATAATATACATTACATACAGAAGATAAAAATGATATTATATATTACTGATATGTATAAATATTAGCCAACTAGTTGTTATAATTTTTTTAAATGTGTTATAGTTAACTTTCCGCCATGCAAGATAATTGTCTTCATTTGAAATTAGAGGAAAATTAATGTATTTGTTAATTTTGTCTTTTAGAACATCAACCGGTTGTGTAGAAGTAGATGGTGTTTTATTTTTTATACGGGCATTTTAAGATTGCTCTCAAATCAGCGTTGTTTTCTGTTTTTTTTTTCGTTCTTTCAGGTGCAGTGGTTCATTGGCGATTGAAATATCCGAATCTAGAAAATTATTTATTAAATCATCAACAATAATAATATCTTTAGTACTTTCGTTATCGTTTAAAAAGCTGTTTTTAAATGAAAAGTTATCTGACACTGGGTTAAATTTAACTTGAGTTACAATTTTTATACGTTTTAATATATATATGTATATATATATATATATATATATAGTATATATATATATATATATATATATATATATATATATATATATATACTGTTCATGGATTTGCAAATCACCCTCATCCTTCACTCCTTCTTTGGGGGTGGACAGAGGAAGTAGTTTTGGTTTTTTTAGCAAAAAAATTATTTTGCATGCAGTGTCGCATTCTCTATAAAAAAATTGTATAGGAATTTGCAATTCACCCCAACCCTCTACACTCTTTAGGGCGGAGGGGAAAGAACGGTAGTTTTAGTTTCTTTAGTGAAAAAATTATTATTTATCGTATTTTTTTGATTCTATCTACCCCTATTTTTACCCCCAAGGGGGAGTGGTGGTGGTTTTTACATCGCATGCCTAAATAGATCTTTAAAAATAAAAAAACACGTATTTTGTAACTTTTTAATCTGATGTGTTGTTCTCGAGATATTCAACCGTTTCCAGACTTCTGAGATATTCGGTATATATATACCGGGTGTTCGTTCGTCAAGTTCGTATGGGCGTTTAACATGTAATTTCGATAAATTGCGATATACTACTTTCTCGAGTTAAATTCGAAGAAATACTTAGAATACTTTTTGATAGGGCATAAAAAGTTCTATAATTTGGTTTTAGTTTTAATTTGCTAGTATGTGCCGTTTGGGCGCTAGCATTTTTTTTTTAATTTTTTGGTTTTTATTTTTTCTCAAAAACTATGAGGTGTAGGAAAATAAACATGGTATAGAAAAATGCGGAATAATGAGTACTATAATTTAGTGAATAAACCATTATTCTAGGTTGCATCGTTTAGTAGAAAAAAAATTGAATTTTTGAAAATCTCTCAATCTCTCTTTCAAAATAAAACTTTTTTCAAAATTTGCTGAAAAAAATCTGAAAAAATTTAGTAAAATAGAGAAAAAAAAATTAGCTACATAATAGCTAAGTCACTTTTTTCGCTATCTCATTCTGGTTTGGCAGGAAAAATTATTGAAAATTCTAAAATGTTTTCTCTTGAAAATTACATTTTAAAGCATTTTAATAACACACAAACAAGAAAGGATTTTTACATTATTGTTCATATTTTTGTTTATATTTTTTCTTTATTAGAAGCAAGATCTACTATGTTTGACTGACATTTGACGATAGACATTAAAATTAAATTTCATTATCGTTAATTATTCGTTAATCAGAATATGTTTAGTGGAATATTATAAAAGTGAATGTTAATAGAATAAATGTTTGATAAGTAATAAAAACTTTTATTATATTACGATATTAAATGTAAAATAAACATTAAACAAATTTTCAATAATTATTATTATATAGTTAATAATATCTATAATTACGATACAAATTATCATATTATATGAATTAATTATATTTACGGCAAAGCACAAGAAAATGGTGAACAAGCCAATTGTGCGCAAAATACAAAAACGGCTGCACAACTTGCGAAAAATTAGTGGGTGGCCATGCACCGGCGCAGCTTAGAGGGAACTTTATTTGCATTCTGGACATACATACATGCATACACTTATACACAATCACGCCATGTACTCACTTGGGTGTGACACAAACTCTTTTCATCATTCCGAAATCAGTCGCCTCCAAACATTCATATCCAAACAAGCAACTTTCGCTTCATCCACATTCATAATTCTACTCTCATACATGCTCTTTTATTTCTACTACTTGGAAACTTTCGCTCACGCAAAATACTCTCAATCATACCACTCCAACTACTCATCGGACGTCCACCTGCAAACGTATACCATCAAAATTATTCAAATAAATCTTTCTAACCAAACGGTCATTAGACGCATTCGCTCAACATGTCCAAACCATCTTAACTGACTAACACCAACTTTTGCTATTTTCAATTTCACACTCATCATACACTAATCTATTTCGTACCCGATCTCTAAACGGTGAGTACAATTTCGAATAAATTTAGTTTAATTTGTATTTCTAACTTGTTCTTATTTTATCGATTTTTGCTGTAACTATTCAATTTCTAACTTTTTCTCCAAATTTAGACAGTTCCTTGGGACTTGCTGACTTTAGCGATATAATAAATGATTTTATTTAGAAAATGCGAGACACAAACTGACATTTTTTTGTTGCGAGTTGTATTGTATAATGAAATAAATATTTATTCAATTATTTAAATTTTTTTTCAATTTATTAATTTATTTAATTTATTATATATATATATATATATATATATATATATGTTTACTCATATACCTCTAATTGTTCCAATTTTTGACGATATTGATAACCTAATAATTTCTTTCTTTCTTTCTTTCTGGTAGTATAATAATCTCTGAAAATATTTTTGTATAAAAAAACAGATTAGAGTTTGAAAAAATAAAATTATAACATTTTATTTATTAAATCCTTTTCTTTCTTTCTTGCCATAAATTATTATTTATTTTAATATAATAAAAAAATTAATTCTATTTCATTTGGTTATTCAATAAATTGTTTTTTGATGAATTGTTTTTCGGTGAATTGATACTTCGATGAATTTGTTTTCGATGAATTGTTTTCGGTGAACGGTTTCCGGTGAATTGTTTTCGGTGAATTGTTAGGATACCGATTTGGATAAGTAATGCAGACAAACCTATATCAATATCAATCTTACTTTTAATTTGAATACGTTTGCGTGGACGTCCGATGAGTAGTTGGAGTGGTATGATTGAGAGGGTGGCTTGCGTGAGCGAAAGTTTCCAAATAGTAGGAATAAAAGAGCATCCTATGAGAGTGGAATTATAAATGTGGATAAAGCGAAAGTTGCTTGTGCTGGATAGGAATGTTTGGAGGCGACTGATTTCGGGATGATGAAAAGAGTTTGTGCCAAATCCTTTTGGGTACATGGCGTGATTGTGTATGTATGTATGTATGTCTGAACTCTATCTTATTCAAACCCGTTTTTTATGACTTAGAAAGTTTTTTGCCGGCAATGGCAGATTTCAGCCACAGTCATATTCTCCGATGTATAAAGATGCAAAAAAAACCCCTTAAGTATTAATTGTTTAGTTAATTATGTATTTGGTACATAAATGTATGTATGTATATTAATTAAAAATAAATTGTGTTTACACGTGCAACCAATTGCATTGAACTGTGCAAAATTTTGCCCAATTTAGAAACAAAATAATTACACTATAAACGCTCTGGTATAAGCAAAACCTGTCTTTCCTCTTAATTTGGTCCATGGATTAAATACACTTGACATGGTTGTAGTTATGTTTGATGCTGCCTTCAGTGATGTATACTGCATAAAAATGTCATTATTGTACTAATTATATAATGACCTCTTTCTACATTGATAATATGGTAAAGTAATATTAATATTAAGATACGCTTGAAAAAACTATATTTTATTCATATACAGTTAAAAAAACTTATGAATACATATTACATAATAATATTAATTTATTTATTAATTTTAATTTTATTATAAATAACATTTTAATATAGTTTACATATTTAATAATAATGAAATTAATCTAAATTAAAAAAAATATATAAAATTGATTTGGGCAAATGCCGTCATCGTTAGATTAGAATATCAACAAACTATTATCTTCTTGTCAAAATGAAAACTGAAAATTTCAATTTGTATTAAGAACGTATAACCAAAGTTTATTGTCATTTCATGTTGTGTTATAAATTTTCAAATTCATGTTGATTTTTATAGAAATTAAAAAACATTATTGTACATAAAGTGTCATTCAGAATACCGCTTTAATTTTACGCACAAGCACAAAAGTTTCACCACTTTCGGGATAATGGAAAAAGTTTGTGCCACACCCTTTTGGGTATATGGCGTGATTGTGTTTGTATGTATGTAAATTCTTTTTCAGACCTATACATATTTAACACAACAAATTAATCATAAATTTTATGATTATACAAAATAAGACCTGTACAATCATTTGAAAAATACGAATTCGAAACAGAACATTTCGAATCGTATAGAACATAAATATAATTTTGCAAGTTTACACGATGAATTTGCCATCTTCTTTATTTTCGCTAATTTTTCTTCTGATGTGTCTAAAATGAATGTTATTTTATTATATTAAATAATATTAATTTTATCTTGCAAACTGTTCATTTACATATTATAAATTTGACGTTTCTTTCATGAAAACAGATATACAACGCTATCTCATTTTAGTAAGATCTGATTGGCTGTTTTTAAAACATAAGTAAACTAAATCCGCGCATGTACAGGACATCCCCATAAGCTTACATGTGATTTGGTTCAGAACAACTAAAACATAACACTGATTTCGCTTGCGAAACAGCAGTCTGAACAATATTTAAAAAATAATCATTAATAAAAAGAGAACTACAAAATCGTTACACTACGAATACGAATATCTTTCTTTTTAATTTCTACTTTGTGGAAAAGTTTTCTATTTTGCATTCATCAGGTTTCTCCCTTGCATGAGAACGGATATGTCTCCGTAAGTCTGAACTTTGAACAAAAGTTTTCTCACATATTTCGCATTTATAAGGTCTTTCATTTGTATGAGAACGGATATGTGTTTTTAAGCTTCCTCTTTGAGTAAAAGTTTTCTCACATATGTCGCATTTATAAGGTCTTTCATTTGAATGAGAATGGATATGTATTTTTAAGCTTTCTCTTTGCGTAAAAGTTTTTTCACATATTTCGCACTTATAAGGTCTCTCATTTGTATGAGAACGGATATGTCTTTTTAAGTTTCCACTTTCAGTAAAAGTTCTCTCACATATTTCGCACTTATAAGGTCTCTCATTTGTATGATAACTGATATGTCGTTTCAAGTTTCCACTTTCAGTAAAAGTTTTCTCACATATTTCGCATTTATAAGGTCTTTCATTTGAATGAGAACGGATATGTCTTTTTAATTGTCCACTTTGAGTAAAAGTTTTCTCACATATTTCGCATTTATAAGGTTTCTCATTTGTATGTACGCGAATATGCAATTTTAAAGTTCCACTCTGAGTAAAAGTTTTCTCACATATTTCGCATTTATAAGGTCTCTCATTTGTATGTACACGAATATGCAATTTTAAAGTTCCACTCTGAGCAAAAGTTTTCTCACAAAATGTACATTTATGAGATTCACTTTTCTTTACAGATTTATCATTTTTTTTCGAGCTAAAAATAATATTTTCATTTGAAGTTGTACTAGCTTGACAACGTTTTATATCGGTTTCTTTCTCAAAATCAGAATATTCTTCCTTAATTATTAATTCTGAATGTAAATCTAAAGATTCCGATTTCAAACTTTCTTCAAATTTAATATTTGTATCATTTTCCAAATCCTCAATGTATTCTTCATTAATCACTTCTTCTTTCATACAAACAGCATCAAAAATTTTATTATTTTGTGATTCTAAACTATCTTCAACTTTAATTTTTATATCAGTTTCCAAATCTAGTTTAATGTATTCTTCATCAATTGTCTCTTCTTTAATTTTGTTTTTCATAACTTCACTATTTTGCGTTTGTTGTTTTGCATATCGCTTTAAAATTTCTTGCGATTTAAAACATTTTGCTACAAATTTATACGTTTCATTTAATCGAACAGAACAAATTGAACAAATACAATCCGATAACTTCTCACTACATTCCAGCTAAAAATATAAATTAAAATTATATATTATATAATATAAAAATCACCGATTTAAAGGGAGCTTAATAAATATATACAGGGTGTTCGTTCGCTTGGTTGATATAGGGCAATAACATGGGATTTCGATAATATGCAGAATACTACTTTCTGAAGTAAAATTCGAAGAAATACTTAGAATACTTTTCGATAGGGAATAAAAAATTATATAATTTGGTTTTAGTTTTAATTTGCTGGCATGTGCCGTTTGGGCGCTAGAATTTTTTTGAAAATGTTTTTAAAATATTCAATAATTTTTACTGCTAAATCAGTATGAGTTAGAAAAAAAAGTTACTTAGCTATTATGTAGCTATTGTTTTTTTCTATTTTACCGAATTTTTTCAAATTTTTTTGAGCAAATTTTGAAAAAGTTATTTTTCAAATTTTTTCAAAATATTATTTTTTTCAAAATTTGCTCAAAAAAAAAATTGAAAAAATTCAGTAAAATAGAGAAAAAAATTAGCTACATAATAGCTAAGTAACTATTTTCTCTAACTCATAGTGATTTAGCGGGAAAAATTATTGAAAATTCTAAAAAACATTTAAAAAAAATTCTAGCGCCCAAACGGTACATGCTAGCAAATTAAAACTAAAACCAAATTATATAACTTTTTATTCCTTATCGAAAAGTATTCTAAGTATTTCTTCGAATTTTACTTCAGAAAGTAGTATTCTGCATATTATCGAAATCCCATGTTATTGCCCTATATCAACCAAGCGAACGAACACCCTGTATATATAGTAAAATCTGAGTTGCTACCGTGATAATATGTTGTAGAAATTTATTAACGGGAATTACGGTATGTCAGGAAATTTAAGAATTAGCGAACATTACAATTAATTCTATTTATTAATAATAAATATATATATATATATATATATATATATATATATATATATCTACTAATGACACCAAGTCCCTATGATATTTAACTAATATTTGATTGATTTGAGAGTTCTAAATTCCAGAATCAGCTGTGTGGATATGTTACTTGGTTATGGGGTAACAAATGAATAAAATTAACCTGAAATAAAAATGCAAGACGAAATTTTTACCAGCCTGAACACAGACAACATTTTTCTCATAACAGCTATTCCCAACTACTCTTGCAGAAACAAATTTTAGTTTAGCAAAAACATATTATAATAATTAATAAACTTATAAGTAAACCTAATAAAATAATTGTTTTATGTAATTTTTATTGCAAATGTACGTGTATTCAAATTACAACTTGTTTTATATAAATTTCAATTAAACAAAATCAACAAACGTATTAAAATTGAAAATACTCTAAATTAGGTTAGGTTAAATATTGTCTGTTCACAAAACTTATAGAAGAGACAATAAATAAATGATTACTTATCAATTTATAAGCGTGTAATATTTTTCATAACCTAATTAAAGCTAGTATTTTACTTACAATTTCCGATGCAATGGTTTCCAATTTGTATGATAACAATACGTTATCGGAATCCATTGTAGTTAAAGTAAATGTTATATTATCACCACCAACACATAATCGACAAAGTGTTTCATCTAAATGTTGTTTTAATATTATTTGAGAACCGAAACACTGTTTTATAAATTTATAAGCATCATTCAACCGAACAGCGCAAATTGTACAAATACCGTTCGGTAATTTGATCTTGCAATCAACCTAAAATAAGAAAAGTAAAACATTCAGAAACAATAAAGTATATTACAATCAAAACAAATTATTTCATTCTTACAATTTCTGGCATAATTGCTTCCAATTTATCCACAAAACGTTTGCCATCTGAATCCAGATCAAGTATAGTGAACAATACATTTTTATCACTTGTACATAATCGGCACTGTTGCATAAAACTATCCATGATTAAAATTAAATTTTCTACCAGATAAAGCTTCTTATAATAAGTAAAATATAAAAATATTGTAATTGATAGTATTAGAGGTTAACTTATAAAAATCTGACACGAATCCAGTTGGCCAGATGAATTTTATGTAAAATTACTAGTATAAGAAGAAGAATAAATAACTGCGTATTTAATTTTACAATTTTTTCCTTAATTGCTACTTTATCCAGGTTCTAGCGATTTGTCTAAATAAAATTTAAATAAAAGAAAAAAAAAATAGAAACATAAATAATCAATCTGCAGCTAAAGTCAATAAAGTTGAATGAACTTTACCTACAGGACCATCAATGTAAACAATTACTTTAAATATAATTTGTCACTTTTTTTTTACATGATTATTATTTAAAATCAAATCTAAATGTTGTATGTAGAATAATGTTTTTTACTTACTATAAAAATCAATATGTATTTGAAATTTTATAACACAACATTCAACTGGCCAACTATTTCGAACAATGATCTTACAGTGTCATCTATATGGTAATGTTTGAACTATTTGCAAATCGAATTGTGCTGTCGATAAAAAAGAAAACTGTAATTTAAATACTAGTAGTGCAATCTATGGACACATAGTAACACAATTAGGAACACATAAATAAAGTTGAAAATAACTAAATGTCACTTTATGTTGAAGAATTATTTTTACTACTTTGACTCAAGAAAAAAGTGGTATAGCGTTTGGTACGGTGTCTGTAACATTTTCAAAAAAAAAATTGTATATAGAGATTCTTCATATAGCCTCTAGATGACGAATCTGAACTTAGTTTATGTGGGTGTATGGATGTGCGTCGTCAGCTCGCTCGCTCGCTCGGTTGTAAGTCAAAATTTTGTGGCCGCAATTTCTCCTAGACGGTTCAACCGATTTTAATAAAATTTTCATAAATTTGTCTAGTGCCCAAGATGGTCATGTGGTTTTGGTTTTTTCCAGTAATGCCAACTTTCCGAGAAAAAAAATACTTTAGTTTTTAAAAATTCATACTGGCTACATTATTTATCCGATTTTGATCAAATTTTCAGAAAAGATTTGCTTAATGCTCCCATTAATTATATAATTTTATTAATATCTAGTGTTACCAACTTTCCGAGAACAAACTTACGAAATTTTTAAAAACTTTATTATAGTCTTCTTATTTAACCGATTTTACTCAAGTTTTCACAAAAGATTCTCCTAGTATTCATATAATTTATGTAATTTTAACAAAATACAGTGTTGCCAACTTTCCGAGAAAAATATTTAGTAAATTTTTTAAAAATTTATTATGATCACTTTATTTAACCGATTTTAATCAAATTTTCATAGAAGATTCTCTTACTGTCTAAATAAATTATGTTGTGTTAACAAAATACAGTGTTGCCAACTTATCGAGAAAAAAAACATAAATTTTTTTAAAAAGTTTATTGTGGTTACATTATTTATTTGTTTTTGATGAAATTTTCCTCAAAGTTTCTCTTAGTGCCCACATAAATTATAATATTATTAAAATACAGTGTGTTGCCAACTTTCCGAGAAATGTCAAAGTGGTCTATATACATGGGTTTACCCATATACTTCTAATCTTGTTAAAATTAAATTACATTTTAAATGTAATAGATTGCGAAATTGTTTAAATCGGGATAATTTCGACGCTTTGATTCTCATGGTTTGCGAAAAGGTATTTTGGTAAAAATTAGATAATGGAGAGACAACATTAAAAAAGAAATCCGAAAGGAATTATTTGTTAAATCGTCTTCTAATTTAGATTTAAATGAAGAATTATATTTAATTTTATATGTGTCATACAATTTATTGATCTTTATCTGTAATGTCATTTCCATTTAAAATATAATTAAACAAGATTTGAAGTAGATATGGGTAAACCCATATATAGAACACTTTGACATTTTTCGGAAAGTTGGCCGAACACAATATCTTTAATAAAATTATAATTTATGTGGGCACGAGAAGAAACTTTCCTCAAAAATTTGATCAAAATCGAATAAATAATGTAGCCACAATGTAAAAAAAAAATTGTTATTTTTATTCCCGATAAGTTGGCAACACTGTATTTTGCTAAAATTACGTAAATTATATGATTACTAAGAAAATCTTTTGTAAAAATTTGAGTAAAATCGGTTAAATAACATGGTCATGATATATTTTTAAAAAATTTAGTAATTTTTTTCTCGGAAAGTTGGCTACACTGAATATTAATAAAATTATATAATTAATGAGAGCATTAGAGAAATCTTTTCTAAAAATTTGATCAAAATCGGATAAATAACGTAAATATGAATTTTTAAAAACTTTAGTAATTTTTTTCTCGGAAAGTTGGCATCACTGGAAAAAGCAAAATTACATGACCATTTTGAGCACTAGACAAATTTATCCTGAAAGTTTTATTTAAAATCGGTTAAACCGTCTAGGAGGAGTTGCGGCCACAAAATTTTTACTTACGACCGAGCGAGCGAGCTGACGACTCACATCCATACACCCACATAAACTAAGTCCAGATTCGTCATCTAGGGACTATATGAAAGATTTCCATACACAAATTTTTTTTCTTTGAAAATGTTACAGACACCGTACCAAACGCTATACCACTTTTTCCTTGCAGTCAAAGTAGTAAAAATTAAAATGAGAACTATTATATTTGTTTCTATTGGTTATAATTGTTACATATCAAATGTGTATAATAAAATATTGAATACATATATACATAGACAATCACGCCATGTACCCCCAAAAAGGTGTGGCACAAACTTTTTCATCATCCCGAGAAATCAGTCGCCTCCAAACATATTCCTATCCGCAACCAAGCAACTTTCGCAATTTCATCCACATTCCACAATTCCACTCTCTCACAGCTTCTATTCCTACTACTTGGAAACTTTCGCTGCACGCAAGCCACTCTCTCAATCACACCACCACTCCAACTACTCAATCGGACTGATCCACTGGGCAAACGTATACCATATCGAAAATCATTCAAATGCATCTTTTCGAACAGCAAACGTTCATTAGACGCATTCGCTCAACATGCGTCCGAACCAGATCTTAACTGACTAACACCAACTTTTGCTACAACATTTTTTTCGCAATTTCACACTCATCATACACTAATCGGTATTTTGTACCCCCGATCTCTCCTATTTACTAGAGATTATAATTGTCTATAAATGATTTAAAAAGCTAGATAAATAAATATGTACATACATAATAGTATATAATAATAGTATATAATAATATATAGTACAATATATAATGGGTACATTTTTACCACTTTGACTGCAAGGAAAAGTGGTATAAGGTTTGGTACGGTGTCTGTAACATTTTCAAAAAAAAATTTGTGTATAGAAGTCCTTTATATAGTTCCTAGATGACGAATCTAAACTTAGTTTATGTGGGTGTATGTGTGTGCGTCGTCAGCTCGCTCGGTCGTAAGTCAAAATTTTGTGGCTGCAACTCCTCCTAGACGGTTCATCCGATTTTAATGAAATTTTCAGGATAAATTTGTCTAGTACCCAAGATGGTCATGTGGTTTTATTTTTTCCAGTGATGCCAACTTTCCGAGAAAAAAATTACTAAATTTTATAAAAATTCATTTTGTCTACATTATTTATTCGATTTTGATCAGATTTTCAGAAAAGATGTCCCTAATGTTCTCATTAATTATATAATTTTATTAATATTCAGTGTTACCACTTTTCCGAGAAAAAAATTACTAAAGTCTTTAAAAATTCATATTGGTTACATTATTTATCTGATTTTGATCAAATTTTCAGAAAAAATTTCCCTAATGCTCTCATTAATTACATAAATTTATTAATATCCAGTGTTGCTAACTTTCCGAGAAAAATATTACTAAAATTTTAGAAAACTCATTATGACCACTATTTAACCGATTTTAATCAAATTTTCATAAAAATTCTTCTAGTGCCTAAATAAATTATGCAATTTTAACAAAATACAGTGTTGCCAACTTATCAAAAAAAAATCACAATTTTTTTAAAAATTTATTGTGGCTACATTATTTATTCGATTTTGATGAAATTTTCTCCTAGTGCCCACATAAATTATAATATTATTAAAATACAGTGTTGCCAACTTTCCGAGAAATGTCAAAGTGGTCTATATATGGGTTTACCCATATACTTCTAATCTTGTCTGTAATAAATTCTTTGCACTCATCTGTAGATAAATATTCATAAATTCCATACTAAATAATTTCTAATAATACACATACGTCATAAATCTCAGGTACATTAAACTAGACACATCTCAGGTACATAAATCATTAAATCGTTAAATGATTTCTAGCCCCGTTATTAATATATATACAAGATGATTCATATACATTGTCACTTAAAAAAAAAAAACAAAATATTTTATTAATAATAATAATAATTTATTGCCAAACAGAAATAAATACAATTACATAAGCAGCAAAAATACAATTCAATACAAAATACAACAAGATTAGAAAATTATATGGGTAAACCCATATATAGACCACTTTGACATTTCTCGGAAAGTTGGCAACACTGTATTTTAATAATATTATTAATTAATACAAATTATATCTACAATAATTTTAATATTTACATTTACAAGATTAGAAGTAGATATGGGTAAACCCATATATAGACCACTTTGACATTTCTCGGAAAGTTGGCAACACTGTATTTTAATAATATTATAATTTATGTGGGCACTAGGAGAAACTTTTCTGAAAATTTCAACAAAATTGAATAAAAAATGTAGCCTCAATGAATTTTTAAAAAAATTTGTGATTTTTGAGTTTTTTTTTCAAAATAAGACTTTTTTCTAAAATTTGCTTAAAAAAATCTGAAAAACTTCAGTAAAATAAAGAAAAAAATTAGCTACATAATAGCTAAGTAACTTTTTTTTTTATCTCATGCTGGTTTGGCAGGAAAAATTATTGAAAATTAATATGTTTTGCATTTTATAATTTGTTTTTCTTTCCGGTCAAACCAGAATAAGTTAGAGAAAAAAGTTACTAAGTTATTATGTAGCTTATTTCTCTATTTTACTGAATTTTTTCAGATTTTTTTGAACAAATTTTGAAAAAAGTTTTATTTTCAAAAATTCAGTTTTTAATTTTTTTCTACTAAACAATGCATTTTATAATAATAGTTTTTTCACTTAATTATCGTATTCATTATTTCGCATTTTTCCATATCATGCCTATTTTCCTACACCTCATAGTTTTTGAGAAAAAAAATAAAAATCAAAACATCGAAAAAAAATTCTAGCGCCCAAACGGCACATGCTAGCAAATTAAAACTAAACAAAATTATAGAACTTTTTATTGTCTATCAAAAAGTATTCCAAGTATTTTTTCGAATTTTACTCGAGAAAAAAGTAAACCGCAAATTATCGAATTTGCATGTTAAACGCCCATATACGAACTTAACGAACGAACACCCCGTATATATATATTTATATATATAAGAACAAAATCTTGAAGTATTATTAAAAAAATTGCTCAGTAATTTTTCAAAATGAGAAATTAATAAAAAAAAAATTTTTTGTAAATTTTATAAAATGTTATTTAAAAATATACTTAGTATTTTTTTAGCATTTCATATAATAATCATATGTTATTATTATTATTATTATTATTATGTATTAATTTGTTTGCTATTTTATTAACAATGTAAGTTTAGATTTTAATTTCGAATAATTCGTGTTAATTTGAAATTATAGACTTAGGTATTTAATTTGTTAAAAATTTATTCGAAAATTAACTGAAATTTTATGAAAAATTTGTCAAAATTGTAAGAATCTTTCCAAAATTGTCAAAAATTAATTGGAAAATTGACAAAAATCTTATTAAAAATTATCAAGAATTATAAAAAACCTTTCTAAAATTTAGTAAAAATTTGTCAAAATTATAAGAATCTTTCCAAAATTTGTTGATATTCATTGAAAATTGACAAAAATTATAAGAACTTTCCCGAAATCTTGTTAAAATCGTAGTAAAAATTATCAAAATTATAAAACATTTTTCAAGAATTGTCAAGATTTATTAGAAAATTCAAACTTTATGGTTTTAATAAATACTAATATAAATAAATTGCGTCAAAAAAAAAAAACTAAGTTAGGTTATTATAAAAAGTTATGTAATTAAATAATTAATTAATAAAAAAATTAATTAATACCGTCCCGTTTTTACACGGTTCTTATTTCGAAAATAACAGTTAATTTTACAGTGTAGATAAATATTATTCATAAACAATTTTTTTTTATAGAAAATTATTTCATAGAAAATTTCAAAAAAAATTAATACAGTTTTTGTATAGAAAACTAGGTTCTTAACAGTTACTTTTTACAGCAATTAAATTTTACTCATAGCAAGTTTTTTTTTGAGTAAATACAAATAAAATTAATGCCTTTTTGTACAAAAAGTTTGCTTCTTTATTTTACATACATACATACACAATCACGCCATGTACCCAAAAGGGTGTGGCACAAACTCTTATCATCATCCAGAAATCAGTCGCCTCCAAACATTCCTATCCAAACAAGCAACTTTCGCACTTTCATCCACATTCATAATTCCACTCTCATAAATGCTCTTCTATTCCTACTACTTGGAAACTTTCTACATTTTTCTCAAAGTTTTTCACAAGATTGTCTGTTTTTCACAAGGTTATTATTGTTTTTCACAAGGTTATGACTGTTTTTTTAACAAGAAGTTTTTATGAAGTTTTTCACAAGATTATGTCTGTTTTTAATAAGGTTATGACTGTTTTTCACAAAGTTATGACTGTTTTTCACAAGATTATGACTGTTTTTCACAAAGTTATGACTGTTTTTCACAAGATTATGACTGTTTTTCAAAAGATTATGACTGTTTTAACAAGGTTATGACTGTTTTTCACAAAGTTATGACTGTTTTTTTTTACAAGATTATGAATTTTTTCACAAGATTATGTTTGTTTTTCACAAGATTGTCGGTTTTTCACAAGGTTGTGACTGTTTTTTTACAAGGTTATGACTGTTTTTCAAAAGATTATGACTGTTTTTCACAAGGTTATGACTGTTTTTTAAAAGATTATGACTGTTTTTCACAAGGTTATGTCTGTTTTTCACAAGATTATGACTGTTTCATCCACATTCATAATTCCACTCTCATAGCATGCTCTTCTATTCTTACTACTTGCCACTCTTTCAATCATACCACTCCAACTACTCATCGGACGTCCACCTGCAAACGTATACCATCAAAATCATTCAAATAAATCTTTTTAACTGCAAAAGTTCAGTAGACATTTGCTCAACATGTCCGAACCATCTTAACTGACTAACACCAACTTTTGCTACAACATTTTTTTTTATTATTTTGATTTATATAATTGTGTTGTACCTTTTTTTTTGTAATTTAAATTGTAGATAAATTTTTTGATATAAAAATATTTCTAATTTTGTATAATAATTATTAATGCCCTTATTCCCCGCACCCATTTTTACCCCACTTTGACTGCAAGTAAAAGTGGTATAGTGTTTGGTACGGTGTCTCTGTAACATTAACAAAAATAAAAAAAAATTGTATAGAAATCTTTCATATAGCATCTAGATGACGAATCTGAACTTAGTTTATAAGTGAGGTGTATGGATGTGCGTCGTCAGCTTGCTCGCTCGTAAGTCAAAATTTTGTGACCGCAACTCCTTCAAGACGAGGTTCAACCGATTTTAATAAAATTTTTAGGACAAATTTTGTAGTACCCAAAATGGTTATGTGGTTTTGGTTTTTTTCAGTAATGCCAACTTTCCGAGAAAAAATTACTAAAGTTTTTAAAAATTCATATTGGCTACGTTATTTATCCGATTTTGATCAAATTTTCATAAAGGATTTTCCTAATGCTCCCATTAATTATATAATTTTATTAATATCCAATGTTGCCAACTTACTGAAAAAAAAATTACTAAAGTTTTTAAAAATTTATGGCCATATTATTTAACCGATTTTACTCAAAATTTTACAAAAGATTCTCCTAGTATTCATATTATTTAAGTAATTTTAACAAAATACAGTGTAGCCAACTTTCCGAGAAAAAAATTACTAAAATTTTTAAAAATTCATCATGACCATTTTACTTAACCGATTTTAATCAAATTTATATAAAAGTTTCTCCTAGTGCCTAAATAAATTATCGAGAAAGAAATCACAAATTTTTTTGAAAATTCATTGTGGCTACATTATTTATTCAATTTTGATGAAATTTTGCGAAAAGTTTCTCCTAGTGCCCACATAAATTATAATATTATTAAAATACAGTATTGCCAAGTTTCCGAGAAATGTCAAAGTGGTCTATATATGGGTTTACCCATATACATCTAATCTTGTTGAATTAATACAAGATTCGAAAAAACGGTTGAATAAATTGTGTATTGTAAATTCTTGAATTGTATCTTTGGGAAAATCATTTTCCTGATTTTCATTTAGTCAATACTTGTAGTATAATTAATTAGGTAACTGATTAGATTTTCTAATTAAAATATCACTTTTTATAACATCACGCTAGAAATATCTATTTAGAAAACAAAAATTTTGCAAATTTTTTACTATTTTAAATTGTTGTTTAATTTTTTTTTTGAAAAATAAAAATATAAATAATAATAAATTTTTATTATTTTTTTTATTAATACATACATACATACATACACAATCACGCCATGTACCCACTTGGGTGTGGCACAAACTCTTATCATCATCCCGAAATCAGTAGCCTCCAAATAAGCAACTTTCGCTTCATCCACATTCATAATTCTTTTATTCCTACTACTTGAAAACTTTCGCTGACGCAAGCCACTCTCTTAATCATACCACTCCAACTACTCATCGGACTGATCCACTGGGCAAACGTATACCATCAAAATCATTTAAATAAATCTTTTGAACAGCAAACGTTCATTAGACGCATTCGCTCAACATGCCCGAACCATCTTAACTGACTAACACCAACTTTTGCTACAAATTTTTTTTCAATTTCACACTTATCATTTACAGTTTACAGTTAAACCCAGCTACCCCACATAAAAATCTCATTTCGCACAGCAGTCATTTTCCGTTTATGCTTTTGCAACCAAACCCAACATTCACTACTCTATACATCGCAACGTAGGCACCAAAACTGCATTGTATATACTCAAACGGGCTTCTTTGGAAACATTTACATTCCTAAATAAAATTTAATATCATTTATGATAATCCGATATCCGGCATTCTAATATGGCTAATTATTTGTTATCCGGCTTTTTAGTCCATTGCATCACTAAAGAAAATATTTCCAAAGGGCCATCACGGTTTATAAGACGATACATTTTTATTGCAATTTGACCGTGTAAACAACCAATTTTATACTAATTTATATACTATATAACAATGCATAAAATAAAAAATTATTTTTCAACATTCAGTGACATTTAGTTATTTTCAACTTTGTTCATGTGTTCCTAATACCAAGTGGAATTCTCAGACTTTGTTGTGATTAGAAGAATGTAAAAATGGCAATACTTGTTTAAAAATAGTCCATAAATTGCACTACTAGTAATCAAATTACAGTTTTCTTTTTTATCGACAAGATATTTCGATTTGCAATTAATTCAAACAATACCGTATAGATGACACTGTAAAATTATTGTTTGAAATAGTTGGCCAGTTGAATGTTGTGTTATAAATTTTCAAATACATATTGATTTTTATAGTAAGTAAAATACATTATTCTACATACAACATTTAGATTTGATTTTAAATAATAATCTTGTAAAAAAAAAGTGACAAATTATATTTAAAGTAATTGTTTACATTGACAGTCCTGTAGGTAAAGTTCATTCAACTTTATTGACTTTAGCTGCAGATTGATTACTTATCTATCTATTTTTTTTTCTTTTATTTAAATTTTATTTAGACAAATCTCTAGAACCTGGATCAAGTAGCAATTAAGGAAAAAATTGTAAAATTAAATACGCAGCTATTTATTCTTCTTCTTATACTAGTAATTTTACACAAAATTCATCTGGCCAACTGGATTCGTGTCAGATTTTTATAAGTTAACCTCTAATACTATCAATTACAATATTTTTATATTTTACTTTTTATAAGAAGCTTTTTTTGGTAGAAAATTTAATTTTAATCATGAATAAGTTTATGCACCATTGTCAATTATGTATAAGTGACAAAAATGTATTGTTCACTATACTTGATCTGGATTCAGATGGCAAACGTTTTGTGGATAAATTGGAAGCAATTATGCCAGAAATTGTAAGAATGAAATGATTTGTTTTGATTGTAATATATATTATTGTTTCTGAATCTTTTACTTTTCTTATTTTAGGTAGATTGCAAGATCAAATTACCGAATTGTATTTGTACGATTTGCTCTGTTCGATTGAATGAATCATATAAATTTATCAAACAATGTATCGATTCTCAAATAATATTAAAACAACATTTAGATGAAACACTTTGTCGATTATGTGCTGGTGGTGATAATATAACATTTACTTTAACTACAATGGATTCGGATAATGTATTGTTATCATACAAATTGGAAACCATTGCATCGGAAATTGTAAGTAAAATACTAGCTTTAATCAGGTCCGCGAAACAAAATTATATGCTTATAAATTGATAAGTAATCATTTATTTACGGTCTCTTCTATAAGATTTGAGAACAGACAACAATTAATCTAACCTAATTTAGAATATTTTAAATTTAAATACCTTTGTTGATTTTGTTTAATTGAAATTTATATAAAACAAGTTGTAATTTGAATACATGTACATTTACAATAAAAATTACATAAAACAAATTGTTTTATTAGATTTACTTATAATAAGTTTACTAATTATTACAATTATCTTTTTGCTAAACTAAAATTTATTTCTGCAAGAGTCTTGGGAATGGTTATTATGAGAAAAATGTTGTTGTCTGTTGTGCTTGGGTTATTTTTAATCATTTGTTACCCTATAGCCAAGTAATGTACCCACCCAGCTTATAGTAGGATTCAGGGGCGCATCTAGAGGGGGGCGGAGGGCATTTTGCCTTTTTTTTTTAGGATCAAGGTAAATAATTATTAAAAAGTTTTAAGCCTTTATAAAAAATTATTATCCCACCTTATATGCATAGCTGTATGCAAGGTGGGTTAATAATAATTGTTGTGAGGAATATATATTTGTATGTATTTTGTATTATGTTCTTAGGCCCAAGGAGGGGCCATGGCTTCCATGCCCCCCTCGTGGATCCGCCCCTGGTAGGATTTAGATCATTCAAATATTAGTTAAATATCATAGGGATTTAGTGTTATTAGCAGAAACAGTTTTTATTAAGATCTCTTTATAATCCGGAGAGTTTTATTATATAGTATATTTAATATGTAATATTAATTTGTATTTTTAGCTGAAATGTACTGAGAAGTTATCGGATTGTATTTGCTCAATTTGTTCGGTTCGATTAAATGAAACGTATAAATTTGTAGAAAAATGTTTCAAATCGCAAGAAATTTTCAAGCGATATGCAAAACAACAATCGCAAAATAGTGAAGTTATGAAAAACGAAATTAAAGAAGAGAATATTGATGAAGAATACATTAAACTAGAATTGGAAACTGATAGAAACATTCAAGTTGAAGAAAGTTTAGAATCACAAAATAATACAATTTTTGATGCTATTTGTATGAAAGAAGAAGTGATTAATGAAGAATACATTGAGGATTTGGAAAATAATACAAATATTAAATTTGAAGAAAGTTTGAAATCAGAATCTTTAGATTTACATTCAGAATTAATAATTAAGGAAGAATATTCTGATTTTGAGAATGAAACCGATATAAAACGTTGTCAAGCTAGTACAGATTCGAAGAAAAATAATATTTTCAGCTCGGAAGAAAATGATAAATCTATAAAGAAAAGTAATTCTCATAAATGTACATTATGTGAGAAAACTTTTACTCGGAATGATATTTTAAAACAACATATTCGTATACATACAAATGAGAGACCTTATAAGTGCGAAATATGCAAAAAACAATTTACCCAAAGTGGAGCTTTAACAAAGCATTTTCGTTTACATACAAATGATAGACCTTATAAGTGCGAAATATGTGAGAGAACTTTTACTGAGAGTGGACATTTAAAAATTCATATTCGTAGACATACAAATGAGAGACCCTATAAATGCGAAATATGTGAGAGAACTTTTACTGTAAGTGGAAGCTTAAGAAGACATATCCGTTCTCATACAAATGAGAAACCTTATAAGTGCAAAATATGTGAAAAAGCATTTATTCAAAGTGCAAATTTAAATAATCATATTCGTATACATACAAATGAGAGACCTTACCAGTGCGAAATATGTAAGAAAACTTTTACTGAGAGTGGACATTTAAAAGTACATATCCGGTTTCATACAAAGGAGAAGCCTTATAAATGTGAAATATGTGAGAGAACTTTTACTGAAAGTGGAAACTTAAAAAGTCATATCCGTTCTCATACAAATGAGAGACCTTATAAATGCAAAATGTGTGAGAAAGCTTTTAATAGGAGTGACACTTTAAAGAGGCATATCCATTCTCATGCAAAAAAGAAACTTAATGAATGTGAAATAGAAAACTTTTTCTCAGAGTAGAAATTAAAAAAAAAAAATATATTTGTATCCATAGTTTAACGATCTAATTTTTGTAGTTATCTTTTTATTAATGATTAATTTTTAATTATTGTTAAGCCTCATTCAAACTGTTCTTCCGCCAGTGAAATTAATACAATAAATGTTTTTTAATTTCTACAAAAATCAACATGTATTTGAAAATTTATAATACAAATTGAAATTTTCAGTCTTCATTGTGACAAGAAGATAACAGTTTGTTGATTATATATTCTAATGTAACGATGACATCAATTTTATATATTTTTTTATAATTTATATTAATTCTATTAATATTAAATATGTAAAATATATTAAATGTTATTTATAATAAAGTTCAAATTAATGAATAAATCAATATTATTATGTAATATGTGTTGATAAATTGTTTTAACTTTATTTAATAATATGAATAAAATATTTTTATTTAGATATATTTTTTAGATACGGTTTAAAATTGCTTGCCTTAAGGCGCAAATTTTATTCTTTCATGTAAATCAATAGGCAATAAACTATTCTCTAATGTAAATTTACAAGAAAATGTTTTTTATGATAATTTTTTACTAATATCTTAATGATATATCAATTTGTTTCATATTTATTTCAATAAAAATTTTGCAATTACGTGATTTATGTTTAAAAGTATTTACTTATAAGAACTCTTTTTTTTCAATAATAATTTCAATAATAATAAACTTTTTTTAAAAATTTGTTGTAATTTTCAACGGCGTTCAATGGCGAATATTCGCCTTTCCTACAACAAATTAATGTTCGGCAAAGTTCACATATCTGTATAAGTGTATTCGCCATTAGGCAAGTATTCGGTAACTATCCCCACCCCACCCATTCGGGATTCGGCGAGCGCTCACTCGGAACTCGGCGAATACCGAATGTGTGGATCCTTTAATCAACTGATTTTTGAGCATCGACCACCTAAGTAATGTTCCTTTAGTCTTTAGTCAAATATTTCTAGTATTATATATATATATATATATATATATATATATATATATATATATATATATATATATATATATATATATATATATTTATTTATTATAAAAAACAAATAAGGAAATTTTTTTTATATAATTATATTAATTAATTTACATATATGTATGAAATATGTTGTTCGATATTTATAAACTTAATAATATGCTTAGTATTGCAAAAATATTAACATATAAATTATTCTACTAATACTTAATGGGGAAGTTTAGCGTGATTGAAATTGCGTATAAAATTATTTTTTCATATATATATATATACATAAAATATTAACAAAAACTGCCATTAAAATTTTTAATAATTGTTTCATTTATTTGTTATTAACAATTTTTGTAAGGACAATACTGACGTCACAAGCCTATTGTGCGCAAGCGCAGAAGAATTCGTGAGATAATTTTGAAAACGTATGTCGTAGTAAATGTTGATTCGGTTACGGCCAGCCAATAGCTTGTATCGGTAACCATGGCAATACATGTGCGTCTGATTCAGAAATCGACATAAGTTTTACGAAGACTACTGACGTCATCACGACATGTTTTTGCAATTTTTAAGAAATCTGGGCATCTTTGAGAAAAATGATAAATTAAACATGACTTTTTAAGCCTTGTCCAACCAAATAAAGAAATAAACAAAATACGCTGAACTTCCCCAAAATAATAATATGATACAAGCTCAATTAATTCAATTTTATGATCATGCAGCGGTTATTGATTAATAGATTGATAATATTTTCTTGACCTAGTACTTCGTTGTTAAATCCCAATTGCAATCCTAAATTCTTGTTCTGCAGCTCTACGTAATGCGATAATCTTTCTTTCGCCTTTCCAATTATTTTGAATTTGTACTATTATACAATAGGTACTCTTACCGTGATCCATGAAAACAAGTGACGCTTTGGAGCGGACAGTAAAGATAATATGGTACGAGATAGAATTGTGTTAGGTGTTCGCAATAGCGACTTACAAGAAAAATTATTAAGAACGACAGATTTACGAGGGATTAGAGAACAAAAACAAATATTTATCATCGAAAATAGCTTTATTGGTTTTCAAAATATTTTCCATTATCATCAAATGCACTTTCGCGCATGCGTTTTAACTAATTTTTAAAGCCTTTTTTCCACTCCGATTGAGGTACCTGTAAAACATGCGTTTCGAAATCATCAATTGCTTGTTCAAGTGTCGAAAAACTTTGACCTCGCAATTTATTTTTAATGTGTGGGGAATAAAGCGAAGTCATTGGTCGATAAATCAGATCTATACGGCGAATGGCCGAACAATTCGACGTTTTGAGTGCTCAATAATTCACTTGTTGTGGAGAATAATCCATCTTTGACGATTGGTTTTTCGTTATTTCTCCGAAGACTTGTGGGAAATAAATGGCTGTGTATCCATTCAGAATTGAGCGTTCTATGTTGCACCAATGGTACGGTTGCAACATGTCTAGTTTTTTTCGAGAAAAAAAAAACCGGCGACCATTTGCTTCAAATTGCTTTGTGCGCGAACAACTTTTGTTGCTATTTGGCTTAACTTGAAAAACCCACACTTTTGATTGTTGTTTATTTTCGGATTAATACGCGTAGATTCACGATTTCTCACCTGCAGCGTGTTTGAAATTCAATTGGAGTTTTGGTAAAAATGCGGGAATATTATGATGACACACTTTCACATTAATTAAATGAAAAATTTAATATTAGACAATAATGAAGTAAGGCGTACTTCGTAATATATCATATCACTTAATTCAAGAACAATAGACGTATTGACGTATTAATTATTACATATAATATAATATAATAATAGCAACGTAATTTAATGACTATGTAAACTTTTTCAGGATGCGGAAAATAATGTACAATATATTATTATATAAATATATTTACAGTCTGTAAAAAAGTTGAAATAAAACACATTTATATACATGTTATTCTTAAAACCATCGCTTGTTCGATACATAATCAAATTTTTAAAATTAATTAATTAATTTTTAATTATTATTATTATTATTATTATTATTATTATTATTATTATTATTATTATGATGTTGCATATTAAATTTTAGATAAATGCATTCTTTAATCGATGAATAATTAGATTTTACTGCGGAATTCTGTACGAGAGAAATTTTTATCATTTTTACCACTTTGACTGCAAGGAAAAATGGTATAGCGTTTGGTACGGTGTCTGTAACATTAAAAAAAAAATTGTATAGAAATCTTTCACATAGCCTCTAGATGACGAATCCGAACTTAGTTTATGTGGGTGTATGGATGTGCGTCGTCAGCTCGCTCGGTCGTAAGTCAAAATTCTCCTAGACGGTTTATACGATTTTAATAAAATTTTCAGGATAAATTTGTCTAATGCCCAAGATGGTCATGTGGTTTTTACCAGTAATGCCAACTTTCCGAGAAAAAAATTACTGAAGTTTTTAAAAATTCATTGTGGCTACATTATTTATCTGATTTTAATCAAATTTTCAGAAAAGATTTCCCTAATGCTCCCATTAATTATATAATTTTATTAATATCCAGGGTTGCCAACTTTCCAAAAAAAAAATACTAAAGTTTTTAAAAATATATTATGGCCATGTTATTTAACAGATTTTACTCAAATTTTCACAAAAGATTCTCCTAGTAATCATATAATTTATGTAATTTTAACAAAATACAGTGTTGCCAACTTTCCGAAAAAAAATTTACTAAAATTTTTAAAAATTTATTATGATCACTTTATTTAACCGATTTTAATCAAATTTTCATAAAAGATTCTCCTAGTGCCTAAATAAATTACGCAATTTTAACAAAATACAGTGTTGCCAACTTATCGAGAGAGAAAAAAATCACAAATTTTTTTTAAAAATTATTGTGGCTACATTATTTATTCGATTTTGATGAAATTTTCCTCCAAGTTTCTCCTAGTGCCCACATAAATTATAATATTATTAAAATACAGTGTTCGGCCAACATTCCGAGCAATGTCAAAGTGGTCTATATAAATATATATATATATATATATATATATATATATATATATTATATATATATATATATATATATATATATATATTATATATATATATATATATATATATATATATATATATATTATATATATATATATATATATATATATATATATATATATATATATATATATATTATATATATATATATATATATATATATATATATATATATATTATATATATATATGGGTTTACCCATATCAACTTTAAATCTTGTTTCTTTAGAAATTACTTTTGCAATCTTCGCACAAACGAAAATTAAATTTAGAATTCTATAACTCGACCGTGAACAAGCCAAAACGTTGGGGGTTGAGTAAAATCTGTCAATACATCAATCTCATGCAAAATATCTATCAATAACAACGATTAGCTTGCGCAAATGCGAATGAACAGTCGGCGTAGTGTCCTCAGTCGGCGTTTTGTCCAGTCGGCGTTATGTCCAGACACTTTTTTTTTATCCGATTTAAATCAAATTTTTATGGAAGATACTCCTACTGCACATATAAATTATATAATTTTAGTAAAATACAATGTTCCCAACTTTCCAAGAAAAAAATTAGTAAAATTTTAAAAATTTATTATGGCCACATTATTCAATCGATTTTAATAAAAATTTTAAAAAAGATTCTCCTAGTGCCCACATAAATTATATAATTTTAACAGAATACAGCGTTGCCTGCTTTTCAAAAAAAATTACGAAAGTTTTTGAAAATTTACTATGGCTATATTATTTATTTGTACCTAATTAACTAAATTTTTACAAATAATTTTTTTCTAGTGCCCAAGAATATTATATAATTTTACTTGAGTACAAGGTTGCTAACTTTCCAAGTAAAAAATTACTAAAATTTTTGAAATTTTGGCTTTACTATTTATCCAGTTATATAATATATGCTTGAAAGAATTGAACAATTTAATACATACATACATACATACATACATACATACACAATCACGCCATGTACCCAAAAGGGTGTGGCGCAAACTCTTTTCATCATCCCGAAATCAGTCGCCTCCAAACATATTCCTATATCCAGCACAAGCAACTTTCGCTTCATCCACATTCATAATTCCTCTCTCATACATGCTCTTTTATTCCTACTACTTGGAAACTTTCGCTCACGCAAGCCACTTTCTCAATTATACCACTCCAACTACTCGTTGGACTGTAGCACTGGGCAAACGTATACCATCAAAATCATTCAAATAAATCTTTTTAACCAAACATTCATTAGACATTCGCTCAATATGTCCGAACCATCTTAACTGACTAACACCAACTTTTGCTACAACATTTTTTTTCAATTTCACACTCATCATACACTAATCTATTTCGTACCCGATCTCTCCTATTTACACCACATACCCCACGCAAAAATCTCATTTCCACAGCAGTCATTTTCCGTTTATGCTTTTGCAACCAAACTCAACATTCACTACCATACATCAACGTAGGCACTAAAACTGCATTGTATATACTCAAACGGGTTTCTTTGGAAACATTTACATTCCTAGCAAAAGTTAAAATTAATTAACTAATTAATTTTAATTAGTTTAAATTTTATCAATATTTAAATAGTAAAAAGATTATGGGTAAACCCATATATCAGGTTACCTACATGCATTTTGGGAGTGAACGAATTAAAATGCATGTAGGTAATATTTCCCTGGAGGCCAGAATGTTTTGACCTGAACCTAAAAAATTGAAAAATTTCAAGAAGTATGAAATTGGTGTACGACAGATTTTTCTTAGGGCCTAATCGATCTATTTACACGGTCAATTTGCAATAATAAATGCATCGTCCAGGAAATAGATTAGTGTATGATGAGTGTGATATTGAAAAAAATGTTGTAGCAAAAGTTGGTGTTAGTAAGTTAAGATGATTCGAACATACTGAGCAAATGTCTAATAAACGTTTGATTAAAAAGATTTATTTGTATGATTTCGATGGTATACGTTTGCGTGGACGTCCGATGAGTAGTTGGAGTGATACGATTGAGAGTGTTTTGCGTGAGCGAAAGTTTCCAAGTAGTAGGAATAAAAGAGCATGTATGAGAGAAATTATGAATATGGATGAAATTGCGAAAGTTGCTTGTGCTGGATAGGAATATGTTTGGAGGCGAGTGATTTCGGAATGATGAAAAGAGTTTGTGTCACACCCAAGTGGGTACATGGCGTGATTGTGTATGAGTGTATGCATGTATGTATGTCCAGGATGCAACCAAAGTTCCCTCTCAGCTGCGCGGGTGCATGGCCGCCCACTAATTTTTCGAAAGTTGTGCAGCTGTTTTTGTATTTTGCGCACAATGGGCTTTGTTCACCATTTTTTTGTGGTTTGTCGTAAATATAATTAATTTATATAATATGATAATTTGTATCGTAATTATAGATATTATTAACTATATAATAATAATTATTGAAAATTTGTTTAATGTTTATTACCACTTTCATTGCAAGGAAAAAGTGGTATAGCGTTTGGTACGGTGTCTGTAACATTAGCAAAAAACGAAAAAAAATGTGTATAGAAATCCTTCATATAGCTTCTAGATGATGAATCTGAACTTAGTTTATGTGGGTGTATGGATGTGCGTCGTCAGTCAAAAGTTTCTGGCCGCAACTCCTCCTAGACGGTTCCACCGATTTTAATGAAATTTTCAGGATAAATTTGTCTAGTGCCCAAGATTGTTATGTGGTTTTGGTTTTTTCCAGTAATGCCAACTTTCCGAAAAAAAAATTACAAAATTATATAAAAATTTATTTTGGCTACATTATTTATCCAATTTTGATCAAATTTTCAGAAAAGATATCCCTAATGCTCCCATTAATTATATAATTTTATTAATAATTAGTGTTGCCAACTTTCCAAAAAAAAATTACTAAAATTTTTAAAAATATATTATGGCCATGTTATTTAACCGATTTTACTCAAATTTTTACAAAAGATTCTCCTAGTGCCTAAATAAATTATGCAATTTTAACAAAATACAGCGCTGCCAACTTATCGAGAAAAAATCACAATTTTTAAAAAAAATTTATTGTGGCAACATGATTTATTCGATTTTGATGAAATTTTCCGTAAAGTTTCTTCTAGTGCCCACATAAATTATATTATTAAAATACAGTGTTGCCAACTTTCCGAGAAATGTCAAAGTGGTCTATATATGGTTTTACCCATATACTTCTAATCTTGTTCTACATTTAATATCGTAATATATTAAAGTTTTCATTACTTATCAAACATTTATTCTATTACATTCACTTTTATAATATTCCACTAAACATATTCTGATTAACATTTAGAAATGAAATTTAATTTTAATGTCTATCGTCAAATGTCAGTCAAACATAGTAGATCTTGCTTCTAATAAAGAAAAAATATAAACAAAAATATGAACGATAATGTAAAAATCCTTTTTTGTTTGTGTGTCATTAAAATGATTTAAAATGTAATTTTCAAGGGTATTTACTAAAAAAAAAAATTGACTTCAAACACAGGCTTAGGAGAGTGAAATAAAAAATGAGTGTTTCTATTTAAATTTTCAAAACTACACCTCACACCACCTCCAAGGGGGGTGGGTTTTACATAGTATGCCTAAATAGATCTGTAAAAATAAAAAAACACGTATTTTGTAACTTTTTAATCCGATGTGTTGTTCTCGAGATATTCAACCGTTTCCAGACTTTTGGGACACGCGGTATATATATATATATATATATATATATATATTTTAAAACGTATCAAAATTGTAACTTCATAGAATGTATTACGTAAATATAAAATAATAGATTAAAAATTCTTTAGACACATTGTATATAAATAAGTAGTCTGATTTCTGAAAAACATTACAAAACGCATCAAAAGTTTTCAGATAGGTATTATGTTGATTCTGAACTCTATCTTATTCAAACCCGTTTTTTATGACTTAAATTATATTAAATTCTTACAGTCGCGCTTAAAATCATGTAAAATCATTGAAATTGCGCTTAAAATCACATAAAATTCTTTCAATCGCGCTTAAAATCATGTAAAATCATCTAATCATTGAATACAGAATTATGTATATACTATAATAATGGTGTGTGTGTGGGTGAGGGTGTGTGATATCGCATTTAAAAATTCTAGATTTAACTTAGATAGCTATGAGAAAAATGAATACATAAATAATAATAATAATAAATTTAATTTTTAACTTAGATAGCTATGAGAAAAATGAATCTGCACTGCTATATTGAAAAAATGTCAAATTAATATACCAAAAATGATAAAAATACCTTTTATAGAAGAATTCCCCAATAAAATCTTATCGTGCATCGTGTAGACGGTAAGTTTAGCTACAATTTAATATGCGACAACATAGTGGCATTTCAGCCACAGTCATATTCTCCGATGTATAAAGATGCAAAAAAAAACCCTTAAGTATTAATTGTTTAGTTAATTATGTATTGGGACATAAATGTATGTATGTATGTTAATTAAAAATAAATCGTGTTTACACGTGCAACCAATTGCATGAACTGTGCAAAATTTTGCCCAATTTAGAAACAAAATAATTACACTATAAACGCTCTGGTATAAGCAAAATCTGTCTTTCCTCTTAATTTAGTCCATGCATTAAATACACTTGACATGGTTGTAGTTATGTTTCATGCTGCCTCCAGTGATGTACATAGGTAATAATCAACTGCTGCATAACAATGTCATTATTGTACTAATAATATAATGACCTGTTTCTACATTGGTAATATGGTAAAGTAATATTAATATTAAGATACACTTGAAAAAACTATATTTTATTTATATTACTAAATACAGTTAAAACAACTTATGAATACATATTACATAATAATATTGATTTATTTATTACTTTAATTTTATTATAAATAACATTTAATATATTTTACATATTTAATAATAATATAATTAATCTAAATTTAAAAAAATACATAAAATTGATTTGGGCAAATGCCGTCATCTTTAGATTAGAATACATCAACAAAGTGTTATCTTCATGTCACAATAAAAACTGTAAATTTCAATTTGTATCAAGAACGCATAAACAAAGTTTATTGTCATTTCATGGTGTGAGATAAATTTTCAAATTCATTTAGATTTTTATAGAAATTAAAAAACATTATTGTACATAAAGTGTCATTCAGACTACTGCTTTAATTTTACGCACAAGCACAATTTCACCAATTTCGGGATAATAAAAAGAGTTTGTCCCACACCCTTTTGGGTATATGGCGTGATTGTGTTTGTATGTATTTATGTATGTAAATTCTTTTTCAGACCTATACATATTTAACACAACAAATTACTCATAAATTTTATGATTATACAAAATAAGACCTGTACAATCATGTGAAAAATACGAATACGAAACAGAACATTTCGAATCGTATAGAACATAAATATAATTTTGCAAGTTTACACGATGAATTTGCCATCTTCTTTATTTTCGCTAATTTTTCTTCTGATGTGTCTAAACTGAATGTTATTTTATTATATTAAATACGCGTTTTCAAAATAATATTAATTTTATCTTCCAAACTGTTCATTTACATATTATAAATTTAATGTTTCTTTCATAAAAACAGATATACAACGCTATCTCATTTTAGTAAAATCTAATTGGCCGTTTTTAAAACATAAGTAAATTTTAGTTAAAAATTTTTGGCCAGATCAGATTTTGGCAGCGATGAAACAAAATTTGCTAATGAAACTAAATCCGCGCATGTACAGGATATCCCCATAAGCTTACATGTGATTTGGTTCAGAACCGCTAAGTCTGCGCTAAAACATAAACATAAATAGCAGTCTGAATAGGGCATAACAAGATTTAAAAATTAATAAAAAGAAAACTACAAAATCGTTACACTATGAATACGAATATCTTTTTAATTTCTACTTTGTGGAAAAGTTTTCTATTTTGCATTCAACAGGTTTCTCCTTTGCATGAGAACGGATATGTTTCCGTAAGTCTGAACTTTGAATAAAAGTTTTCTCACATATTTCGCATTTATAAGGTTTCTCCTTTGTATGTGTACGAATATGCACTTTCAAATGTCCACTGGTAATAAAAGTTTTCTCACATATTTCGCATTTATAAGGTCTCTCATTTGTATGAGAACGGATATGTCTTTTTAAGTTTCCTCTTTGAGTAAAAGTTTTCTCACATATTTCGCATTTATAAGGTCTCTCATTTGTATGTACACGAATATGCGATTTTAAAGTTCCACTTTCAGTAAATGTTTTCTCACATATTTCACATTTATAAGGTCTCTCATTTGTATGTATACGAAAATGCTTTGTTAAATCTCCACTGTAAGTAAATGTTTTCTCACATATTTCGCATTTATAAGGTCTCTCATTTGTATGTACACGAATATGCGATTTTAAAGTTCCACTTTCAATAAATGTTTTCTCACATATTTCGCATTTATAAGGTCTCTCATTTGTATGTATACGAAAATGCTTTGTTAAATCTCCACTGTAAGTAAATGTTTTCTCACATATTTCGCATTTATAAGGTCTCACATTTGTATGTGTACGAATATGCTGTTTTAAATGATAACTTTGAGTATACATTTTCTCACATAATGTACATTTATGAGATTTTCTTTTTTTTACAGGTTCATCATTTTCCTCCGAGCTGAAAATATTATTTTTATTCGAATCTCTTTCATTCTCAAAATCCAAATATTCTTCCTTAATTATTATTTCTGAATGTAAATTTAAAGATTCTGATTCCAAACTCTCTTCAAATTTAAAATTTGTATCATTTTTCAAATCTACTTCTTCAGTGGATTCTTCGTTAATATCTTCTGCTTTCATACAAACAGCATCAACATTTGTATTATTTTGTGATTCTAATCTTTCTTCAACTTTAATGTTTATATCAGTATCCAAATCTAGTTTAATGTAGTCTTCATCACTATTCTCTTCTTTAATTTCGCTTTCAGTTTTAAATTCGTTTTCCATAACTTTACTATTTTGCAATTGTTGTTTTGCATATCGCTTTAAAATTTCATGCGAATCAAAACATTTTTCTACAAATTTATAAGTTTCATTTAATCTAACAGAACAAATTGAGCAAATACAATCCGATAACTTCTCCGTACATTCCAGCTAAAAATATAAATTACAATTACATATTAAATATAATAAAAATGTCGAGTTTAATGGAAGCTTAGTAGAAAATATTTCTACTAATAACACTAAGTCCCTACGATATTTAACCAATATTTAATGTATTTGAGTGATCTAAATCTCACTATAAGCTTGGTGGGCACGTTACTTAGCTAATGGGGTAACAAATGGTTAAAAATAAGCCACATACAATTAAAAATGTAAATCGAAATATTTTTCTCATAATAGCTATTATTCCCCCACTACTCTTACAGAAACAACTTTTATTTTAGCAAAAATATATTATAATTAAATCTAATAAAATACATTTGGAATAAGTTAATCGATACATATGAAGCACATTGTAAATATATAAATATGTGAAATGCAACACTGGAAGTGAGTTATGAAGTTTAAATTTAGAACAGAGCTGTGTAATACTGCCACAATAATGGAAAAAATCTAAGTCTGCTTGAACCGCAGACAAACGATATAAACAAAAAAAATAATTAATTGAACAGATTATGATGGAAACTTTATTAATGTTGAGTCGTTTTTCGTGAAAGGTTTTACTATGAAACAATGGAGCGTGAGCCACAGGCGAACGTTGTAAACGATAAAAATTAACTAAAAACTGTATTCGCTTATAACATAAAATCCACAATACAGATTTTGTTGAGAGTTGAGTCGTTTTCAAGAAGTTTTACTACGGGATAAGGAAGGCAGCTTGAGACGCAAACAAAATGTCTGTTCGCTTATAACTTGATATGCACGGAATAAATTTTTATGAGAGTTTTATTAACAGTTGGGTAGTTTTTCAAGAAAGATTCTGCTATGAGGCAATGCAGTGTTAGGCCGAGGCAAACGCTGTAAACGATACAAATTGACCAGAAACAACAATTAAATTAAAATGGATTTAAAGTAGGGAATCCGATAGCGAAGCACGAGCGTAGCATCATGCGAATTTACACTAAAAATGTAAAATCGCAGCAACTCTTAGAAATTCACTTGTCAGATCTAATTGTTTTCGTGGACTTGATTATAGCTAGTATTTTACTTACAATTTCCGATGCAATGGTTTCCAATTTGTATGATAACAATACATTATCGGAATCCATTGTAGTTAAAGTAAATGTTATATTATCACGACCAGCACATAATCGGCAAAGTTTTTCATTGAAATGTTGTTTTAATATTATTTGAGAATCGAAACATTGTTTTATAAATTTATAAGCATCATTCAACTGAACAGCGCAAATTGTACAAATACCATTCGGTAATTTGATCTTGCAATCCACCTAAAATAAGAAAAGTAAAAGATTCAGAAACAATAATATATATTACAATCAAAACAAATTATTTCATTCTTACAAGTTCTGGCATAATTTCTTCCAATTTATCTACGAAACGTTTGCCATCTGAATCCAGATCAAGTATAGTAAATAATACATTTTTATCACTTATACATAATTGACAATGCTGCATAAACTTATTCATGATTAAAATTAAATTTTCTACCAAAAAAAGCTTCTTATAAAAAGTAAAATATAAAAATATCGTAATTGATAGTATTAGAGGTTAACTTATAAAAATCTGACACGAATCCAGTTGGCCAGATAAATTTTGTGTAAAATTACTAGTATAAGAAGAAGAATAAATAGCTGCGTATTTAATTTTACAATTTTTTCCTTAATTGTTACTTGATCCAGGTTCTAGCCATTTGTCTAAATAAAATTTAAATAAAAGAAAAAAAAAATAGAAAGATAAGTAATCAATCTGCAGCTAAAGTCAATAAAGTTAAATGAACTTTACCTACAGAACCGTCAATGTAAACAATTACTTTAAATATAATTTGTCTTTTTTTTTTACATGATTATTATTTAAAATCAAATCTAAATGTTGTATGTAGAATAATATTTTTTAATTGCTATACAAATTCACATATATATGAAAATTGATAATACAACATTTAACTGGCCGAATATAATTTTATAGTGTCATCTATACGGTAATGTTTGAATTATTTGCAAATCGAATTGTGCTGTCGATAAAAAAGAAACCTGTAATTTGTATACTAGTAGTGCTATCTATGAATTATTTTTAAACAAGTATTGTCATTTTTACATTCTTCTGATCACAACGAAGTCTGAGAATTCCACTTGGTATTAGGAACAAATGAATAAAGTTGAAAATAACTAAATGTCACTTCATGTTGAAGAATTATTTTTACCACTTTGACTGCAAGAAAAAAGTGATATAGCGTTTGGTACAATGTCTGTAACATTTCAAAAAAATAATTGTGTATAGAAATCTTTCATATAGCCTCTAGATGACTAATCTGAACTTAGTTTATGTGGGTGTAGGGATGTGCGTCGTCAGCTCGCTCGCTCGGTCGTAAGTCAAAATTTTGTGGCCGCAACTCCTCCTAGACGGTTCAACCGATTTTAATGAAATTTTCAGGATAAATTTGTCTAGTGCCCAAGATGGTCATGGGGCTTTGGTTTTTTCCAATGATGCCAACTTTCTGAGAAAAAAATTTCTAAAATTTTTAAAAATTTATTATGACCATTTTATTTAACCGATTTTAATCAAATTTTTATAAAAGTTTTTCTAAGTGCCTAAATAAATTATATAATTTTATTAATATCCAGTGTTGCCAACTTTCCAAGAAAAAAATTACGGAATTTTTAAAAATTTTATAATAGTCATGTTATTTAACCGATTTTACTCAAATTTTCACAAAAGATTCTCCTAGTATTCATATAATTTATGTAATTTTAACAAAATCCAGTGTTGCCAACTTTTCGAGAAAAAAATTCACTAAACTTTTTAAAAATTTATTATGATCACTTTATTTAACCGATTTTAATCAAATTTTCATAAAAGATTTTCCTAGTGTTTAAATAAATTATGTTGTGTTAACAAAATACAGTGTTGTCAACTTATCGAGAGAAAAAAAAACACAAATTTTTTTAAAAATTTATTGTGGCTACATTATTTATTCGATTTTAATTAAATTTCCAGAAAAGTTTCTCCTAGTGCCCACATAAATTATAATGTTATTAAAATACAGTGTTGCCAACTTTCTGAGAAATGTCAAAGTGGTCTATATATGGGTTTACCCATATACTGCTAATCTTGTCAAAATTAAACTACATTTTAAATGTAATAGATTGCGAAATTGTTTAAATCGGGATAATTTCGACGCCTTCATGCTCATGGTTTGCGAAAAAAATATTTCGGTAAAAATTAGATAATGGAGAGACATCATTAAAAAAGAAATCCGAAAAGAATTATTTATTAAATCGTCTTTTAATTTAGATTTAAATAAAAAATTATATTTAATTTTATATGTGTTATACAATTTATTGATCTTTATCTGTAATGTCATTTCCATGTAAATTATAATTAAACAAGATTAAAAGTATATGGGTAAACCCATATACAGACCACTTTAACATTTCTCGGAAAGTTGGCCAAACACAATATCTTTAATAAAATTATAATTTATGTGGGCACGAGAAAAAACTTTCCTCAAAAATTTGATCAAAATCGAATAAATAATGTAGCCACAATGAATTTTGAAAAAAATTGTGATTTTTATTCTCGATAAGTTGGTAACACTGCATTTTGTTAAAATTACGTAAATTATATGACTACTAGGAGAATCTTTTGTGATAATTTGAGTAAAATCGGTTAAATAACATGGTCATAATATATTTTTAAAAAATTTAGTATTTTTTTTTTCGGAAAGTTGGCTACACTGAATATTAATAAAATTATATAATTAATGAGAGCATTAGAGAAATCTTTTCTAAAAATTTGATCAAAATCGGATAAATAACGTAGCCAATATGAATTTTTAAAAACTTTAGTAATTTTTTTCTCGGAAAGTTGGCATCACTGGAAAAAGCAAAATTACATGACCATCTTGAGCACTAGACAAATTTATCCTGAAAGTTTCATCAAAATCGGTTGAACCGTCTAGGAGGAGTTGCGGCCACAAAACTTTGACTTACGACTGAGCGAGCGAGCGTGCTAACGACTCACATCCATACACCCACATAAACTAAGTTCAGATTCGTCATCTAGGGACTATATGAAGAATTTCTACACACAATTTTTTTTGTTTTTGAAAATGTTACAGACACCGTACCAAACGCTATACCACTTTTTCCTTGCAGTCAAAGTGGTAAATATTAAAATGAGAACTATTATATTTATTTCTATTGGTTATAATTGTTACATATCAAATGTGTATAATAAAATATTGAATACATATATATATATATATATATATATATATATATATATAGGTACATAGACAATCACGCAATGTACCCACAAAAGGGTGTGGCACAAACTCTATTCATCATCCCGAAATCACTCGCCTCCAAACATATTCCTATTCAGCACAAGCAACTTTCGTAATTTCATCCACATTCCACAATTCCACTCTCTCACAGCTACTATTCCTACTACTGGGAAACTTTCGCTGCACGCAAGCCACTCTCTCAATCACACCACCACTCCAACTACTCATCGGTCTGATCCACTGAGCAAACGTATACCATATCAAAATATCATTCAAATGCATCTTTTCGAACAGCAAACGTTCATTAGACGCAATACAATATATAACAAGATTAGAAGTATATGGGTAAACCCATATATAGACTACTTTGACATTTCTCGGAAAGTTGGCAACACTGTATTTTAATAATATTATAATTTATGTGGGCAATAGGAGATACTTTTCTGAAAATTTGATCAAAATCGAATAAATAATGTAGCCACAATGAATTTTTTAAAAATTTTGTGATTTTTTTTTCTCGATAAGTTGGCAACACTGTATTTTGTTAAAATTGCATAATTTATTTAGGCACTAGGAAAAACTTTTATAAATATTTGATTAAAATCGGTTAAATAAAATGGTCAAAATAAATTTTTTTAAATTTTACTAATTTTTTTCTCGGAAAGTTGGCAACACTGTATTTTGTTAAAATTACATAAATTATATGAATACTAGGAGAATCTTTTGTGAAAATTTGAGTAAAATCGGTTTAATAACATGGCCATAATAAAATTTTTAAAACTTTAGTAATTTTTTTCTCGGAAAGTTGGCAACACTGAAAATTAATAAAATTATGTAATTAATGGGAGCATTAGGGAAATCTTTTCTGAAAATTTGATCAAAATCGGATAAATAATGTAGCCAATATGAATTTTTAAAAACTTTAGTAATTTTTTTCTCGGAAAGTAGGCATCACTGGAAAAAAACAAAACCACATGACCATCTTGGGTACTAGACAAATTTATCCTGAAAATTTCATTAAAATCGGTTGAACCGTCTAGGAGGAGTTGCGGCCACAAAATTTTGACTTACGACCGAGCGAGCGAGCGAGCGAGTGAGCGAGCGAGCGAGCGAGCTGACGACGCACACACATACACCCACATAAACTAAGTTCAGATTCGTCATCTACAGGCTATATGAAGGATTTCTATACAATTTTTTTTTTTTTTTGAAAATGTTACAGACACCGTACCAAACGCTTAACTACTTTTCCTTGCAGTCAAAGTAGTAATAAGTACATTTTTACCACTTTGACTGCAAGGAAAAGTAGTATAAGATTTGGTAACATTTTCAAAAAAAAATTGGGTATAGAAATCCTTCATATAGTCTCTAGTTGACGAATCTGAACTTAGTTTATGTGGGTGTATGGATGTGCGTCGTCAGCTCGCTCGGTCGTAAGTCAAAATTTTGTGGCCGCAACTCCTCCTAGACGGTTCAACCGATTTTAATGAAATTTTCAGAATAAATTTGTCTAGTACCTAAGATGGTCATGTGGTTTTATTTTTTTCCAGTGATGCCAACTTTTCGAGATAAAAATTACTAAATTTTATAAAAATTCATTTTGTCTACATTATTTATTCGATTTTGATCAGATTTTCAGAAAAGATGTCCCTAATGTTCCCATTAATTATATAATTTTATTAATATTCAGTGTTACCACTTTTCCGAGAAAAAAATTACTAAAGTCTTTAAAAATTCATATTGGTTAAATTATTTATCTGATTTTGATCAAATTTTCAGAAAAAAATTCCCTAATGCTCTCATTAATTATATAATTTTATTAATATCCAGTGTTGCCAACTTTCCGAGAAAAATATTACTAAAATTTTAGAAAATTCATTATGACCACTATTTAACCGATTTTAATCAAATTTTCATAAAAAATTCTTTTAGTGCCTAAATAAATTATGCAATTTTAACAAAATACAGTGTTGCCAACTTATCGAGAAAAAAAATCACAATTTTTTTAAAAATTCATTGTGGCTACATTATTTATTCGATTTTGATGAAATTTTCTCTTAATGCCCACATAAATTATAATATTATTAAAATACAGTGTTGCCAACTTTCCGAGAAATGTCAAAGTGGTCTATATATGGGTTTACTCATATACTTCTAATCTTGTCTATAATAAATTCTTTGCACTCATCTGTAGATAAATATTCATAAATTTCATACTAAATAATTTCTAATAATACACATACGTCATAAATCTCAGGTACATTAGACTAGAAACATCTCAGGTACATAAATCATTAAATCATTAAATGATTTCTAGCCCCGTTATTAATATATATACAAGATGATTCATATACATTGTCACTTAAAAAAAAAACAAAATATTTTATTAATAATAATAATAATTTATTGCCAAACAGAAGTAAATACAATTACATTACCAGCAAAAATACAATTCAATACAAAATACAACAAGATTAGAAAAGTATATGGGTAAACCCATATATAGACCACTTTGACATTTCTCGGAAAGCTGGCAACACTGTATTTTAATAATATTATAATTTATGTGGGCACTAAAAGAAACTTTTCTGAAAATTTCAATAAAATTGAATAAATAATAAAGCCACAATGAATTTTTGAAAAAATTTGTGATTTTTGAGTTTTTTTTTCAAAATAAAACTTTTTTCTAAAATTTGCTTAAAAAAATCTGAAAAACTTCAGTAAAATAAAGAAAAAAATTAGCTACATAATAGCTAAGTAACTTTTTTTTTATCTCATCTGGTTTGGCAGGAAAAATTATTGAAAATTAATATGATTTGCATTTTATAATTTGTTTTTCTTTCCGGTCAAACCAGAATAAGTTAGAGAAAAAAGTTACTAAGTTATTATGTAGCTAATTTCTCTATTTTACTGATTTTTTTCAGATTTTTTTGAACAAATTTTGAAAAAAGTTTTATTTTCAAAAATTCAGTTTTTAATTTTTTTCTACTAAACAATGCATCTTATAATAATAATTTTTTTACTCAATTATCGTACACATTATTCCACATTTTTCCATATCATGCTTATTTTCCTACACCTCATAGTTTTTGAGAAAAAAAATAAAAACCAAAAAATCGAAAAAAAAATTCTAGCGCCCAAACGGCACATGCTAGCAAATTAAAACTAAAACCAAATTCTAGAACTTTTTATTGTCTATCAAAAAGTATTCCAAGTATTTTTTCGAATTTTACTCGAGAAAGAAGTAAACCGCAAATTATCGAATTTGCATGTTAAACGCCCATATACGAACTTAACGAACGAATATAAATAATATAAAAAATTAAAATGCAAAAAATATTAATTTTCAATAATTTTTCCTGCCAAACCAGAATGAGTTAGAGAAAAAAGTTACTTAGTTAATATGTAGCTAATTTTTTTCTCTATTTTACTGAATTTTTTCAGATATTTTTGAGCAAATTTTGAAAAAATCCTAAGGTTGCAGCTTATGTATAACTTTAAATATCTCGAAAAATAGTGACTTTATCGTTATAAAGAAAGAGTATGTTTTTTACACAGCAAGTATTGGAGAATTGAAAAATTGTGCTAAAATAACAATTCTGCCAGTGGCGTAGAATTTAGAAAAAATCAACCACTTACTTGCCCCTGTTGTACGCCACTGGCAGTAGCCAGAAACTTTTATTTAACATAATTTAGTATGGTGTATGGTACCTACACTTCCTGCCAAGTATGATAAGGATACGTCAAACAGTTTTAAAGTACTGGACAAAAATTGTTTTTAAATTTTTAAATAAAACACCCTGTAGCTCAGTAAAAAGCCACATTTTATCTAAGTGATTTGTGTTTAATCTTCATATTCTGAGCCCAGAATACTCCAGTTAAAATATTTCCAATTACTAATAAATCACCCTGTATATAAGAACAAAATCTTGAAGTATTATTAAAAAAATTGCTCAGTAATTTTTTAAAATGCGAAATTAATAAAAAAAATATTTTTTGGAAATTTCATAAAATGTTATTTAAAAATATACTTAGTATTTTTTTAGCATTTCATATATCATACGTTATTATTACTTGTTTGCTATTTTATTAACAATGTAAGTTTAGATTTTAATTTCGAATAATTCGTGTTAATTTGAAATTATAGACTTAGGTATTTAATTTGTTAAAAATTTATTAGAAAATTAACGGGAATTTTATGAAAAATTTGTCAAAATTGTAAGAATCTTTCCAAAATTGTCAAAAATTAATTGGAAAATTGACAAAAATCTTATTAAAAATTATCGAGAATTATAAAAAACCTTTCTAAAATTTAGTAAAAATTTGTCAAAATTATAAGAATCTTTCCAAAATTTGTTGAAATTATAAGAAATTTCACCGAAAAATTGTTAAAATTGTAGTAAAAATTATCAAAATTATAAAACATTTTTCAAGAATTGTCAAAATTTATTAGAAAATTCAAACTTTATGGTTTTAATAAATACAAAAAAAAAAAATAAGTTAGGTTATTATAAAAAGTTATGTAATTAAATAATTAATTAATGAAAAAAATTAATTAATACCGTCCCGTTTTTACACGGTTCTTATTTCGAAAATAACAGTTAATTTTACAGTGTAGATAAATATTATTCATAAACAATTTTTTTTTTATAGAAAATTATTTCATATAAAATTTCAAATAAAATTAATACAGTTTTTGTATAGAAAACTAGGTTTTTAACAGTTAATTTTTACAGCAATTAAATTTTACTCATAGCAAGTTTTTTTTTGAGTAAAATACAAATAAAATTAATGCCTTTTTGTACAAAAAGTTTGTTTTTTTATTTTACATACATACATACATACACAATCACGCCATGTACCCAAAAGGGTGTGGCACAAACTCTTATCATCATCCCGAAATCAGTCGCCTCCAAACATTCCTATCCAAACAAGCAACTTTCGCACTTTCATCCACATTCATAATTCCACTCTCATACATGCTCTTCTATTCCTACTACTTGGAAACTTTCTACATTTTTCTCAAAGTTTTTCACAAGATTGTCTGTTTTTCACAAAGTTATTATTGTTTTTCACAAGGTTATGACTGTTTTTTAACAAGATTATGAAGTTTTTCACAAGATTATGTCTGTTTTTAATAAGGTTATGACTGTTTTTCACAAAGTTATGACTGTTTTTCACAAGATTATGACTGTTTTTCACAAGGTTATGACTGTTTTTCACAAGATTATGACAGTTTTTCAAAAGATTATGACTGTTTTAACAAGGTTATGACTGTTTTTCACAAAGTTATGACTGTTTTTTTTTTTTACAAGATTATGAATTTTTTCACAAGATTATGTTTGTTTTTCACAAGATTGTCGGTTTTTCACAAGGTTGTGACTGTTTTTTTACAAGGTTATGACTGTTTTTCAAAAGATTATGACTGTTTTTCACAAGGTTATGTCTGTTTTTCACAAGATTATGACTGTTTCATCCACATTTATAATTCCCTTTCATAGCATGCTCTTCTATTCCTACTACTTAGAATAATAATAATAAATCTTTTCAACAGCAAACGTTTATTAGACGCATTCGCTCAACATGTCCGAACCATCTTAACTGACTAACACCAACATTTGCTACAACAATTTTTTTGTTATTTTGCTTTATACAATTCGCTTTATCCACATTCATAATTCCTCTCATAGCATGCTTTTCTATTCCTACTACTTGGAAACTTTCGCTGCAAGCAAGCCACTCTCTCAATCATACCATTCCAACTACTCATCGGACGTCCACCTGCAAACGTATACCATCAAAATCATTCAAATAAATCTTTTTAACTGCAAACGTTCAGTAGACATTTGCTCAACATGTCCGAACCATCTTAACTGACTAACACCAACTTTTGCTACAACATTTTTTTTATTATTTTGCTTTATATAATTGTGTTGTACCTTTTTTTTGTAATTTAAATTGTAGATAAATTTTTTGATAGAAAAATATTTTTAATTTTGTATAATAATTATTAATGCCCTTATTCCCCGCATCCATTTTTACCCCACTTTGACTGCAAGTAAAAGTGGTATAGTGTTTGGTACGGTGTCTGTAACATTAACAAAAATAAAAAAAAATTGTATAGAAATCTTTCATATAGCCTCTCGCTCGCTCGGTCGTAAGTCAAAATTTTGTGACCGCAACTCCTTCCAGACGGGGTTCAACCGATTTTAATAAAATTTTCAGGATAAATTTTGTAGTACCCAAAATGGTCATGTGGTTTTGGTTTTTCCAGTAATGCCAACTTTCCGAGAAAAAATTACTAAAGTTTTATAAATTCATATTGGCTACGTTATTTATCCGATTTTGATCAAATTTCAGAAAAGATTTCCCTAATGCTCCCATTAATTATATAATTTTATTAATATCCAATGTTGCCAACTTTCTGAAAAAAAATTTACTAAAGTTTTTAAAAATTTATGGCCATATTATTTAACCGATTTTACTCAAAATTTTACAAAAGATTATCTTAGTATTCATATTATTTACGTAATTTTAACAAAATAATAATAAAATTTAATAAAATTTTTAAAAATTCATCATGACCATTTTACTTAACCGATTTTAATCAAATTTTTATAAAAGTTTTTCCTAGTGCCTAAATAAATTATGCAATTTTCACAAAATACAGTGTTGCCAACTTATCGAGAAAAAAATCATAAAAATTTTTGAAAATTTATTGTGGCTACATTATTTATTCGATTTTGCGGAAATTTTTCTCAAAGTTTCTCCTAGTGCCCACATAAATTATAATATTATTAAAATACAGTATTGCCAACTTTCCGAGAAATGTCAAAGTGGTCTATATATGGGTTTACCCATATACATCTAATCTTGTTCAATTAATACAAGATTCGAAAAAACGGTTGAATAAATTGTGCATTGTAAATTCTTGAATTGTATCTTTGGGAAAATCATTTTCCTGATTTTCATTTAGTCAATACTTGTAGTATAATTAATTAGGTAACTGATTAGATTTTCTAATTAATATATCACTTTTTATAACATCACGCTAAAAATATCTATTTATAAAACAAAAATTTTGCAAATTTTTTACTATTTTAAATTGTTGTTCAATTTTTTTTTTGAAAAATAAAAATATAAATAATAATAAATTTTTGTTATTTTTTTTTATTAATACATACATACATACATACACAATCACGCCATGTACCCACTTGGGTGTGGCACAAACTCTTTTCATCATCCCGAAATCAGTCGCCTCCAAACAAACAACTTTCGCTTCATCCACATTCATAATTCTTTTATTCCTACTACTTGGAAACTTTCGCTCACGCAAGCCACTCTCTCAATCATACCACCACTCCAACTACTCATCGGACTGATCCACTGGGCAAAAACGTATACCATCAAAATCATTCAAATAAATCTTTTTAACAGCAAACGTTTATTAGACGCATTCGCTCAACATGCGTCCGAACCATCTTAACTGACTAACACCAACTTTTGCTACAACATTTTTTTCAATTTCACACTTATCATACACTAATATCTATTTCGTACCCGATTTGTCCTATAGTTACACCCACCTACCCCACGCAAAAATCTCATTTCGCAATCTCATTTTCCGTTTATGCTTTTGCAACCAAACCCAACATTCACTACCCTATACATCGCAACGTAGGCACCAAAACTGCATTGTATATACTCAAACGGGCTTCTTTGGAAACATTTACATTCCTAAATAAAATTTAATATCATTTATGATAATCCGATATCCGGCATTCTAATATGGCTAATTATTTGTTATCCGGCTTTTTAGTCCATTGCATCACTAAAGAAAATATTTCCAAAGGGCCATCACGGTTTATAAGACGATACATTTTTATTGCAATTTGACCGTGTAAACAACCAATTTTATACTAATTTATATATTATATAACAATGCATAAAATAAAAAATAATTCTTCAACATTCAGTGACATTTAATTATTTTCAACTTTGTTCATGTGTTCCTAATACCAAGTGGAATTCTCAGACTTCGTTGTGATTAGAAGAATGTAAAAATGTCAATACTTGTTTAAAAATAATCCATAGATTGCACTACTAGTATTTAAATTACAGTTTTCTTTTTTATCGACAGCACAATTCGATTTGCAAATAGTTCAAACATTACCATATAGATGACACTGCAAGATCAATGTTCGAAATAGTTGGCCAGTTGAATGTTGTGTTATAAATTTTCAAATACATATTTATTTTTATAGTAATTAAGAAATATTATTCTACATACAACATTTAGATTTGATTTTAAATAATAATCATTTAAAAAAAAGTGACAAATTAAATTTAAAGTAATTGTTTTCATTGACAGTCCACTAGGTAAAGTTTATTCAACTTTATTGATTTTAGCTGCAGATTGATTACTTATCTTTCTATTTTTTGTTCTTTTATTTAAATTTTATTTAGACAAATCTCGCTAGAACCTGGATCAAGTAGTAATTAAGGAAAAAATTGTAAATTAAATACGCAGCTATTTATTCTTCTTCTTATACTAGTAATTTTACGCAAAATTCATCTGGCCAACTGGATTCGTGTCAGATTTTTATAAGTTAACCTCTAATACTATCAATTAAAATATTTTTATATTTTACTTATTATAAGAAGCTTTATCTGGTAGAAAATTTAATTTTAATCATGAATAAGTTTATGCAGCATTGTCAATTATGTATAAGTGACAAAAATGTATTGTTCACTATACTTGATCTGGATTCAGATGGCAAACGTTTTGTGGATAAATTGGAAGCAATTATGCCAGAAATTGTAAGAAAGAATTGATTTGTTTTGATTGTAATATATATTATTGTTTCTGAATCTTTTACTTTTCTTATTTTAGGTTGATTGCAAGATCAAATTACCGAATGGTATTTGTACAATTTGCGCTGTTCGGTTGAATGATGCTTATAAATTTATAAAACAGTGTTTCGATTCTCAAATAATATTAAAACAACATTTAAATGAAACACTTTGTCGATTATGTGCTGATCGTGATAATATAACATTTACTTTAACTACAATGGATACGGATAACTTATTGTTATCATACAAATTGGAAACAATTGCATCGGAAATTGTAAGTAAAATCCTAGCTTTAATCAGGTCCACGAAAATAAATAATATGCTTATAAATTGATAAATAATTATTTATTTATTGTCTCTTCTATAAGTTTTGAGAACAGACAACAATTAATCTAAACTAATTTAGAATATTTTAAATTGAAATACCTTTGTTGATTTTGTTTAATTGAAATTTATATAAAACAAGTTGTAATATGAATACATCCAGCTTATAGTAGGATTACTACGATTTAGATCATTTAAATATTAGTTAAATATCATAGGGATTTGGTGTTAGTAGAAACAGTTTTTATTAAGCTCCCTTTATAATCCGCAGATTTTTATTATATAGTATGTTTAATATGTAATATTAATTTATATTTTTAGCTGGAATGTACTGAGACGTTATCGGATTCTATTTGCTCAATTTGTTCGGTTCGATTAAATGAAACGTATAAATTTGTAGAAAAATGTTTTAAATCGCAAGAAATTTTCAAGCGATATGCAAAACAACAATCGCAAAATAGTGAAGTTATGAAAAACGAAATTAAAGAAGAGAATATTGATGAAGAATACATTAAACTAGAATTGGAAACTGATAGAAACATTAAAGTTGAAGATAGTTTAGAATTACAAAATAATACAAATTTTGATGCTGTTTGTATGAAAGAAGAAGCTATTAAAGAAGAGAACATTGAAGTGGATTTGGAAAATGATACAAATATTAAATTTGAAGAAAGTTTGAAATCAGAATCTTTCGATTTACATTCAGAATTAATAATTAAGGAAGAATATTCTGATTTTGAGAATGAAACCGATATAAAACGTTGTCAAGCTAGTACAACTTCAAATAAAAATATTATTTTCAGCTCGAAAAAAAATGATAAATCTGTAAAGAAAAGTGAATCTCATAAATGTACATTATGTGAGAAAACTTTTACTCAAAGTGGGACTTTAAAAATGCATATTCGTATACATACAAATGAGAAACCTTATAAATGCGAAATATGTGAGAAAACTTTTACTCGGAGTGGAACTTTAAAATTGCATATTCGTATACATACAAATGAGAAACCTTATAAATGCGAAATATGTGAGAAAACTTTTGCTGTAAATGCAAACTTACAAACACATATTCGTATACATACAGATGAAAGACCTTATAAATGCGAAATATGTGACAAAGCATTTACTCAAAGTGCACATTTAAAAGCGCATATTCGTATACATACAAATGAGAGACCTTATAAATGCGAAATATGTGAAAAACAATTCACTCGACGTTCAGATTTAACAAAGCATTTTCGTACACATACAAATGAGAGACCTTATAAATGTGAAATATGTGAGAAAACTTTTACTGAAAGTGGAAACTTAAAAAAACATATTCGTTTTCATTCAAATTTAAGACCTTATAAATGCGAAATATGTGAGAGAACTTTCACTGTAAGTGGAAATTTAAAAGTGCATAGTCGTACTCATTCAAATGAGACCGTATAAATGCAAAATATGTGAAAAGCAATTTACTCGACGGTCAGGTTTAACAAAGCATTTTCGTACACATACAAATAAAAGACCTTATAAATGCGAAATATGTGAAAAACAGTTTACTCAAAATGGATATTTAACAAAACATTTTCGTATTCATACGAATGAGAGACCTTATAAATGCGAAATATGTGAGAGAACTTTTATGAGGAGTGGTCAATTAAAGCAGCATGTCCGTTCTCATATGAAGGAGTAACCAGATGAATGCGAAATAGAAAACTTTTCCTCAAAGTAGAAATTAAAAAGAAAGATATTCATATTCATAGTTTTACGATTTAATTTTTGTATATCTCTTTTTATTAATGATTAATTTTTAAATATTGTTTAGCCTCATTCGGACTAAATCAGTATTATGTTTTAGCGAAGACCTAGTGGTTCTGAACCGAACTACATGTGAGTTTGTATGAATACATTGCAAATGCACGGATTTAGTTTCATTAGCAAAATGGCCGAGGTTTCTAACTAAAATTCACTTATGTTTTAGGAACGGCTCATCACATTTTACTAAAATGAGATAGCGATGTGTATATGTTTTCATTATTAAAAGAAATGTCAAATTATAATATGTAAATGAGCAGTTTGGAAAATAAAATTAATATTATTTGGAAAACGCGTATTTCATATAATAAAATAACATTCATTTTAGACACATCAGAAGAAAAATTAACAAAACAGATCTCGAATTCATCCTATAAACCTATAAAATTATATTTATGTCTTATACTTTTCTAAGTGTTATATTTTGCATTCGTATTTTTCAAATGATTATACAGGTCTTATTTTGTATAATCATAAATTCTTCTTCAGACATATTTAACATAACAAAACAACTTAAACTGTAAAAAAATAACTGTATTGAACGTAACCAAAAATGTTTAGAATGTATACAATGTAACCTGTAAAGTCAAAAATAATTTTTAACAATATTTTTCAAGTTTTTGCACTGTGTTACGTCGTCAAACTATTATTTGATTATTCTATTGTAAAGATGAAAGTATTTGCCCAAATCAATTTTATATATTTTTTCAATTAATATTAATATTATTATTAATAAATATGTAAAATATATTAAATATTATTTATAATAAAATTCAAATTAATAAATAAATTAATACTATTATGTAATATGTATTAATGAGTTGTTTTTACCTAATTTAATAATATGAATAATTTTTTTTTTTTAATTCCTTTAAATTTGGTTTAATCATGTAAGTCTAGTCAATAAATATTGACTGAAGTTTATTGACTTTAGCTGCAGAATTACTACTAAACTTAATTTTTCTATTTTTTTTCTTTTGTTTGAATTTCGTTTAATGTATGGACGGCCTTGTTTACACAACGACTGCGCCTATCCGGACACTGATGAAATTACAAAAATAAATGAAGTAAAACTCTAATTATTATATTTGGTTATTTCTCGTGTAAAAGTATTTACACTAGTAACTAGTTGAATAATGAAATTATTTCCAAATAGCAATTTACGCAGTTTTGAAACATATTAGAAATCTTAATTCAATACATACATACGTATGTACGTCGATTATTAATAAATATTAATACAGAACTTCAATCTAAAGCCGTTATATTTTAATAAAATGAGTTCTGAAAAATTCTTTACCATACTGTATACTACTTACCATCACAAAACTTTATTTTTATTTTTACAATCAAATACAAATCAATTTTATTTGCAAATATTAAAATGATTTAATAAAAATACTTTCTGTTTTATCACAAACAGGTTTGTATAGAATTTATAATTAAACACATACATAAGTATTAAATAAATCTAACTATATTTTACTCATCTATTTATAAATAGTCTGAAAATTTGAAATTAATATAATTAATAAATCACATATAATTTATGTGATGCATTTATGTACAGACTAAATAAAGATTATATGAGAAAAATATTTTGGAAAACTAATCTTCAGACAAGTAGGAACAAATAAATTGAATATAAAAAAAAATTTAAAATATTATTTGCTTTAATTACTTTTTCAAAATGCTGCAATAAGGAAGTCAATCAAATCAAAATTACGTTATTAAACAGCAAAAATATATTATTATATTTAAATTTTTACACACACACATGTATTTAAAAAATAAATTTCTTATACAATATAAAGAACATTGGTAAATATAAAATATATATTATATAATAAAATATGATAAACATACCAAATATTATTTATTAATTATTATAATTTATTTTTTGGATCTTTAGTTTTGATGGAAATTTTTAAAAGTTAAATCTTGAATTTGTAGAAATTTCTGGGCTGATATACCGTGGCTGATCTATTTTCGTTGCAGACGTTTCACCATACATCGTAGATGGCATTCTCAGGGCTTGGTGACTGAATGACAGTTTCTGCCCCGCAATCTGGTATATATACATCTACCCCCACCATTCTCTATAGGTGTGAGTACGCCATTGGCCAATTCTGAATGAGCTGGCTACACTGCAAAAAAAACAAAATGTTTTCAACATTTACAACTTACGTGATTTGTAATCGGTGTTAATTAGTGATTTTGACCAGTCGGTACGTTGAGTATTTGTGTAACTTTACATGACTCATTATGACTTTATCTTTTGCTACTGATGATGAAAGCCTAGCATTCGAAATATGTATATGTGCTCTTTTATAAATGTTATTGTTTGTAGTTTTTAGAAAAATTTATTTATTTTATTAAATTTTCGCGACAGTTAGTTCATATTTTAATTTATTATAAATTTGTTTATTTATAAATCTATAATTTATATAATATATGACTTTTGATTAAATTTCTCAATAGCTTTTAAAAACAGTGGCGCAGCCAGAAACTTGCCAGAAACATACATACATACATATATACATACACAATTACGCCATGTAACCAAAAGGGTGTAGCACAAACTCTTTTCATCATCCCGAAATCAGTCGTCTCCAAACATTCCTATCCAGCACAAGCAACTTTCGCTTCATCCACATTCATAATTCCTCTCTCATACATGCTCACTTCTATTTCTGCTACTTGAAAATTTTCGCACACGCAAGCCACCCTCTCAATCATACCACTCCAACTACTCATCGGACTGATCCACTGGGCAAACGTATACCATCAAAATCATTCAAATAAATCTTTTTAACAGCAAACGTTCATTAGACGCATTCGCTCAACATGTCTCCGAACCATCTTAACTGACTAACACCAACTTTTGCTACAACATTTTTCTCGAATTTCACACTCATCTATTTCGTACTCGATCTCTCCTATTTACACCACATACCCCACGTAAAAATCTCATTTTCACAGCAGTCATTTTCCGTTTATACTTTTACAACCAAACCCAACATTCACTACTATACATCAACGTAGGCACCTAAATATGGAAATATTTACATTCCTAGCAAACAAATGATATAATATTAATCAATAAAGATAATACTATAATTTGTATAAAAAATAAAAAGCAATAAAAATTAATTTCAATTTCCGATGCAATAGTTTCCAATTTATATGATAACAATATGTTATCCGAATCCATTGTACTTAAAGTAAATGTTATATTATCACCACCAGCACATAATTGACAAAGTTCTTCATTTAAATCGGTTGTTTTAATATTATTTGAGAATCGAAACATTGTTTTATAAATGTATAAGCATCATTCAGGAAAACAGCGCAAATTGTACAAATACCATTCGGTAATTGGATCTTGCAATCTACATAAAAAGAAATAAAAGATTCAGAAATAATAATGTATATTACAATCAAAACAAATTATTTCATTCTTACAATTTCTGGCATAATTGCTTCCAAAATCTACGAAACGTTTGCCATCTGAATCCAGATTAAGTATAGTGAATAATGCATTTCCATCACTCGTACATAATTGACAAAGTTGCATAAAACCACTCATGATTAAAAATAAATTTTCTACCAAACAAGCTTCTTACAATAAGTAAAACATAAAAATATTTTATTTGATAGAATTAGAGGTTAACTTAGGAAAATCTGACAGACATAAAGTTGGCCAGATGAATTTTGTGTAATATTTCTAGTATACGAAGAATAAAAAGCATCCTATTTTCGTTGAACGCACCCACAGAAATAGTGGACAATATATTTTTATCATTTGTACATAAATGACAATGCTGCAAAAAACTATTTATGATTAAAAATAAATTTTCTATCAAAGAAAGCTTTTTACTATAAGTAAAATATAAAAATATTATATTTGATATTATTCGACGTTGACTTCAGAAATATGTTACAAATACAGTTGGCCTGCAAAATTTTGGGTAATGTTTGATGTATAAGAAAAAGAAGAATTGATTATATATTTTCAAATACATGTTGATTTTATAGAAATTAGAAAACAATATTCCAGATACCATTTAAATTTTGTTATTTTGAGAATCAGAATGATTGAAATAGATTTCATCAAAATATAATAAAAACCCGTATAGTGAACATTAGCTAATATTTATAATACAAAATTTAACTGATCAACTACTGAGCTGACAGTGACGTCATTAGTCAGATATTAGGTGGCGTTTAGTCAATTAGATATATAAAATAGCTATATATTGTTAGTATTACTGCTTATACATATAAAATATTGTAAAAACATTAATTACTGTAATTATAATTATAATAATATAATTATAATTATAAAATAAATATTAAAAATTATTACTTAATTATAAAATGATATATTAATTACACAATTCATATGTGTTATTTGAGTTTCATACAAAACAAAATTAAAAACGAGAATGTCTTTGTTCCTGTTCCTGATTGTTTATGTATGTAAATATTGCTAAATATTGAGTGTGCAAACGCACCATTAGCGCAGCGGTTGTTTTCAAAATTTATTACTTCTCTTGGCGCAGGCGATATCAATTGGTCCCTCCCCCCAATTATTTCTGTGGGTGCGTTCAATAAAATACGTTGTCATTTATTCTTCTTTTTCTTATACTAGAAATATTACATAAAATTCATCAATAAATAAATACTATTATTTTGAGTATTTTTTTAATAATTAAATACTACTAATCATATAATTAAAGAATATTAAGCAAATATATTTAAGCAACTTGCAAATAATATAACAAACAAATATATATTATAAACTCTGTACTGTTTTACAAAAAAAGTTTGGGCACCACTGACGTATAGTCACGAGACAATTCCTAAAGAAACTTGTCACATGTTAACTGGTTTATTGGTTATTTGTGTATTTAATAATGATATTTACTTATAATAAAACTTTATAAACTCTTGAAAATCCAAAAAGATAAACATGTTTATGTTTACAAAGGTCTGTCGCTTATGTATTACTAACAAAGATATCTCGTCAGCTTTGATCAATTACGATTCACCTAACCTTACTTTATTCGACAAACTAAATCAAATTGCGCCAGGACTTGTAAGTATTATATTTTAGTATCTAATATTTTATATTAAATTTATGTGTTTTTAGCTAAAAGTAAATAATAATTTACCGAATGGCATATGCAAGACCTGTATTGTTCAGTTAAACCAAAGTTACAAATTTCTTCAGAGCTGTTTATGTTCGCAAAAAATTCTAGAAAAGTATTTAGAGCAATTACAAAATGGGCTATATGTAGAACAAAGTGAAAATTATGAAATTGTAATAAATGCAATAAAATCGGAACAAAATAATGCAATCAACTACATGAATGATATGAATATTGAACAAACTGATGAAGAATTCCATAATACATTTGCGAATTATGAGGTAGAAGAGGTTATTATGGAACAAGAAAATATTGTCGGTGGTTCCGAATCTACTCACGTAAATTTTGAAGATGATAGTAAAGTAGAAGAAACGGATATTAACCATTTTCTTCCAAATGTCAAGACAGAAGTCATTGAAGAATGTTTCGCTGACACTATTGATATAGAATTTGATATAAACGTAAAAAGAGAATTGGAATGTCCGAGTGAAGACGTAATCGCATTACTAACTGAAATAAAACAAGAAATTACTGAAGAAAATCGCAGTGAAAATAATATTAACAATGATTATTTTACCGAAGTAGATGTCGAACACGAAATTAAAACTGAAGAGCATGAAATTCAAGGTTTTAAATTTTGTGGTTTTAATGCTGCTGAATGTAGATTGGCAAACAAGATTAAAATGAAATATAATTTAGAATTGGAACGCTTGCTAGACAATAAAACACTTAAGGCTGATATGGAAAATTCGGAAATTAATAAACAAACTGCTAATAGTAAAGATTGTTTACAACCTGGAACATCTTTTGAGAACAGTCGCAGTTATGGAGAATCTTTCAGTGATGATTTGAATTTAAAAACAAACAGTCAGACACGCACAGAAATAAAACGTTTCGAATGTAAAATATGTGGAAAAGTTTGGCTAAGTAAATCACATTTGAAATTACATATGCGTACACACACAAAGGAGAGGCCTTATAAATATGAAATTTGTAATAAAAAATTCAGTCATAAGAGCAATTTAAAAACCCATATGCGTATACATACACGGGACAAACCTTATAAATGTGAAATTTGTAATAAAAGGTTTAGTCAAAAGAGCCATTTAAAAACCCATATGCGTATACATACACGGGACAAACCTTATAAATGTGAAATTTGTAATAAGAATATTAGTCAAAAGAGCAATTTAAAAACACATATGCATACACATACACGGGACAAACCTTATAAATGTGAAATTTGTAATAAAAATATCAGTTATAAGGGCAATTTAAAAATCCATTTGCGTATACATACACGGGACAAACCTTATAAATGTGAAGTTTGTAATAAAAGTTTTAGTCAAAAGGGCAATTTAAAAGTACATATACGTACACATACAAAGGACAAACCTTATAAATGTGAAATTTGTAATCAGAGTTTTAGTCTAAATCACCATTTAAAAGCTCACATGCGAACACATACACGAGAGAAAGCTTTAATGTGAAATTTGCGATTAAAACTTTTACTAACAATACCAACTTAAAACAAAATTTTTATACACATCTAAGAATAAATCTATTAAATTTATACTTTTATGTTATATGTTAAAATAGTTATGACAAAAAATAATTGTATTTGGCAACAACTAATAAAATGTATTAGAGAATATAAATATTAGTAAAAAATTTATTAAAATTTGTGAAAAAAATGTTTGTGAGTTTATTATTTCTTGAAGTTTTTGTTTTATGTGTGGTATTCCTACTCAAATATATGTAACACTAAAAATTACAAAAAATATTAGTGTTCTTTAGAATACAGCTAGAGTTGGCAGATAAAACCAGTCTGGTTGAAAAAATGCTCGTTTTTCATCTAATTTTAGCCCCAGATGTTTTTTATTGAAACTTCAAAAATCATGGTCATTTAAGAAATATTGTCAAAAAGTATTATTATTAAAAAAAAAATAAACATTATATATAAATATAAGTTTATAGACATGCATTTTTATAAACATATCACAAAATAATTTAAAAAAACATTCAAGTATGTCTTTTCTGAAGATAAATAATTATAACATTTATCAACAGCACTCTAATAGCACTGTGAATAAATTGTCTAGTAAATTCAATTTACGTGATCTGTCAATAATGGCTGTAAGTACGTATGACGAAATGATTGTGAGAAAATAATTTTAATTTCACATCTGTTCTTAACGTAGTTATTTATTTTTAGAAGCAAAATAGAAACTAATTTCTAACCGACCTATGTGTAACGGATAAATTAACGGACAAATTAAAAAGTTATTCTAATATTTTCTACAATAATAAATCAGATTTTGTTTGAATGTTAAACTAATCACTTCGAATTTCTTAAGTTTAACGAATAATCATTTACTTAACTTATACCTATGACGCAATAATTGTAAGTCGATACTAAGTTTCTAAATCAGGTTTTATTTTGTAAAATTACTATATTTAATGATATAATTATAAATGTAAACAAAATAATTACCGATTCATTTGCTCTAAAAAATTATTTTAGTATGTTTTTAATTTTAAACTAAAAATTTAGTATTGTTTTACATAATATTTGTAACAGTAAGTTTAAATAAAACAAAACGAAAAAAGTATTAAAATTTAATATAGGTATTCTAAATTAGGTTAGCTTAAATGTGGTCTGTTCTCAAAACTTATGGAAAAGGCAATTAAAAAAAATGTTTTCTTAACAATTTCGAAGCATATAATTTTTTTCATGCACCTGGTTAAAGATAGTATTTTACTTACAATTTTCGATGCAATGATTTCCAATTGGTATGATAACAATACATTATCCGAATAGTTCATTGCATTTTAAATTAATATTATATTTATTACGACCGGCATATAATCAAGAAATTTCTTCATTTAATTTTTTTTACATATAATTTGAGAATCTAAACATTCTTTTATAAATTTTTCAAGCATCATTTAATTGGACAGCGCAGGCTATGCAAATACTATTCGGTATCTTAATTCTACAATTCACCAATAGAGTAAAATATTTAAAAATACTAATGTACATTACAATCAAAACAAATTAGTTCATTCTTACAATTTCTGGAACGATTGCTTCCAATTTATCAATGATAAGTTTGCCATCTGGATCCAGATTAAGTATAGTTAAAGAATACATTTTATTAATTGTACATAATTGGCAATGTTGCATAAAACAATCTATGCATAAAAATAAATTTTCTACCAAAAAAGTCTTCTTGTAATAAGTGAAACACAATAATATTTTATTTGTTTATATTAGAGACTTACCTATAAAACCTCTCATGATGTCAATTGGCCATCTGAATTTTCTGTAATGTTTCTAGTATAAGATCAGTACCTCAAATTGTCTAATTTATAATTAATTAATTATTTTTACGTATCTAACAAAATTAGAAATATATGGGTAAACCCATATATAGAGCACTTTGTCATTATCCCATAAATACTACAAAATAGGAATAAAAACTTTAAATCTTTTCAACAAAAATTGGCAGCACTGTTTCAAAATTTAATTTTGTAATTATTATACATATAAAAAAAACTATCCTGAAAATTTGTTTTAAATCGTACAAATAGTATGCATTAAAAATTTTTGATAGTTTTACCAGAAAATTGGCAACATTGCATAATAATTAAATTATTTCCTTTCAAACATATATTTATTTGAAACTGGATAAAATGTAGCTAAAATACAATATTAATATTTTTTTATAAGTATATTATTGAAATTGGGAGAATCTAGTCTGAAAATGTAAGTAAAATAAAATAACACATTCTGTATAGAAATTTTTAGACACAGGGATATTGCTAAGTACATTTATTTCTTAGATATATTGCATATTCATATACAAAAAAAAAACAGATTTTTAGACACTTTGTATATAGCTGAATTTTTTCAATTCTTAGACACACTGCATATTTATCATAGACTAAGATTAGATATAAGAGGATTGCTTATTATATTTCGAGATTAGAGAACAAAAACAAATATTTATAAACAAAAATGGCTTTAATGTTTTTCAAAATATTTTCCATGAAGATCAAAAAAATTTTTGCGTGTGTTTGAACGAATTTTCGAAGCACTTTTTCCACTCCGATTTAGGTACCTTTAAAACAAGCACATCAACCGCTTCTTCAGGTGTCGAAAAATGTTGAGCTCACAATTTACTTTCGATGTGCGATAATAAAACGAAGTCATTGAATGCCAAAAAGAAGAATAGGGCGAATGACCCATCACATTGACGTTTTGAGTGCTCAAAATGTCACTTGTTCGGTCCGAGATGTGATATTGTCGTGGTGGAGAATGATTTGCCGTCGGCGATTGATTTTTCTTATTCCTCCGAAGACTTCTGGCAAACAAATGGTTGTATACCATTCAGAATTGATCGTTTTACGTTGCACCAATAATACGTTTGCGGCATGTTCAGTTTTTCCGAAAAAAAAAAAAAAAAACAGGCGATCATTTGCTTCAAAATGCTTCGTGCACAAAAAACTTTTGTTGGATGTAATTCATCTTGAAAAGCCCACAAGTCGACTGCTATTTATTTCACGATGTCATAGACATGTTTTGAAACACCGCGGTCGTATTTTTTGAGCATTTCTTTTGACCAATTGACACGAGTTGCTTTTTATAAGTTTATTATTTGAATAATAAATAAACTTATTAAATCTAAATATAATTTTAAAAATATCATTATTTTTACTGAAATTACTACAAAAATAATAAAAATATATGATTGCATTTAGTATTTAGAACTGTAAGTAAATTTTAATGGAAAAACATATTTCAAGTAATACTGGTACTTGTAGTTTAAATAATTTTTAAAACTATTTAATATTTAAATACTTTTTTTGTTCTGGGCCCCGCTATGCATATGCATATTGCACAAAGTAATAATTTGTTATAAATAAAACAGTCCGTAAATTAATCCGAATCATTATTATCATTGTCTTCATCATCATCATCATCAAGTTCTATATTCCAGTCTTTTAACTTAGCACTCCTTGTGTATTTTCCTTCTTAATCTCATCAACATCTTCATTATTTCGTTCCTCTTCTTTCACATCACCGTCAACTGCTTGCGATTTCTTCTGCATTAGAATATTAAGAGGAAAGTGCGTTTATCGATATTATTCATAACACTTTCCTGTTTCCGGACCAGCATCCTGATGATCGATGTTTTTCTGCTGCATGTGCACCACGCCACGCCACGTGTAGCAATTGTCGTTAAACTTCGTTCACGATTCTTGTCCAAGATATCGGGCTTGATACGAATGCTTGCTTGTTCTTTCCTCTAAAATATCAAACACATTAGGTTATAGTATTTGTTTTTTTTTTGCTTAAATCGCCATTAATTTATTTTGATGAACCAATTAAATCATTGGTTAATTACTTGAATAAAGCAAAATGCATTAACCTTGCAAGGGGATTTGAACTCGGGACATTTTGCTTTCGCAGCAACAAGATCACAACGACAAGATAATGCATTTTTATAAATTTTGAATTTAATCCAGTCGAGTACATCAAAATAAAATAATGGCGATTTAAGCAAAAACAAAATACTATAACCTAATATATGTATAATACGCCATGTGTAATTAAAAATATAATATATCAAACAGATATTAATTGAAAAAAAAAACCATTATATTTCTTGAACATGAACAGAACCATAATATTTCAAGACCATAGAACCAAAACTTAAAACAGCACCAATCCGAACCTTTTACACTTAATCATATATTATTAACAAGTTCGGAAAATAATTGTACATTTAACATTTTAAATTCATTATTTCATTTTATATTTAGAAGTTTTAAATATTTTTTTAAAATTTATTTTAAATAAAACAGTATTTTTAACATAGTAAAACATCTTTCAGAACTTATTATATTAAAATAAAACGGCTTTAGATTGTATTGTTTTGTATTAATATCCAATGTGCTCAACGTACGTCTTCATCAGGAACAAAAGATACAGATGACATTTATAGTAAATAAATAGAACATGGGAACAAGTTACCAGGTAACAAAATACAAATAACTTGATCATAAAATTTATATATTTTTAATTAAGGCAACGATTTAAATAAAATTTGACTTCCTTTAATTAAAATTTATAAATTTTATAATCTATGTACTTACTTGTATTTTGTTACCTAGTAACTTGTTATCATGTTCTGTTTATTTACTAAAAATGTTATAAATGTTTGTCGAAACGTCAACTATTAATAAATATTAATAAAGCCGTTTCAGTTTAATCTATTTCTGTTTAAATATGACATTTATTATATATTTTCTTTATTTTATTTTGTATATTATACATATTATCAAATCAATCAACACAAATGTATCATTTCTTTAATTTATTTCTGATTTGTTAATTACTAATTATTTCGACATTTCTGAGATGAAATATTTAAAAGCTAAAATAGTTTTGTTATTTAAAAAATAGCAAAAAATGTGGTTTTTTTTTTGAAAAAAAGAATTTTTTAAAATTTTTTAAAATACAAAAAAATTCAAGTATTTTTTCGGTAAATTAATTATCGTTTTTGTAGAAAAAAAGAGCCAGTTAAAAAATATACTATTTTTTATTTTAAATAAATCAATTAATAATATTAAATTTATTATTGAATTATTAATTCAACATTGATTATGTAATTTCCCGAACAGTCAGGTTACAATAAATAAGTTGTATTAAACGAATAAATTCAATATTAAGTTTAACATGTTTTGTATTTGAGCTACGTGTCTGAACATAGCAATTAGAACCGTGTGAATTAACGTTAATTCAATTTTATGATCATGCAGCGGTAATTGATTCAATATAATGATTATCTAATAATGAAAAAAATATTTGAAATACGGATTTTGCGTATAGTTTTATTCATTAATATATTGAAATATTTTTTTGACCTAACCTAACCTACCCATGTTAAAGAAAAAAAGAAAAAAATAAATACGCTTTTTTTAAAGACATTCTTAATATTCATAATATTAATTTAATTTAATTCTATTTCATTTGGTTATTCGATAAATTGTTTTTCGATGAATTGGTACTTCGGTGAATTTGTTTTCGATGAATTATTTTCGGTGAATTGTCCGGATACCGATTTGGAATGTGTAATGCAGACAAACCTATATCAATATCAATCATACTTTTAATTTGAAACTCTAAATTAATTTTAAGCTTATACTGTTTTTACGATTTAAAACAAATTTTCAGGATAGATTCTTTTTTATGCATAATAATTTTAAAATTTAATTTCTGTACTTTTGGTAAAAAAATATAAAATTTGTATTCGTATTTCTTAGTATTTATGTGATAATGTCAATATCTACCACAGATATTAGATAAAGAATGTAATCTAAGTAAAAAATTAGTCGAAGAAATTAATTACATTAAAATCCAAATTATATATTAATAACAGAAGGCGTAGAAGGTCATAATATTTTATTTTCGAATTTTACATGATTTATTTCTCTTGATTGTGGTGAAAAAAAAAAAACTGTCAAATTTGAGTTTTTACTGTATATTGTTGACGTAATTTGTGGTCTAGTATTTTATTAAGATTTCATTGTAATGTTTAAGTATTTAATTAAAAGTAATGCGATTAGAAATATGCATATTATTACAAATTAAATATTATTAAAATATAATAAATTAAATAAATAAATTTATTAATAAAAATAAAAAAAAAATTAAATAATTGAATAAATATTTATTTCATTATACAATACAACTCGCAACAAAAAAGAAAGTGGCTATTTATACATACGGTATGTATACGCAATTGGCTAATTTATACATACAGTATTTTTACGTAATTGGCTATTTAGGGTAGGTTAGGTTAGTAGGTTGGTTTAGGTTTTTTTTTTAGTATGTATAAATAGCCAATTACGTATACATACCGTATGTATAAATAGGCTCATTTACAAAAAAAGTCAGTTTGTGTCTCGCATTTTCTAAGTAAAATCATTTATTATATCACTAAAGTCAGCAAGTCCCAAGGAACTGTCTAAATTTGGGGACAAAGTTAGAAATTGAATAGTTACAGCAAAAATCGATAAAATAAGAACAAGTTAGAAATATAAATTAAACTAAATTTATTCGAAATTGTACTCACCGTTTAGAGATCGGGTACGAAATAGATTAGTGTATGATGAGTATGAAATTGGAAAAAATGTTGTAGCAAAAGTTGGTGTTAGTCAGTTAAGATGGTTCGGACATGTTGAGCGAATGTCTAATGAACATTTGGTTAAAAAGGTTTATTTGAATAATTTTGATGGTATACGTTTGCCCAGTGGACGTCCGATGAGTAATTGGAGCGGTATGATTGAGAGTGTTTTGCGTGAGCAAAAGTTTCCAAGTAGTAGGAATAAAGGAGAGCATGTATGAGAGGAATTATGAATGTGGATTAAGCGAAAGTTGCTTGTTTGGATAGGAATGTTTGGAGGCGACAAATTTCGGAATGATGAAAAAAGTTTGTGCCACACCCTTTTGGATACATGGCGTGATTGTGTATGTATGTATGTATGTTTAAAAATAATTGCACTGCATTAATTATTTTCTGTTATTGTTCACCGTATTAGCTTTAAACAACAAATCGATATAGTTTGCAATAACTTCAAATTACTTACCTGTATTTATCTAATCTACGAATATTTAAAAATCTTTTGATAAAATTTATCTTTTTTTGTTCATCAAGTGCATTTTACCTATACTATGAACGACATTGCAATCTAGGAAATTATAAAAATTCAATTGCAATTAAATGAATTTTATACATACATACATACATACACAATCACGCCATGTACTCAAAAAGGTGTGGCACAAACTCTTTTCATCATCTCGAGAAATCAATCGCCTCCAAACATATTCCTATCCAGCACAAGCAACTTTTGCTTCATCCACATTCATAATTCCTCCTCTCACAGCATGCTCTCTTTTATTCCTACTACTTGGAAACTTTCGCTCACGCAAGCCACTCTCTCAATCATACCACCACTCCAACTACTCATCGGACGTCCACCTGCAAACGTATACCATCAAAATCATTCAAATAAATCTTTTTAACCAAACGTTCATTAGACATATTCGCTCAACATGTCCGAACCATCTTAACTGACTCTAACACGGCGCAACTTTTGCTACAACATTTTTTTCAATTTCACACTCATCATACACTAATCTATTTCGTACCCGATCTCTCCTATTTACACCACATATCCCACGTAAAAATCTCATTTCTACAGCAGTCATTTTCCGTTTATGCTTTTGCAACCAAACCTAACATTCAGTACCCTATACATCAACGTAGGCACCAAAACTGCATTGTATATATTCAAACGTACTTCTTTGGAAACATTTACATTCCTAGCAAAAGTTCCTAAAGCACCCAAAACCGTTCAACAGCAGCATTTACTCTCCTTTCAATTTCACGATCAAAACGGCCATAGACAGCGAACTACCCAAATACACATCTGCTCAACTACCTGATCTAAACGTGCACCGTATCAATATATATACATTACATTCAGTCATCAAGTCACCGTTCTCAAAAACTAAAACTTTGCACTTATCAATAACATTCAACACAAGATTCATATCTTTACCAACAACATTAATTCTATCAATCATCCTTCTCAGTTGTTCTTCAGATTCAACTAAAACAACCACGTCATTACATAAACAATATATATATATATTTGATATATGAGTGAGTTTTTAGTCGGAGTGGTAAAATTGTGACAGATATTAGATTATGTCTGACAGATCTTAAAATGGGATTAAAATAAATATTATGTAAAATAATATTTAATAATAACGAAGGCGAGTAATTTTTACGCGTTGTTTAATTTGTTTTCTTCAACATTTTTTTTTTTTGAAAACTTTAATAACAAACACAATAAAAATCAATTACACTGTAGAAAAGGGTGAGCTTTAACACAGTATTTTTCTTTTTTCAAAACAGTAATTTTTTTATTTAAAAAAAATGGCGTCAAACGCAACAGGTCCTCATGGGTATTGTCCTACGACGGGATCAAAATTTCCACTTCTGCTTGGCTGAACCAGTAACAAATATAATTTCCTTCTAAGATCGGTTCTAGTTTTTTTTCAAAAAAAAAATAATTTTGAGAAAAACGCGTTTAAAGTTTTCAGATAGCTATTATGTTGGTTCTGAACACACAAAAAATTACTGCTGTGGAAATGAGATTTTTACGTGGGGTATTTGGTGTAAATAGGAAAGATCGGGTATGAAATAGATTAGTGTATGATGAGTGTGAAATTGAACAAAAATGTTGTAGCAAAAGTTGGTGTTAGTCAGTTAAGATGGTTCGGAGCCATCTTGAGCGAATGCGTCTAATAAACGTTTGCTGTAAAAAAATTTATTTGAATGATTTTGATGGTATACGTTTGCGTGGACGTCCGATGAGTAGTTGGAGTGGTATGATTGAGAGGGTGGCTTGCGTTAGCGAAAGTTTCCAAGTAGTAGGAATAAAAGAGCATCCTATGAGAGTGGAATTATAAATGTGGATGAAGCGAAAGTTGCTTGTGCTGGATAGGAATGTTTGGAGGCGACTGATTTCGGGATGATGAAAAGAGTTTGTGCCACACCCTTTTGGGTACATGGCGTGATTGTGTATGTATATATGTATGTATGAACACTATCTCATTCAAACCCGTTTTTTATGACTTAAAAAGTTTTTGCCGGCAATGGCATTTCAGCCACATATTCTCCGATGTATAAAGATGCAAAAAATGCAAAAAAAATCGATTTTTTTCAACCTTACAAACACGAAAACCTCTTAAGTAATAATTGTTTAAGTTAATTATTTATTGATACATAAATTTATGTTATGTTAGTTAAAAATAAATTGTGTTTTCACGTACAACCAATTGGATGAACTGTGCAAAATTTTGCCCAATTTACAAATAAAATAATTACACGATTGAAGCAAGCTATTTTGAACCTTAACTACGAGTACTATATAGATCTTCAGACAATTTCTATAAACGCTCTGGTATAAGCAAAACCTGTCTTTCCTCTTAATTTAGTCCATGGATTAAATACACTTGACGTTATGTTATGTTACGTAGTTATGTTTCTTGCTGCCTCCAGTGATGTACATAGGTAATAATCAACTACTGCATAACAATGTCATTATTGTACTAATAATATAATGACCTCTTTCTACATTGGTAATATGGTAAAGTAATATTAACATTAAGATACACTTGAAAAAAACTATATTTTATTCATATCACTAAATACAGTTAAACAACTTATGAATACATATTATATAATAATATTGATATATTTATTACTTTAATTTTATTATAAAGAACAATTCTTCTTCAGACCTATACATATTTAACACAACAAATTAATTATAAATTTTATGATTATACAAAATAAAACCTGTACAATCATTTGAAAAATACGAATACGAAACAGAACATTTCGAATCGTATAGAACATAAATATAATTTTGCAAGTTTACACGATAAATTCGCCATCTTCTTTATTTTCGCTAATTTTTCTTCAGATGTGTCTAAACTGAATGATATTTTATTATATTAAATACGCGTTTTCAAAATAATATTAATTTTATCTTCCAAACTGTTCATTTACATATTATAAATTTAATGTTTATTTCATAAAAACAGATATACAACGCTATCTCATTTTAGTAAAATCTAATTGGCCGTTTTTAAAACATAAGTAAATTTTAGTTAAGAAATTTTGGCCAGATCAGATTTTGGCATTGATGAAACAAAATTTGCTAATGAAACTAAATCCGCGCATGTACAGGATATCCCCATAAGCTTACATGTGATTTGATTCAGAACCGCTAAGTCTGCGCTAAAACATAAACATAAATAGCAGTCTGAATAGGGCATAACAAGATTTAAAAATTAATAAAAAGAGAACTACAAAATCGTTACACTATGAATACGAATATCTTTTTAATTTCTACTTTGTGGAAAAGTTTTCTATTTTGCATTCAACAGGTTTCTCCTTTGCATGAGAACGGATATGTTTCCGTAAGTCTGAACTTTGAATAAAAGTTCTCTCACATATTTCGCATTTATAAGGTCTTTCATTTGAATGAGTACAGATATGTCTTTTCAAGCTTCCACTTTCAGTAAAAGATTTCTCACATATTTCGCATTTATAAGGTCTCTCATTTGTATGAGAACGGATATGTCTTTTTAAGTTTCCTCTTTGAGTAAAAGTTTTCTCACATATTTCACATTTATAAGGTCTCTCATTTGTATGTGTACGAATATGCAATTTTAAATTTCCTCTTTGCGTAAAAGTTTTCTCACAAATTTCGCATTTATAAGGCCTCTCATTTGTATGTATACGAATATGCCTTTTTAAACTTCCATTATAAGTAAAAGTTTTTTCACATGATGTACATTTATAAGATTTGTTTTGCATTACATATTCATCATTTTCATTCGAATTTCTACTAGCTTGACAACGTTTTATATTGGTTTCATTCTCAAAATCAAAATATTCTTCCTTAATTATTAATTCTGAATGTAAATCTAAGGATTCGGATTTCAAACTTTCTTCAAATTTAATATTTGTATCATACTCTACATCTACCTCAATAGCTTCTTCTTTCATACAAGGAGTATCAAAATTTGTATTATTTTGTGATTCTAAACTATCGTCAACTTTAATTTTTATATCAGTTTCCAATTCTAGTTTAATGTATTCTTCATCAATATTCTCTTCTTTAATTTCGTTTTTCATAACTTCACTATTTTGCGATTGTTGTTTTGCATGTCGCTTTAAAATTTCTTGCGATTTAAAACATTTTTCTACAAATTTATACGTTTCATCTAATCGAACTGAACAAACTGAGCAAATACAATTCGATAACTTCTCAGTACATTCCAGCTAAAAATATAAATTAAAATTACATTATATACGATATAATAAAAATCTCTAATTTAAAAAAGGAGTTTAATAAAGAAATATATTTCTATTAATAACACCAAGTCTCTATGATATTTAACTAATATTTGATTTATTTGAGAGATCTAAATCCCACTATAAGCTGTGTGGGTACCTTACTAGGTTATGGAGTAACAATTAAAAATACAAGACAAAATAATTTTTATTAGCCTAAACACAACCAACAACATTTTCCTCATAACAGCTATTCCCAACTACTCTTTCAGAAACAAATTTTAGTTTTACATGTTATAATAATTAATAAACTTATTATAAGTAAAGCTAATAAAATAATTGTTTTATGTAATTTTTATTGTAAATGTACATGTATTCAAATTACAACTTATTTTATATAAATTCCAATTAAACAAAACCAACAAAGGTACTAAAATTCAAAATACTGTAAATTAGGTTAGGTTAAATGTTGTCCGTTCTCAAAAATTATGGAGGAGACAATAAATAAATGATTATTTATCAATTTATAAGCATTTAATTTATTTTCGTGGACCTGATTAAAAATAGTATTTTACTTACAATTTCCGATGCAATGGTTTCCAATTTGTATGATAACAATACATTATCGGAATCCATTGTAGTTAAACTAAATGTTATATTATCACCACCAGCACATAATCGACAAAGTGTTTCATCTAAATGTTGTTTTAATATTATTTGAGAATCGATACATTGATTTATAAATTTATAAGCTTCATTCAATCGAACAGAGCAAATCGTACAAATACAATTCGGTAATTTGATCTTGCAATCTACCTAAAATAAGAAAAGTAAAAAATTCAGAAACAATAATATATATTACAATCAAAACAAATCATTTCATTCTTACAATTTCTGGCATAATTGCTTCCAATTTATCCACAAAACGTTTGCCATCTGAATCCAGATCAAGTATAGTGAACAATACATTTTTGTCACTTATACATAATTGACAATGGTGCATAAACTTATTCATGATTAAAATTAAATTTTCTACCAAAAAAAGCTTCTTATAAAAAGTAAAATATAAAAATATTGTAATTGATAGTATTAGAGGTTAACTTATAAAAATCTGACACGAATCCAGTTGGCCAGATGAATTTTGTGTAAAATTACTAGTATAAGAAGAAGAATAAATAGCTGCATATTTAATTTTACAATTTTTTTCTTAATTGCTACTTGATCCAAGTTCTAGAGATTTGTCTAAATAAAATTTAAATAAAAGAAAAAAAAATAGAAAGATAAGTAATCAATCTGCAGCTAAAGTCAATAAAGTTGAATGAACTTTACCTACAGGACTGTCAATGTAAACAATTACTTTAAATATAATTTGTCACTTTTTTTTTTACAAGATTATTATTTAAAATCAAATCTAAATGTTGTATGTAGAATAATGTTTTTTACTTACTATAAAAATCAATATGTATTTGAAAATTTATAACACAACATTCAACTGGCCAACTATTTCAAACAATAATTTTACAGTGTTATCTAATGTTTGAATTAATTGCAAATCTAAATATCTTGTCGATAAAAAAGAAAACTGTAATTTGATTACTAGTAGTGCAATCTATGGACTATTTTTAAACAAGTATTGCCATTTTTACACTCTTCTGATCACAATGAAGTCTGAGAATTCCACTTGGTATTAGGAACACATGAATAAAGTTGAAAATAACTAAATGACACTGAATGTTGAAGAATTATTTTTTATTTTATGCATTGTTATATATTATATAAATTAGTATAAAATTGGTTGTTTACACGGTCAAATTGCAATAAAAATGTATCGTCTTATAAACCGTGATGGCCCTTTGGAAATATTTTCTTTAGTGATGCAATGGACTAAAAAGCCGGATAACAAATATTCAGCCATATTAGAATGCCGGATATCGGATTATCATAAATGATATTAAATTTTATTTAGGAATGTAAATGTTTCCAAAGAAGCCCGTTTGAATATATACAATGCAGTTTTGGTGCCTACGTTGCGATGTATAGAGTAGTGAATGTTGGGTTTGGTTGCAAAAGCATAAACGGAAAATGACTGCTGTGCGAAATGAGATTTTTATGTGGGGTAGCTGGGTGTAACTATAGGACAAATCGGGTACGAAATAGATATTAATGTATGATAAATGTGAAATTGAAAAAAATTTTGTAGCAAAAGTTGGTGTTAGTCAGTTAAGATGGTTCGGGCATGTTAAGCGAATGCGTCTAATGAACGTTTGCTGTTAAAAACGATTTATTTGAATGATTTTCGATGGTATACGTTTGCCCAGTGGATCAGTCCGATGAGTAGTTGGAGTGGCATGATTAAGAGAGTGGCTTGCGTGAGCGAAAGTTTTCAGGTAGTAGGAATAAAAAAATTATGAATGTGGATGAAGCGAAAGTTGCTTATTTGGAAGCGACTGATTTCGGGATGATGAAAAGAGTTTGTGCCACACCCAAGTGGGTACATGGCGTGATTGTGTATGTATGTATGTATGTATTAATAAAAAAATAATAAAAATTTATAATTATTTATATTTTTATTTTTCAAAAAAAAATTCGAACAACAATTTAAAATAGTAAAAAATTTACAAAATTTTTGTTTTCTAAATAGATATTTTTAGCGTGATGTTATAAAAAGTGATATTTTAATTAGAAAATCTAATCAGTTACCTAATTACACGTATTGACTAAATGAAAATCAGGAAAATGATTTTCCCAAAGATACAATTCAAGAATTTACAATACACAATTTATTCAACCGTTTTTTCGAATCTTGTATTAATTCAACAAGATTAGATGTATATGGGTAAACCCATATATAGACCACTTTGACATTTCTCGGAAACTTGGCAATACTGTATTTTAATAATATTATAATGTATGTGAGCACTAGGAGAAACTTTTCGCAAAATTTCATCAAAATTGAATAAATAATGTAGCCACAATGAATTTTCAAAAAATTTTGTCATTTCTTTTTCGATAATTTATTTAGGCACTAGGAGAAACTTTTATAAAAATTTGATTAAAATCGGTTAAGTAAAATGGTCATGATGAATTTTTAAAAATTTTAGTAATTTTTTTCTCGGAAAGTTGGCTATACTGTATTTTGTTAAAATTACGTAAATAATATGAATACTAGGAGAATCTTTTGTAAAATTTTGAGTAAAATCGGTTAAATAATATAGCCATAAATTTTTAAAAACTTTAGTAATTTTTTTTACAGAAAGTTGGCAACATTGGATATTAATAAAATTATATAATTAATGGGAGCATTAGGGAAATCTTTTCTGAAAATTTGATCAAAATCGGATAAATAACGTAACCAATATAAATTTTTAAAAACTTTAGTAATTTTTTCTCGGAAAGTTGGCATTACTGAAAAAAACCAAAACCACATAACCATTTTGGATACTACAAAATTTATCCTGAAAATTTTATTAAAATCGGTTGAACCCCGTCTGGGAGGAGTTGCGGTCACAAAATTTTGACTTACGAGCGAGCAAGCTGACGACGCACATCCGTACACCGCACTTATAAACTAAGTTCAGATTCGTCATCTAGAGGCTATATGAAAGATTTCTATACAATTTTTATTTTATTTTTGTTAATGTTACAGACACCGTACCAAACACTATACCACTTTTACTTGCAGTCAAAATGGGGTAAAAATGGATGCGGGGAATAAGGGCATTAATAATTATTATTATACAAAATTAGAAATATTTTTATTTTAAATTACAAAAAAAAAGATACAACACAATTATATAAAGCAAAATAAAAAAAAAAATGTTGTAGCAAAAGTTGGTGTTAGTCAGTTAAGATGGTTCGGACATGTTGAGCGAATGCGTCTAATGAACGTTTGCTGTTAAAAAGATTTATTATTATTCCAAGTAGTAGGAATAGAAGAGCATGCTATGAAAGTGGAATTATGAATGTGTATGAAACAGTCATATAATATTGTGAAAAACAGACATAACCTTGTGAAAAACAGTCATAATCTTGTGAAAAACAGACATAACCTTGTGAAAAACAGTCATAATCTTGTGAAAAACAGACATAACCTTGTGAAAAACAGTCATAATCTTGTGAAAAACAGACATAACCTTGTGAAAAACAGTCATAATCTTGTGAAAAACAGACATAACCTTGTGAAAAACAGTCATAATCTTGTGAAAAACAGACATAACCTTGTGAAAAACAGTCATAATCTTGTGAAAAACAGACATAACCTTGTGAAAAACAGTCATAATCTTGTGAAAAACAGACATAACCTTGTGAAAAACAGTCATAATCTTGTGAAAAACAGACATAACCTTGTGAAAAACAGTCATAATCTTGTGAAAAACAGACATAACCTTGTGAAAAACAGTCATAATCTTGTGAAAAACAGACATAACCTTGTGAAAAACAGTCATAATCTTGTGAAAAACAGACATAACCTTGTGAAAAACAGTCATAATCTTGTGAAAAACAGACATAACCATGTGAAAAACAGTCATAATCTTGTGAAAAACAGACATAACCTTGTGAAAAACAGTCATAATCTTGTGAAAAACAGACATAACCTTGTGAAAAACAGTCATAATCTTGTGAAAAACAAACATAATCTTGTGAAAAAATTTATAATCTTGTAAAAAAAACAGTCATAACCTTGTTAAAAACAGTCATAATCTTTTGAAAAACAGTCATAATCTTGTGATAAACATTCATAACCTTGTGAAAAACAGTCATAACCTTATTAAAAACAGACATAATCTTGTGAAAAACTTCATAATCTTGTTAAAAAACAGTCATAACCTTGTGAAAAACAATCATAACCTTGTGAAAAACAGACAATCTTGTGAAAAACTTTGAGAAAAATGTAGAAAGTTTCCAAGTAGTAGGAATAGAAGAGCATGTATGAGAGTGGAATTATGAATGTGGATGAAAGTGCAAAAGTTGCTTGTTTGGATAGGAATGTTTGGAGGCGACTGATTTCTGAATGATGATAAGAGTTTGTGCCACACCCTTTTGGGTACATGGCGTGATTGTGTATGTATGTATGTATGTAAAATAAAAAAACAAACTTTTTGTACAAAAAGGCATTAATTTTATTTGTATTTTACTCAAAAAAAAACTTGCTATGAGTAAAATTTAATTGCTGTAAAAATTAACTGTTAAGAACCTAGTTTTCTATACAAAAACTGTATTAATTTTATTTGAAATTTTATATGAAATAATTTTCTATAAAAAAAAAATTGTTTATGAATAATATTTGTCTACACTGTAAAATTAACTGTTATTTTCGAAATAAGAACCGTGTAAAAACGGGACGGTATTAATTAATTTTTTTCATTAATTAATTATTTAATTACATAACTTTTTATAATAACCTAACTTAGTTTTTTTTTTTTTTTTGACACAATATATTTATATTTGTATTTATTAAAACCATAAAGTTTGAATTTTCTAATAAATTTTGACAATTTTTGAAAAATGTTTTATAATTTTTGACAATTTTTAATTAAAATTTTGTCAATTTTCAATGAATTTTTGACAATTCTTGAAAAATGTTTTATAATTTTGATAATTTTTACTACAATTTTAACAATTTTTCGGTAAAATTTCTTATAATTTTTGTCAATTTTCAATGAATTTCAACAAATTTTTGAAAGATTCTTATAATTTTGACAAATTTTTACTAAATTTTAGAAAAGTTTTTTATAATTCTTGATAATTTTTAATAAGATTTTTGTCAATTTTCCAATTAATTTTTGACAATTTTGGAAAGATTCTTACAATTTTGACAAATTTTTCATAAAATTTCCGTTAATTTTCTAATAAATTTTTAACAAATTAAATACCTAAGTCTATAATTTCAAATTAACACGAATTATTCTAAATTAAAATCTAAACTTACATTGTTAATAAAATAGCAAACAAGTTAATACATAATAATAATAATAATAATAATGTATGATACTTATATGAAATGCTAAAAAAATACTTAATACTTAATACTTAATACTTAATACTAATAATAACGTATATGATATATGAAATGCTAAAAAAATACTAAGTATATTTTTAAATAACATTTTATGAAATTTACAAAAAATATTTCTTTTATTAATTTTGCATTTTGAAAAATTACTGAGCAATTTTTTTAATAATACTTCAAGATTTTGTTCTTATATATATATATATATATATATATATATATATATATATATATATATATATATATATATATACGGGGTGTTCGTTCGTTAAGTTCGTATATGGGCGTTTAACATGCAAATTCGATAATTTGCGGTTTACTTCTTTCTCGAGTAAAATTCGAAAAAATACTTGGAATACTGTTTGATAGACAATAAAAAGTTCTATAATTTTGTTTAGTTTTAATTTGCTAGCATGTGCTGTTTGGGCGCTAGAATTTTTTTTCGATTTTTTGGTTTTTATTTTTTTTCTCAAAAACTATGAGGTGTAGGAAAATAGGCATGATATGGAAAAATGCGAAATAATGAGTACGATAATTAATTGATAAAACTATTATTATAAAATGCATTGTTTAGTAGAAAAAAATTAAAAACTGAATTTTTGAAAATAAAACTTTTTTCAATATTTGTTCAAAAAAATCTGAAAAAATTCAGTAAAATAGAGAAAAAAATTAGGTACATAATAGCAAAGTAACTTTTTTTTCTAACTCATTCTGGTTTGGCATGAAAGAAAAAACAAATTAAAATGCAACAAAAAATATTAATTTTTAATAATTTTTCCTGCCAAATCACTATAAGATACAGAAAAAAGCTACTTAGCTATTATGTAGCTAATTTTTTTTCTCTATTTCACTGAATTTTTTCAGATTTTTTTGAAAAAATTTTAGAAAAAAGTCTTATTTTGAAAAAAAACTCAAAAATCACAAATTTTTTTAAAAATTTATTGTGGCTACATTATTTATTTGATTTTGATGAAATTTTCAGGAAAGTTTCTCCTAGTGCCCACATAAATTATAATATTATTAAAATACAGTGTTGCCAACTTTCCGAGAAATGTCAAATATGAGTTTACCTATATATTTTTCTAATTTTGTAAATGTAAATATTGAAATTATTGTAGAAATAATTTATATTAATTAATAATATTATTAAAATACAGTGTTGCCAACTTTCCGAGAAATGTGAAAGTGGTCTGTATATGGGTTTACCCATATCTACTTCTAATCTTGTTGTATTTTGTATTGAATTGTATTTTTGCTGTTTATGTAATTGTATTTATTTCTGTTTGGTAATAAATTATTATTATTATTAATAAAATACTTTTTTTAAAGAGACAATGAATATGAATCATCTTGTATATAAAAGTATTATTATTATTAATAAAATATATTTTTTTTAAAGAGACAATGCATATTAATCATCTTGTAAATATATATATATATATATATATATATATATATATATATATATATATATATATATATATTAATAACGGGGCTAAAAATCATTTAATTATTTAATGATTTATGTACCTGAGATGTTTCTAGTTTAATGTACCTGAGATTTATGACGTATGTGTATTATTATACATTATTTAGTATGGAATTTATGAATATTTATCTACATATCTATATATTGTACTATATATTATTATATACTATTATTATATACTATTATATATGTACATATTTATTTATATAGCTTTTTAAATCATTTATAGACAATTATAATCTCTAGTAAATAGGAGAGATCGGGGGTACGAAATACGATTAGTGTATGATGAGTGTGAAATTGTGAAAAAAATGTTGTAGCAAAAGTTGGTGTTAGTCAGTTAAGGTGCGGTTCGGACCGATGTTGAGCGAATGCGTCTAATGAATGTTTGCTGTTCGAAAAGATGCATTTGAATGATTTTGATATGGTATACGTTTGCCCAGTGAATCAGTCCGGTTCGATGAGTAGTTGGAGTGGTGGTATGATTGAGAGAGTGGCTTGCGTGCAGCAAAAGTTTCCAAGTAGTAGGAATAGAAGCTGTGAGAGAGTGGAATTGTGGAATGTGGATGAAATTGCGAAAGTTGCTTGTGCTGGATAGGAATATGTTTGGAGGCGACTGATTTCGGGATGAGTGGAAAGAGTTTGTGCCAGACCCTTTTGTGGGTACATGGCGTGATTGTCTATGTACCTATATATATATATATATATATATATATATATATATATATATATGTATGTATTCAATATTTTATTATACACATTTGATATGTAACAATTATAACCAATAGAAATAAATGTAATAGTTTTCATTTTAATTTTTACCACTTTGACTGCAAGGAAAAAATGGTATAGCGTTTGGTACGGTGTCTGTAACATTTTCAAAAAAAATAAAAATTGTGTATAGAAATTCTTCATATACTCCCTAGATGACGAATCTGAACTTAGTTTATGTGGTGGGTGTATGAATGTGCGTCGTCAGTTCGCTCGCTCGGTCGTAAGTAAAAATTTTGTGGCCGCAACTCCTCCTAGACGGTTTAACCAATTTTAATGAAATTTATAGGATAAATTTGTCTAGTTTCCAAGATGGTCATGTGGTTTTGGTTTTTTCCAGTAATGCCAACTTTCCCAGAAAAAAATTAGTAAAGTTTTAAAAATTTTATTGTGGCCAGGTTATTCAACCGATTTTACTCAAATTTTCACAAAAGATTCTCCTAGTATTCATGTAATTTATGTAATTTTAACAAAATACAGTGTTGCCAACCTACCGAAAAAAAAATTAGTAAAATTTTTAAAAATTTATTTTGACCATTTTATTTAACCGATTTTAATCAAATTTTTATAAAAGTTTTTCCTAGTGCCTAAATAAGTTATGCAATTTTAACAAAATACAGTGTTGCCAACTTATCGAGAAAAAAATCACAAAATTTTTTAAAAATTCATTGCGGCTGCAATATTTATTCGATTTTGATCAAATTTTCAGAAAAGTTTTTCCTAGTGCCCACATAAATTATAATATTATTAAAATACAGTGTTGCCAACTTTCCGAGAAATGTCAAAATGGTCTCTATATGGGTTTACCCATATGCTTCTAATCTTGTTTATTTAGTGTCAGCTAATATTATTGGCTAATGTTGTTAGCAACGTTGTTCAAATTTAGCAACTTCCTTAGAGAATCAGGTCGATAAAATTAAATATAATTCTTTATTTAAATCTAAATTAAAAGACGATTTAATAAATAACCCTTTTCGGATTTCTTTTTACCAACTTTGACTGCAAGGAAAAAGTGGTATAGCGTTTGGTACGGTGTCTGTAACATTAGCAAAAATAAAAATTTGTATAGAAATTTTTGATATAGCCTCTAGATCAGACGAATCTGAACTTAGTTTATAAGTGGGTGTATGTGTGTGCGTCGTCAGCTCGCTCGGTCGTAAGTCAAAATTTTGTGGCCGCAACTCCTCCTAGACGGTTTAAACGATTTTAATGAAATTTTCAGGATAAATCTGTTAAGTGCCCAAGATGGTCATGTGGTTTTGGTTTTTTCCAGTAATGACAACTTTCCGAGAAAAATAATAATAAAGCTTTTAAAAATTCATACTGGCTACATCATTTACCCGATTTTGATCAAATTTTCAGAAAAGATTTCTCTAATGCTCTCATTAATTATATAACTTTATTAATATTCAGTATAGCCAATTTTCCGAGAAAAAAATTACTAAAGTTTTCAAAAATATATTATGACCATGTTATTTAACCGATTTTACTCAAATTTTTACAAAAGATTTTCCTAGTAATCATATAATTTACGTAATTTTAACAAAATACAGTGTTGCTAACTTATCGAGAAAAAAATCACATTTTTTTTTAAATTCATTGTGGCTACATTATTTATTCGATTTTCATCAAATTTTCAGGAAAGTTTTTTTTCGTGCCCACATAAATTATAATTTTATTAAAGATATTGTGTCCGGCCAACTTTCCGAGAAATGTCAAAATGTTCTATATATGGGTTTACCCAAATTTACTTTTAATCACTAAGAGAATCTTTTATGAAAATTTGATTAAAATCGGTTAAATAAAGTGATCATAATAAATTTTTAAAAAATTTAGTAAATTTTTTTCTCGAAAAGTTGGCAACACTGTATTTTGTTAAAATTACATAAATTATATGAATACTAGGAGAATTTTTTGTGAAAATTTGAGTAAAATCGGTTAAATAGCATGACTATAATAAATTTTTTAAAAATTCTGTAATTTAGTTCTCGGAATGTTGGTAACACTAGATATTAATAAAATTATATTATTAATGGGAGCATTAAGGAGATCTTTTTTGAAAATTCGGATAAAAATCGGATCAAAATCGGATAAATAATGTAGCCAGTAAGAATTTTTAAAAACTTTAGTAATTTTTTTTCTCGGAAAGTTGGCATTACCGGAAAAAACAAAAACCACATGACCATCTTGGGCACTAGACAAATTTATCCTGAAAATTTCATTAAAATCGGTTGAACCGTCTAGGAGGAGTTGCGGCCACTATACTTTGACTTACGACCGAGCGAGCGAGCTGACGACTCACATCCATACACCCACATAAACTAAGTTCAGATTCGTAATCTAGAGGCTATATAAAGGATTTCTATACACAATTTTTTTTGAAAATGTTACAGACACCGTACCAAACCCTATACCACTTTTTATTGCAGTCAAAGTGGTAAAACTAAATCTTCAACATAAAGTAACATTTAGTTATTTTCAATTTTATTCCTGTGTTCCTAATACCAAGTGGACTTCTCAGCCTTCGTTGTGATCTGAAGAATGTAAAAATGGAAATACTTGTTTAAAAATAGTCCATAGATTGCACTACTAGTATTTAAATTACAGTTTTCTTTTTTATCGACAGCACAATTTGATTTGCAGATAGTTCAAACATTATCATATAGATGACACTGTAAGATCAATGTTCGAAATAGTTGGCCAGTTGAATGTTGTGTTATAAATTTTCAAATACATATTTATTTTTATAGTAATTAAGAAATATTATTCTACATACAACATTTAGATTTGATTTTAAATAATAATCATTTAAAAAAAAGTGACAAATTATATTTAAAGTAATTGTTTTCATTGACGGTCCTCTAGGTAAAGTTTATTCAACTTTATTGATTTTAGCTGCAGATTGATTACTTATCTTTCAATTTTTTTTTCTTTTATTTAAATTTTATTTAGACAAATTGCTAGAATCTGGATAAAGTAGCAATTAAAGAAAAAATTGTAAAATTAAATACAAACGCAGGTATTTATTCTTCTTCTTATACTAGTAATTTTACACAAAATTCATCTGGCCAACTGGATTCGTGTCAGATTTTTCTAAGTTAACCTCTAATACTATCAATTACAATTTTTTTATATTTTACTTTTTATAAGAAGCTTTTTTTGGTAGAAAATTTAATTTTAATCATGAATAAGTTTATGCACCATTGTCAATTATGTATAAGTGACAAAAATGTATTGTTCACTATACTTGATCTGGATTCAGATGGCAAACGTTTTGTGGATAAATTGGAAGCAATTATGCCAGAACTTGTAAGAATGAAATAATTTGTTTTGATTACTTTATTATTTCTGACTCATTTACTTTTCTTATTTTAGGTAGATTGCAGGATCAAATTACCGAATGGTATTTGTACAATTTGCGCTGTTCGGTTGAATGATGCTTATGTATTTATAAAGCAATGTATTGATTCTCAAATAATATTAAAACAACATTTAGATGAAACACTTTGTCGATTATGTGCTGGTGGTGATAATATAACATTTACTTTAACTACAATGGATTCGGATAATGTATTGTTATCATACAAATTGGAAACCATTGCATCGGAAATTGTAAGTAAAATATATATTATCGACTTTAATCAGGTCCATGAATAAAATTATATGCTTATAAATTGATAAGTATTAATTTATTTATTGTCTCTTATATAAGTTTTGAGAACAGACAATAATTAATCTGACCTAATTTAGAATATTTTAATTTTAAATACCTTTGTCGATTTTGTTTAATTGAAATTTATATAAAACAAGTTGTAATATGAATACATGTACATGAACCCAGCTTAAAGTAGGATTCAGGGGCGGATCTAGAAAATTTTCAAGGGTGGGTGGGGGGCCATTTTGCCTTTTTTTAGGATAAAGGTAAATAATTATTAAGAAGTTTTAAGCCTATATAAAAAATTGGACCAGATTTTAACATTGGTAAAGCGTGACACCATTGATTAAAAATTTGGTATATATGGAGCAACAAAAATTTTCATAGAACGCAAAAATAGTATTATAATATATTTTTTTTAAATTTCAACATAAGTACAATTTACAAATATAAAAAAAAAATATGTATTTGTATTATTTTATTCTTTGATATATTTCTCATTTGGGTGAATATTTTGAGTAGATTGCTGTCGTTTAAAAGGTCATGAAATTTTTCACATGAATTTGTTAAATTATATTTCACACATAAAATGGCTTTCAAAGTCTCAACACTTAATTGTGATTTTTCTGATTTCCACATTTTATTTACCGTAAAAGAACGCATTCAGTCACAGCATAAGTTTCTGGTAAGGACAGCGAGTATTCCACAATTTTTAGTGCATTATTGTATGAAACATGGTGTGTTTCAAAATGATAAAATATTTCTAACCATTTGTTCTCTATTGTGATTTTTGCTGATGCTCAAGATTTAACCTTTTTCTTATCAATATATTTTTTTAATAATAATAAACTCATATCCTGGCCGCCGAAAACCGTATATTCCCTTCCCGTTCTCTCGTGGTTCCCTAGCTTGTCGTGCATTCTTTCCAAAAATCGGGACTTTTTAAAACGCCACGGGACGCGGGACAATTTGTTAAAAATCGGGACTGTCCCGCCAAAAGCGGGACATGTGGTCACTATGCCGCATGGCCCCCATGCTTCCCCCCCCCCCCGTGGATCCGCCCCTGGTAAGATTTAGATCATTCAAATATTAGTTATAAGGGATTTGGTGGTATAAGTAGAAAAAAGTTTTTATTAAGCTCCCTTTATAATCCGCAGATTTGTATTATATAGTATGTTTAATATGTAATATTAATTTATATTTTAGCTGGAATGTACTGAGATGCTATCGGATTGTATTTGCTCAATTTGTTCGGTTCGATTAAATGAAACGTATAAATTTGTAGAAAAATGTTTTAAATCGCAAGAAATTTTCAAGCAATATGCAAAACAACAATCGCAAAATAGTGAAGTTATGCAAATCGAAATTAAAATTGAAAGCGAAATTAAAGAAAAGAATATTGATGAAGAATACATTAAACTAGAATTGGAAACTGATATAAACATTAAAGTTGAAGAAAGTTTAGAATCACAAAATAATAGAAATTTTGATGCTGTTTGTATGAAAGAAGAAGTGATTAATGAAGAGAACATTGAGGATTTGGAAAATGATACAAATATTAAATTTGAAGAAAGTTTCAAATCAGAATCTTTAGATTTACATTCAGAATTAATAATTAAGGAGGAATATTCTGATTTTGAGAATGAAACCGATATAAAACGTTGTCGAACATCAAATAAAAATATTATTTTTAGCTCGAAAAAAAATGATAAATCTGTAAAGAAAAGAAAATCTCATAAATGTACATTTTGTGAGAAGACTTTTTCTTCGAATGTTGATTTAAAACGACATATACGTTCTCATACAAATGAGAGACCTTATAAATGCGAAATATGTGAGAAAACTTTTACGCAAAGTGGTAATTTAAGAAAACATATCCGTTCTCATACAAATGAGAGACCTTATAAATGTGAAATATGTGAGAGAACTTTTACTGAAAGTGGACACTTAAAAAGTCATATCCGTTCTCATACAAATGAGAGACCTTATAAATGCGAAATATGTGAGAAAACTTTTATCGAGAGTGGACATTTAAAAATACATATCCGGTCTCATACAAAGGAGAAGCCTTATAAATGTGAAATATGTGAAAGAACTTTTACTGTCAATGGAAAGTTAAAAATACATATCCGTTCTCATACAAATGAGAAACCTTATAAGTGCAAAATATGTGAGAGAACTTTTACTGTAAGTGGAAGCTTAAGAAGACATATCCGTTCTCATACAAATGAGAGACCTTATAAATGTGAAATATGTGAGAGAACTTTTACTGAAAGTGGACACTTAAAAAGTCATATCCGTTCTCATACAAATGAGAGACCTTATAAATGCAAAATGTGTGAGAAAGCTTTTAATAGGAGTGACACTTTAAAGAGGCATATCCATTCTCATGCAAAAAAGAAACTTGATGAATGTGAAATAGAAAACGTTTCCTCAGAGTAGAAATTTAAAAAAAAAAGTTATTTGTATCCATAGTTTAACGATTTAATTTTTCTAGATATCTTTTTATTAATGGTTAATTTCTAAATATTGTTAAGCCTCATTCAAACTGCTCTTTCGCCATTGAAATCAATACAATAATGTTTTTCAATTTCTACAAAAATCAACATGTATTTGAAAATTTATAATACAAATTGAAATTTTCAATCTTTATTGTGACAAGAAGATAACAGTTTGTTGATTATATATTCTAATGTAACGATGGCATCAATTTTATATATTTTTTTATAATTTATATTAATTCTATTAATATTAAATATGTAAAATATATTAAATGTTATTTATAATAAAGTTCAAATTAATGAATAAATCAATATTATTATGTAATATGTGTTGATAAATTGTTTTAACTTTATTTAATAATATGAATAAAATATTTTTATTTAGATATATTTTTTAGATACGGTTTAAAATTGCTTGCCTTAAGGCGCAAATTTTATTCTTTCATGTAAATCAATAGGCAATAAACTATTCTCTAATGTAAATTTACAAGAAAATGTTTTTTATGATAATTTTTTACTAATATCAATGATATATCAATTTGTTTCATATTTATTTCAATAAAAATTTTGCAATTACGTGAATTATGTTTAAAAGTATTTACTTATAAGAACTCTTTTTTTCAATAATAATTTCAATAATAATAAACTTATTTTAAAAATTTGTTGTAATTTTCAACGGCGTTCAATGGCGAATATTCGCCTTTCCTACAACAAATTAATGTTCGGCAAAGTTCACATATCTGTAGTGTATTTTTTCAAATTAAAGACTGATAAACTGAGAAAAAAATGCTGTTTGCAGCGCCATCTATCAAAGATTAAAAAAAGTTTCGAAATAAAATTTACATACTTGTAATGTTCTATCCGAATCTGCAATAAAAAATAGGGGGTTCCATTTAAGATTTTAAAGTTGCCCCCCGTTCCCGCCCCCAGGAGGTTTGGGGGGGACAAGGGTCCCTGCATCAGATGTCCCCCTCGAAACCATTTACTTTTTATCCGGAGCATTTTTTTGTCCGATTCACGATTTTAAAGTTATTGCAAGTGGCGGATTAAAATGGGACAGCCAGTATATGTGCATTATAAATTTTCATATATATATAGTAATTATTCTACATACTATATTTAGTTTTGGTTCAAAATTTTAATTATGTAAAAAAGTGACAAATTATATTTATAGTAATTGTTTACATTAATATTTCGGTGACAATACTGTAAGTAGAGTCAATAATATTGAATGAAATAAATTTTTAGTTTGTGTTCGTGATTGGTTACTGCTAGCAATTACTTCATTCAACTTGCTTGACCTTAGCTACAGAATGAATACTAATCTAAACCTTTCTATTATTTTTTTCTTTTATTTGAATTTGATAGATCAAGTAGTAATTGATAAATACTTAAATAAATTGATAAATATTTTGCGTTCCAGTAAAAATAAGCTGCTATTTATTCTTCTTCTTATAACAAAGTAACATTACACAAAATTCATCTGGTCAACTGAATTCCTGACAGATTTCTATAAGTTAACCTCCAATACAACTGTCAAATACAATATTTTTATGTTTTACTTATTGTAAGAAGCTTTTTTTGATAGAACATTTAATTTTAATCATGGATTGTTTCATGCAACATTGCCGATTATGTACAAGTGATAAAAATGTATTGTTCACTATACTTAATCTGGATTCAGATGGCAAACGTTTAGTAGATAAATTAGAAGCAATTATGCCAGAAATTGTAAGAATGAAATAATTTGTTTTGATTGTAATATACATTATTGTTTCTGAATCTTTTACTTTTCTTATTTTAGGTGGATTGCAAGATCAAATTACCGAATGGTATTTGTACAATTTGTGCTGTTCGATTGAATGAAACGTATAAATTTGTAGAAAAATGTTTTAAATCGCACGAAACTTTCAAGCGCTATGCAAAACAACAATCGCAAAATAGTGAAGTTATGATAAACGAAATTAAAGAAGAGAATATCCATGAAGAATACATTAAACTAGAATTGGAAACTGATACAAACATTCAAGTTGAAGAAAGTTTAGAATCACAAAATAATAGAAATTTTAATGTTGTTTGTATCAAAGAAGAACCTATTACTGAAGAACACATTCAAGTAGATTTGGAAAATGATACAAATATTAAATTTGAAGAAAGTTTGAAACCAGAATTTTTAGATTTACATTCAGAAATAATAATTAAGGAAGAATATTCTGAGTTTGAGAATGAAACCGATATAAAACGTTGCCAAGCTAGTACAGATTCGAAGAAAAAGAAAACTAATATTTTCAGCTCTGAAGAAAATGATGAATCTATAAAGAAAAGTAATTCTCATAAATGTACATTATGTGAGAAAACTTTTACTCGGAATGATGTTTTAAAACGACATATTCGTAGGCATACAAATGAAAGACCTTATAAATGCGAAATATGTAAAAAACTATTTTTTAGAAGTTCACATTTAATAAATCATGTTCGTATACATACAAATGAGAAACCTTATAAGTGCGAAATATGTGAGAGAACTTTTACTGAAAGTGGACACTTAAAAAGTCACATCCGTTCTCATACAAATGAGAGACCTTATAAATGCAAAATATGTGAGAGAACTTTTACTGAAAGTGGAAACTTAAAAAAACATATCCGTTCTCATTCAAATGAGAGACCTTATAAGTGCGAAATGTGTGAGAAAGCTTTTATTAGGAATGAGACTTTAGAGAAGCATATTCATTCTCATGCAAAAAAGAAACATGATGAATGTGAAATAGAAAACATTTCCTCAGATTAAAAATTAAAAAAAAAAGATATTTGTATCCATAGTTTAACGATTTTCTAGTTCTCTTTTTATTAATGATTAATTTTTAAATATTGTTAAGCCTCATTCAAACTGCTCTTTCGCCAGTGAAATCAATACAATAATGTTTTTTAATTTCTACAAAAATCAACATGTATTTGAAAATTTATAATACAAATTGAAATTTTCAGTCTTTATTGTGACAAGAAGATAACAGTTTGTTGATTATATATTCTAATGTAACGATGACGGCATTTGCCCAAATCAATTTTATATATATTTTTTATAATTTATATTAATTCTATTAATATTAAATATGTAAATATATTAAATATTATTTATAAGTAAATTCAAATTAACAATTAAATCAATATTATTATGTAATATGTGTTGATAAATTGTTTTAACTTTATTTAATAATATGAATAAAATATTTTATTTAGATATATTTTTTGTAGTTACTGTTGAAAATTGCTTGCCTCAATCAACTGATTTTGGGGCATCGACCAGCTAAGTAATGTTCCTTTATATTTCTAGTTTATGTAAAAATTGTAAATTGTAAAAATTTAAGACAAACACATTTTGATACGTTTTCATATATATATATATATTGTGACATTTAGATGAAGCAAAATATTAGATGTTAAATTTTAAATTTTATCAAAGTGTTCAAATTTTGAAATATTTTATTCATCTGATTTTTATCCTACCTGTCACCCATAATGGGCACGGCGTCAGTTGTTTGGAGGAGAGCTAGGTCGTAGGTGGGGTTGGTAGGAACTTTATTTTGTGATGTTGGTAAATTAGGTGGGCGCCAGTCAAAGCGGAATGTTGACGCAAAATTGAGAAGCTTTGACAAATCTCAAAAAGGAACTTAACGGGATAGGGATTTATTTCATTTTTCGAGAATTTGTTTCGGAAATGCGATAAATAATTAAATAAAAAATTACTTACAATTTTGTAATACGATGTAGTTATATTGTATGATATTTAGTACAGCATAATATACGAATGATTTGATGTCTGCTGGTTAGCGGGTGGTCTAGCTAAAGAAGATCTTCTTCTGCGTTTTCGTCAGCGCCGAGGAGATGTCAGAATGCACAGCGCAACAAAGCGGCGTGATCATGGAAGGAGACATCATGAAAATGATCGCCCTCGAAATCGGAATACGCCCAGCGGGCTTCGGTACGTCATATAAAATCATCATCCAATCCATAATTAATGCTCGATTTAGAGTATGGTCGATATCTTTCATTTGTTGATCCAAATTCGGTTTCCACGATTAACTGGTGCCGCTATACATCTGAATCTCGCTCGGACACCGTTGAAAACGACAGCCTGTTCATCTAAACATGAGGGGGCACAGCAGATTTATCCAGAATAATAAACATGATAAAATCAAACAATCGAACTTGAAATAAAGGTCGATACAATCGAAATTCAACGATAAGCAATATTTTCATACAATATCATCAATATAACATATTAATGCAAAATCAGAATAATTTACAATTTACAATTTAAATTACACAAATCATAAATCAACTCAAGCAACGTTAATAAATTCAGCGATCAAAATAGATATCAGAATACAAAATTTAAGCGATAACAAAATTCAATTAGCAAACAAAATGGTTACAGCAGAATAATCTCATAATACAAAATTTAAGCGATAATTGCCTAGTTCACTTAGCCAACAAAATAAATAACAACAGTATAATCGCAAGATACAAAAGCTAAGTGAAAATAGCATAGTTCAAAAAATGATACAAGCAAAATTAAAATATTTAACTAGAAATGAAAATCACATAACTCAAAGAAAATAGAATTCAACGGTACTACAATAAAATTACTTAACAACATTCTCTAGTTAAATAAGTCAAAATTACTTGCTCACGACAAAATCTTCAATACAAAAATAATACAAATAAAGCGATGATTTGCTACTTACGATATACAACATGTCATTCATACAACACAAGAAAATGATTACGAATAATGACCGGAAAGAAGGAACAAGGAACAGGGAGCAAATTGGGGTCGCGTGCATGGGAGAGACAAAACACGAAAGTACTTTAGCCGATCTAGACAGAATGTCTTTCCCGTGATTTGTAAATCCGGAAGCCAATGAACGCATTCTGATCTTATAGGAGTAGCCCACGAAAGCAAAAAGGATTCAACGAGAATCAAACCGTGGCCACAAAAAATATACTACAAACAAAATATCATCACAGCCGATATAGCTTCTTCAGCCTAAAATTTAAGCGCTGTGATAATAGCCAAAAATATACGATACGATAAATCAAAAAATCATTGCAATACGAACAATGGCGCGTGGCCTCAAAATAACTCGTACTGCAACGATCCCGAACTCTACAAAAGTTCGAACATTAAAACGCCGATCGTTTTAATACGCGAATAAAATTATCAAATCCGTGCTCGCAGCACGGCACAAAAAAACTTGAAGATCATAACGCGCTCTAGCGAGGGCTCGAAATTTACAAATACAGACAATGATACGCACTAAAGACTTTCACAAACGGAAAACGGGCAGGAAAATCTACCAGTATTTACAAAGAAAGAAATGAGGATTGGAACGGGGATCTGTGCTGCTTCAAGGTTAATTTGTCAAATTAAAATTACTAATCATCAAATAAACTATAACGATACAAACTCTAATAAATTGAACTCTACAAATCATAACTCAAAACAAAATAACTAACAAAATTATTCAAGAAAGAAATTGGCTTTACAAAAAATACAAAACGAAATCAAATGTAAGTTGACCATCATTGAATTCATGAGAGCAAAATTACGTTACTAAAATAATCCAAACATCAAAAAATCTCATGAATAACAATTCAAACATAATACAAAATAAATAAATTGTCAACTTACATCATTTCAAATCCAAACGAACAATTTCTGCCTTGAATATATTACTTTTCAATACCGCATGGTAATTAACCTTCAAATATTACAACAGACATAGCGAGACGGACCAGTAGTGGATTGCTCAGAGCGGCTGCTCACGGGAGAGAGAGCGGTGCTCACACCAGAGCGGCTCACTGGAGAGAGAGATATTTCACCGGTACAAGCAGTATTTATGTGCCTGCTAATTTTACAATTTAACTCAATGTTGCCATTGCACAAAAAAATAAATACTCTATAAAAATATCATTTTTTATACAAAATTTGACTCGTGACAAAAAGTGTTTTTGTCACACAGCCCTTCCACCAAAAAAAAATTTTTTTCTCATTTACAAAAAAAATTTTTAAACTTTCCAACAAGGAAATTTCGTAACTCAATAAAATACTCAAATCAAAGAAAAACTAATCAATCAAAAAACGGTGAAATCTATCTCACTCAGTGCACTAAACAAAATATAAATCGTGACTCAATCACATACAAAATAATATAAATCAACATCATAAATCAAAAGAGTAAGTAGCAAATATAACATAGTACAAATAACAAATAATCATCATCATAACTAAACATGAAATGTAAGTAGCAATTACAAAAAATAATCAGAACTAAATAAATTTTCGAACTCAAATTCTCGGAAAAGTGAAAGGAAGGAATGGACTAATTCGAAGACAAAAAATCGATCAAAGCCCCACGTTGGGCGCCATAATTTATGTGTGACATTTAGATGAAGCAAAATATTAGATGTTAAATTTTAAATTTTATCAAAGTGTTCAAATTTTGAAATATTTTATTCATCTGATTTTTATCCTACCTGTCACCCATAATGGGCACGGCGTCAGTTGTTTGGAGGAGAGCTAGGTCGTAGGTGGGGTTGGTAGGAACTTTATTTTGTGATGTTGGTAAATTAGGTGGGCGCCAGTCAAAGCGGAATGTTGACGCAAAATTGAGAAGCTTTGACAAATCTCAAAAAGGAACTTAACGGGATAGGGATTTATTTCATTTTTCGAGAATTTGTTTCGGAAATGCGATAAATAATTAAATAAAAAATTACTTACAATTTTGTAATACGATGTAGTTATATTGTATGATATTTAGTACAGCATAATATACGAATGATTTGATGTCTGCTGGTTAGCGGGTGGTCTAGCTAAAGAAGATCTTCTTCTGCGTTTTCGTCAGCGCCGAGGAGATGTCAGAATGCACAGCGCAACAAAGCGGCGTGATCATGGAAGGAGACATCATGAAAATGATCGCCCTCGAAATCGGAATACGCCCAGCGGGCTTCGGTACGTCATATAAAATCATCATCCAATCCATAATTAATGCTCGATTTAGAGTATGGTCGATATCTTTCATTTGTTGATCCAAATTCGGTTTCCACGATTAACTGGTGCCGCTATACATCTGAATCTCGCTCGGACACCGTTGAAAACGACAGCCTGTTCATCTAAACATGAGGGGGCACAGCAGATTTATCCAGAATAATAAACATGATAAAATCAAACAATCGAACTTGAAATAAAGGTCGATACAATCGAAATTCAACGATAAGCAATATTTTCATACAATATCATCAATATAACATATTAATGCAAAATCAGAATAATTTACAATTTACAATTTAAATTACACAAATCATAAATCAACTCAAGCAACGTTAATAAATTCAGCGATCAAAATAGATATCAGAATACAAAATTTAAGCGATAACAAAATTCAATTAGCAAACAAAATGGTTACAGCAGAATAATCTCATAATACAAAATTTAAGCGATAATTGCCTAGTTCACTTAGCCAACAAAATAAATAACAACAGTATAATCGCAAGATACAAAAGCTAAGTGAAAATAGCATAGTTCAAAAAATGATACAAGCAAAATTAAAATATTTAACTAGAAATGAAAATCACATAACTCAAAGAAAATAGAATTCAACGGTACTACAATAAAATTACTTAACAACATTCTCTAGTTAAATAAGTCAAAATTACTTGCTCACGACAAAATCTTCAATACAAAAATAATACAAATAAAGCGATGATTTGCTACTTACGATATACAACATGTCATTCATACAACACAAGAAAATGATTACGAATAATGACCGGAAAGAAGGAACAAGGAACAGGGAGCAAATTGGGGTCGCGTGCATGGGAGAGACAAAACACGAAAGTACTTTAGCCGATCTAGACAGAATGTCTTTCCCGTGATTTGTAAATCCGGAAGCCAATGAACGCATTCTGATCTTATAGGAGTAGCCCACGAAAGCAAAAAGGATTCAACGAGAATCAAACCGTGGCCACAAAAAATATACTACAAACAAAATATCATCACAGCCGATATAGCTTCTTCAGCCTAAAATTTAAGCGCTGTGATAATAGCCAAAAATATACGATACGATAAATCAAAAAATCATTGCAATACGAACAATGGCGCGTGGCCTCAAAATAACTCGTACTGCAACGATCCCGAACTCTACAAAAGTTCGAACATTAAAACGCCGATCGTTTTAATACGCGAATAAAATTATCAAATCCGTGCTCGCAGCACGGCACAAAAAAACTTGAAGATCATAACGCGCTCTAGCGAGGGCTCGAAATTTACAAATACAGACAATGATACGCACTAAAGACTTTCACAAACGGAAAACGGGCAGGAAAATCTACCAGTATTTACAAAGAAAGAAATGAGGATTGGAACGGGGATCTGTGCTGCTTCAAGGTTAATTTGTCAAATTAAAATTACTAATCATCAAATAAACTATAACGATACAAACTCTAATAAATTGAACTCTACAAATCATAACTCAAAACAAAATAACTAACAAAATTATTCAAGAAAGAAATTGGCTTTACAAAAAATACAAAACGAAATCAAATGTAAGTTGACCATCATTGAATTCATGAGAGCAAAATTACGTTACTAAAATAATCCAAACATCAAAAAATCTCATGAATAACAATTCAAACATAATACAAAATAAATAAATTGTCAACTTACATCATTTCAAATCCAAACGAACAATTTCTGCCTTGAATATATTACTTTTCAATACCGCATGGTAATTAACCTTCAAATATTACAACAGACATAGCGAGACGGACCAGTAGTGGATTGCTCAGAGCGGCTGCTCACGGGAGAGAGAGCGGTGCTCACACCAGAGCGGCTCACTGGAGAGAGAGATATTTCACCGGTACAAGCAGTATTTATGTGCCTGCTAATTTTACAATTTAACTCAATGTTGCCATTGCACAAAAAAATAAATACTCTATAAAAATATCATTTTTTATACAAAATTTGACTCGTGACAAAAAGTGTTTTTGTCACAATATATATATATATATATATATATATATATATATATATATATATATATATATATATATATAATATATATATATATATATATATATATATATATATAAATATATATATATATATATATATATATATATATATATAATATATATATATATATATAAATAAACACAATTTAATATATATATATATATATATATATATATATACATACATACATACATACACAATCACGCCATGTACCCAAAAGGGTGTGGCACAAACATTCCTATCCAGCACAAGCAACTTTCGCGTCATCCACATTCATAATTCCTCTCATACATGCTCTTTTATTCCTAGTACTTGGAAACTTTTGCTCACGCAAAACACTCTTAATTATATCACTCCAACTACTCATCGGACGTCCACGCAAACGTATACCATCAAAATCATTCAAATAAATTTTTTTAACCAAACGTTCATTAGACATTCGCTCAACATGTCCGAACCATCTTAACTGACTAACACCAACTTTTGCTACAACATTTTTTTTCAATTTCACACTCATACACTTATCTATTTCGTACCCGATCTATACCCCACATTTCATATAGGTATATATATATATATATATATATATATATATATATATATATATATATATATATATAATATATATTACAGAAAAACAAATAAGTTTATTTTCGTAGAAAATTATGAATCTTGCAAAACAAACGCACCTAGTTAGGTGGCTACTGTCACTTGAATTTAAAATTATTTGTCATATGTCAAACAACCTGTTGATCGTTCTTATAAAGTTTCTATTTATATATTTTACAAATGAGTTTAAAAAAGCACTGCATAGTTTTGTCATGCGATAGGTACCAGTCAAATGATAGTAGCAAATTATTTATTACTATACCACTTAATTATGATAGAAGAAAACTTTGGTTAGAAGCAATAGGACGCAATATTTCAGATTATAGTCTTTCAAGTACGGTGACCAGGGAGGACCGGGAGTTTTCACTTGAATAGCAGAACATAAACCGTGAAAAACTTTGAACCGATTCCGACAGATGGCGTGCCAAGTTTTTTAAATGATTTTGTATTCGTTAGATGTCACTAGCTTAATTAAACTAATTAATTAAATTAATTAAAACAATTAAGATTTGAAGACGATTTTTGTTTAGAAATGTCAAAAATTTATCAGGTAGAAACAGGGACGACCTTGGTAGAAAATATATGTACATGTTGGAAAACGAAATATTGTTTTATTCTTAATTTTGTCTTTATTGTGCGAACTGAGTTTTGCGATCGTGATACTTTTTTTAAAATATTTGGACCCTGCCTTTATTTGCGATTATCAAATTGGATTTGGAATACTGGATAATTTGGTTTATCATTGGCTGTGTTTTTGGTACTTGATTTGGATTTTCAACTGATTTATGTTTGGTTACTGACGATAATTGGGCGCTTTCGTACACGGCTTTCTTTTATGAATATTATTTGATATTTAGGAAGGTAAGTTAAACATTTTATTACTGCATATGAATAAAAAAGCTATTGAAATTAATACCCTGTATGTATCTTATGGCAATTTTGTAATGTATAATATTTTTTTATAGATCCAATATTCTTGTTGCGTACCGTCTTGCGTCCAGTACCAGAATCAAAGGAAATGTCGGTTTCCAAATCCGGAATTTTTTTATATTATTTATGGTAAGGTTATATTGTAACCACTAAATGAAAAATATGAATTATCTATTTTTTTGCTCTATATTTTATATTTTCATTTTAATCGAACAATGCATAATGCATAAAATCATAAATAAAATTTGAACATATGAGTAAAGAACGAATAATAATTTTATATTTACTATAAACATAAAAAATATTTTGTTATTATATACACCGTTTATATTCATATCAATTATTTTGTTAAATAAATTGAATGAATGAAATTAATTGTAGTCGCCCAACAAACACAGGGAACTTATCATAAGATGAGATGTGGCAAATTTTGATATATTTAAAATATTAGAAATCTTTCAGAAAGTTGTTTATTATGATGTTTGTTTGAGACAATCGTATCAATTATGTTTGCTATAAATTACTTGAATTATATTATTCTATTCTATAAAACGTTTCGGTATTCTATCAAATATTACTATTGCGAAAACATTTGATTTAACAATATCTTTTTCAATTTTAACATACAATATTATTTTCTATGGATATGCACCTTCAACTATACGAGCTTTTAGATTAAAAAAATCCGTTATAAGAAACATATTTTTATTATGAGACCGAGTGTCTTGTAGAAATAATTTTATAATAGATCATATATAATTTTTTCCTCTTATTTATTTTACATTCATGCGTGTATACAGGTTTTTATTAACTCTATGAAACAGAATTTTTAAGTAAAAAAATTGCATCCATTTGTTTAACCAATGGTTGGTGAGATAATAAGAAATTATAAAATATATTTCTAATTTAAAAAAAAAAAAAATTAAGTAATAGCAATTTTTTAGTGAGATCGGAATACAACTATTTCATAACTTAACTTTAATAATGAATATTTTTAAGTTGTTATTTATTTATTTGTAAAATGCGCAATTTATATTTTATATATATATATATATATATATATATTATTACATTATATTATATTTTATATTTTTATATTTATATTTATATTATTTTTTGTATTTTTGTACTGTAACACTGAACTGTGTATGTTAATAAAGTTTTATATATTAAATGTAAACTTTGTATTAATTTGAAATTTAAATTTAAATAAATGCGCGAAATTCAAAAATGTACACTAGCGCCACACGAAAGCAAGCAGAGCGGAATTGGTACAAAGTATCTGTTTAATGACGTCACATGGTCATGCCTGTTTATCATTGAGTGCGCCATCCCGGTCGTCCCTGACGGTGACGTTGCAATGACGACAAACATCTCTATTGTTCTTAGAAAACGTCATAACATGGCCGACGTCGATTTTTGAGAACCCTTTTGGCGGGCAAATCTTTTTGTTAATTACGGCTATAATAATGCGAAAAAAAAATTGTTGTTGCTGTTTATGTCTATAAATACATAAAATCTTTCGATTGAAATAATAAAAAAAAAATGTGAAATGACCCTATTCTGTGTACTTCACCTAAAACTCATATCAATATGAGACACGTTAATTTTTCTATTAATCAATAAATAAGTAAATAAAAAAATTAAAAAATAAAATTTTAATAATGTTTTAATTTTTACATTAAGAATAAATATTTCATTTTTTAAAATATCTGTAATATGTTTTTTTTAAGAAATTCAGTAACTGGAATAACTGATTTTTTTATTTGCCTCATCCATATGTGGCAACAAACTCAAATATATTTATGTTAAACTAGCTTTCCCATCGCGCGTTGCTGCGGAACTGCGCAAAAATTCAATATTTGAAAAATAACTTTCCCGTCGCGCGTTCAGTTTTCGAAAGTTTATGAAGGCCCTGGGCCCCCCAAGACCCCATAAACTTTCGCGGAAGTGTACTCAACAACTTCACAAAATTTCATGGCAATCGGATGAATGGTGAAGTAATGCATAAAGGATAAAAAGATATACACTCGATTTTATATACAGCTGGTCCAGAATTATGTACCGTAATTGCTAGAGCTAATAGTACGTTCAAAAATAAGGGTACCTTTTTATATACACTTTTTCTAAAACTCAATAATAAGGGAGTTACAACCCTGTAAAGTCTACTTTACTTATTAAATGACTGTTACGATTACATAAAAATGCACGTTTACTTTAACTTTAAATTACTCGAAAACGGTAATATTTATCGAAATGTAACACGTGTACCCTTTTTGCGAAGAATAGTCTGGAGAATCATGTTTTCAAGAATTTTGTTTAAATAATTGCAAATTAAAAAAAAATATTACGTAATAACTCACACGTACCACCCAAAACTACCCCTTAATCATAAGGGATGGAATAAGTGGTAAGATAAATTTAATTGTTCTAATGTCATATATACTCACCCCTAAAATATGAACCTGTTATTCAAAAGCGTCTGGAAGATATTAAAAAAAATGGTCTTTATTTCACCCCTTTACAGGGTTGTCTCTCCCTTATTATTGAGTTTTGGAAAAAAGTCTATATAAAAAGGTACCCTTATTTTTGAACGTACTATCAGCTCTATAGCAATTACGGTACATAATTCTGGACCACCCTGTATACAAGTAATGCATGTTTTTTTTCTTCTCTCTAAATATGTAAATAAGCGTACACTGTATTATTTCACTGAGATGCAGTGTACGAGCTGAGTACTAAAGATTTATTTTCTATTTATAGGTATATCTACCATATGTCTTACGAAATATTATTTCACCGAGATACGAGGCAAACTAATGCTTGAAATTAAAATTACTATTAAGCATTACGTTCAATAGAAAGTAGCAAACATTATATAGAAAAAAAATTAAATAAAAATTTTTCATATATTTTAGTTTCTAGATGACAAATCCGAACTTAGTTTATGAGGGTGCATGTGTGGGAGTCGTCAGCTCGTTCGCGCAATCGCTCGGTTGTCAGTCAAAATATTGTAATCCCAACTCCTTCTAGACAATTCATACATACATACATATATACACAATCACGCCATGTACCCAAAAGGGTGTGGCACAAACTCTTTTCATTATTCGGAAATCAGTCGCCTCCAAACATTCCTATCCAAACAAGCAACTTTCGCTTTATCCACATTCATAATTCCTCTCATACATGCTCTTTTATTCCTACTACTTGGAAACTTTCGCTCACGCAAAACACTCTAAATCATACACTACTCCAACTACTCATCGGACTGATCCACTGGGCAAACGTATACCATCAAAATCATTCAAATAAATCTTTTTATCCAAACGTTCATTAGACATTCGCTCAACATGTCCGAACCATCTTAGACGATTCAACCGATATTAATGAAATTTTCAGGATAGGTTTACTTCGTGCTCAAGATGGTAATGTGACTTTATTTTGTTCCAGTGATCCCAACTTTCCGAGAGAAAAATTACTAATTTTTTAAAAAATTTATTAGGGCTACATTATTTATCCGATTTTGATCAAAATTTCAGATATGATTTCTCTGGAGCTCACATAAATTATATAATTTTAATAAAGTACAGTGTTGACAACTTTCTGAATAAAAAATCAATCAAATTTTTACAATAGATTTTCCTAGTGTCCACAAAAATTATATAATTTTACTTCCATACAGGGTTGTCAATTTTCCGAGAAAAAAATTATTTATTCAGTTATATATATATATATATATATATATATATATATATATATATATATTTATGTATGTGTGTGCTTGAAGGAATTAAAGAATTTTATTATTATACAATGTAGTCAATTTTCCGGAAAAACTATTCAAAATTTATTTTAATTGTACTGTTTTTACGATTTAAAAATATATAAAATTTCTATTTCTATTTCTTATTTCAAAGTGGTCTATATGTGAGTTTACCCATATACTTCTAATCTTGTTTAAATTTATATTAACTGAAATACCAAATGGGATATGTATATAATTATTACGGTATTTGCCCGTATATAATGCGACCCCGAATTTAACGCAACACCAAAATTTTTCATAAAAATATTTTGAAAAAAATGTAATCCGAATTTATTACGATCCATTAATTTTCCAAAAATTTTTTAAAGAAATTAAAATTCAAGAGTTGTTATATTCCATGACCTAGACCCAGAATTTAGCGCGACAATTTTTTAAGGGAAATAGTTAAGTCAAAAAATATCGCGTTATATTTTGGTAAATACGGTATATTTCATTTATATCTTTAAAACAATTAATGAAGCCGTAGTACGTTGACAGTACGTCTATTATTAATGAATATTATTACAGAACTAGAGTACAAAAAACAGTTTTATTTTAATTTTATATTGTAAATAAAGTAGGTTGGGTTTCATATTACGTTATTTAATTTTCTAATTGTTATAACTAAAATTTCGTTGATTTCTTATATATTTTTTACCGTATTTGAACAAATTAAAAAACAAAAACTTTGAAGTATATTTGAATAATATTTTTATCATATTTATCCTTAATATAGACAACACTGATAACGCACGTGCAGCGCATATTGCATACTAGCCCAGGCGTTTAAAAATATTGTTTATATTTTTGATGGAATTTTTATGCACAATGAAAAAATAAAAGTAAATTACGACCAGAATAGGACAATGTAACAACTATTAATAGAAATTCACAACTGTTATTTGATATGTACACATTAAAATAGGATTTTAAACATGAATAGATAAAATTAAACAACCTAAGAAACGAAACCTAATCTAACCTAATATTAGGTATATATTTTAAATTAAATATAACTGCATGTTAAAGAAAGTTATATTAAAAATTATAAATAATATTCTAGGTTTTCATTCTTGTGCAACTTGCTGTACCGTAAAATAAAATTATGCCGAATGTTTCCCCATTCATTTCATCATCCAATTGTATTTTAATGTAATTCTGTCAAGATGTAATTTACATACCGATATTTTCTGAACTTTTGTAAACATTAACAACAAAACTGATTTACAATATATAAAAATATTTTATTTTTGCAAGAAATATGTTCTCTCATAAATAATTAACATTAGATTAATTTTTATCAAAACAAAACGACTTTAGGATAAGTTCTGTATTAATTTTTATTAATAATCAACGTTTCTAAGTACTCCACGTACGTCATCATTAGGAAAAACTTACAAAAATAGCGTTACACTAAATAAACAGAATATACGAACAAGTTATATAAATAATGTTCACGTAAATATTTAGTTTACCATGGAAGTGGAAGAAAATGGTTTCTATTAAGCAATGAGTAAAATAACATTTGGTTTCCATTAATTAAAAATCTATAAAAAATGTATGATCTAGTTACTTATTTGTTCCTAGTAACTTGTTTCTATGTTCTGTTATTTACTGTACATGTTATTTGTATCATTTATCCTGATTAAGACGGACGTTGAGTTCGCCGAAACGTCGATTATATATAAATATTAATACAAAACTTTAACCTAAAGTAGTTTTAATGAATTATCAAATATGTATTAGATAATTAAAATTAAATAATTTTTTTTACACAAATGGATTCACTTTTCAAAGTGTATTTGAACGATACGAAGACATCACAAACATCCATCCAAGCGAAGTTCGAACCCGGGCCAACATATGTACGAGCGGTGTCTCTCTCTCTCTCTCTCACACACACACACGCAAGTCTTAATTCTCTCGGCCATATCGGCAAGCAAATTAAATAATTAAATTTTGCGATTTATTATTTTAAAATTAATTATTCTATTTAATTTAAACTTGATTTTTAAAATTATTCTTTGCAAAAAAATGTTTATGAAACAATTACAAATTTATTCCTAAATTTTAATGAAAGTAAGTTTGAAATATTAGCTTTATTGAAATCGACGGAGTCTAAATTGCCTAAGGAAAGTCAAAAATAATTATATTAATACCTACTTGTAATATTTACTAAAAATTAGTGATGTGATAGCTTAGTCGAATAATCGAATAACGAATATGACAAAATATTATTTTTTTAATTTAGAAATACCTACTACTTAAAAATTATTTACTCTGAATGTGCACAGAAACCGTGTTTAGTAAAATTCTTAAATTTCGTTTAAAAAAATAGAATAATTTATTTATTTATTTAAATGACAATTACTCGACTATTGCCCCAATTATTGTCAATGTTTAATATCGTTTACTATAGCATTTATAAAAATATTAAGATACACTTGAACAAACTATATTTTATTCATATTAGTAAATACAGTTAAAACAACTTATGAATACATATTATATAATAATATTGATTTATTTATTACTTTAATTTTATTATAAATAACATTTAATATATTTTACATATTTAATAATAATAAAATTAATCTAAATTTAAAAAAATATATATAATTGATTTGGGGAAATGCCGTCATCCTTATATTAGAATATTAACAAACTGTTATCTTCTTGTCACAATAATGACTGTAAATTTCAATTTGTATCAGGAACGCATAAACAAAGTTTATTGTCATTTCATGGTGTGTGATAAATTTTCAAATTCATGTTGATTTTTATAGAAATTAAAAAACATTATTGTACATAAAGTGTCATTCAGACTACTGCTTTAATTTTACGCACAAGCACAATTTCACCAATTTCGGGATAATGGAAAAATTTTGTCCCACACCCTTTTGGGTATATGGCGTGATTGTGTTTGTATGTATGTATGTATGTAAATTCTTCTTCAGACCTATACATATTTAACACAACAAATTAATCATAAATTTTATGATTTTACAAAATAAAACCTGTACAATCATTTGAAAAATACGAATACGAAACAGAACATTTCGAATCGTATAGAACATAAATATAATTTTGCAAGTTTACACGATGAATTCGCCATCTTTTTTATTTTCGCTAATTTTTCTTCTGATGTGTCTAAACTGAATGTTATTTTATTATATTAAATACGCGTTTTCAAAATAATATTAATTTTATCTTCCAAACTGTTCATTTACATATTATAAATTTAATGTTTCTTTCATAAAAACAGATATACAATGCTATCTCATTTTAGTAAAATCTAATTGGCCGTTTTTAAAACATAACTAAATTTTAGTTAAGAGATTTTGGCCAGATCAGATTTTGGCAGCGATGAAACAAAATTTGCTAATGAAACTAAATCCGCACATGTACAGGACATCCCCATAAGCTTACATGTGATTTGGTTCAGAACCACTAGGTCTGCGCTAAAACATAAACATGGGGCATAACAAAATTTAAAAATGAATAAAAAGAGAAGTACAAAATCGTTACACTATGAATACGAATATATTTCTTTTTAATTTCTACTTTGTGGAAAAGTTTTCTATTTTGCATTCATCAGGTTTCTCCCTTGCATGAGAACGGATATGTTTCCGTAACTCTGAACTTTGAATAAAAGTTTTATCACATATTTCGCACTTATAAGGTCTTTCTTTTGTATGAGAACGGATATGTATTTTTAAGCTTCCTCTTTGAGTAAAAGCTTTCTCACATATTTCGCATTTATAAGGTCTCTCCCGTGTATGAGAACGAATATGCACTTTCAAATCACCATTTTGAGTAAAAGTTTTCGCACATGTTTCGCATTTATAAGGTCTCTCATTTGTATGAGAACGGATATGTATTTTTAAGTTTCCTCTTTGAATAAAAGTTTTCTCACATATTTCGCATTTATAAGGTCTTTCTTTTGTATGTATACGAATATGCATTTTTAAAATATGATTCCGAGTAAAAGTTTTCTCACATATTTCGCATTTATAAGGTCTCTCATTTGTATGTGAACGAATATGCTGTATTAAATTATAACCTCGAGTAAAAGTTTTCTCACATAATGTACATTTATGAGGTTTTCTTTTCATTACAGATTCATCATTTCCATTCAAATTTTTAATAGCTTCACAACGTTTTATATCAGTTTCATTCTCAAAATCCGAATATTCTTCCTTAATTATTAATTCTGAATGTAAAGATTCTGATTCTTCAACCTTAATATTTGTGTCATTTTCCAAATCTATTTCTGTGATTTCTTTATTAATTGCTTCTTCTTTCACACAAACAAACTCAAAATTTGTATTATTTTGTGAATCTAGACTTTCTTCAACTTTAATGTTTATATCAGTTTGCAAATCTAGTTTAATGTATTCTTCATCAATATTCTCTTCTTTAATTTCGCTTTCATTTTTAATTTCGTTTTTCGTAACTTCACTATTTTGCGATTGTTGTTTTGCAGAGTGCTTGAAAATTTCTTGCGATTTAAAACATTTTTCTACAAATTTATAAGTTTCATTTAATCGAACCGAACAAATTGAGCAAATACAATCCGATAACTTCTCAGTACATTCAAGCTAAAAATATAAATTAAAATTATATATTACATATAATAAAAATAACCGATTTAAAAAGAGCTTAATAAAAAATATATCTACTAAAAACACCAAGTCCCTATAATATTTAACTAATATTTGATTTATGTGAGAGATCTAAATCCTACTATAGGCTGTGTGGGTAAGTTTTACTTGGTTATGGGGTAACAAAAGGTTAAAAATAATCTGCGCACAATTAAGAATGCAAGACGAAATTTTTATAAGCCTGAAAACAGCAACACAGAGACGCTAACATTATTCTCACAGTAACTATTCCTCCACTATTCTTATATACTGTAACAAAGCGAAGTATTGTATAAGTTCCAGAGAATAATTATGTTTGCATGTGTGTGTGTGTGTATACGTGCGGTGAAACACGACATTGGAATGTGTTTATCGATTGTGGTTACGCTGATATGTATGTATGTGTGGAAGGCTTCTATGAAGACTCTAGAAAAACAGTAGAGCCTTCGAAAAGGGTTGGTTGCAGTATATTAGGCGCTTCGAACGACGACACAGTCAGTTATCATGAGATAGTCGATCTGGTGAGATCGTGTAGTCGGTCCGGTTGGGCCGAAAGGTGATGGCTCAGTGAGTTATCGTCAGAAACTGATCCTAGTTAGGTTAATCGATGATAGCTCGTTTAAATAAATAATTGTAATATAAATATGTGAAAATAAATGTGCGCGAGTGTATTAATGTAGTGTTAGTTTATAAGTAGTGTGTAAATGTCAGTCTGATAGTTGTAATGTTAATTATAAGTAAATATAAATAGTTTAATTGTTGTTTAGCTCCGCTCGGCTAACCGTTGTTATTGTTATTGCACAGTATTGTTATTTAGTGTTTAAGTGTTGTAAAAAAATGCCAGAAAAATACAATCGCAAATATGATGGTAATTATTTAATATATTTCCAATACTGCTCAGACAGCGCCGAGACGAATCCAATTCACGTTACAATACATATTATAATAATTAATAAGCTTATTATAAGCAAATCCAATAAAATATATTTAGAACAAGTTAATCTATATACATATAAAGCTCATTGAAAATTGTACGCTTGTCCCGATCCGATTTGAAATGCAACTTGGAAAGAGAGTTATAAAGTTGAAATCTAGCACAGAGCTGTGTGAAACTAATAAAAAGATGGAAAAAATATAAACGCTATAAACCGAAAAACTTAATTAACTGAACAGATTTAACGGAAGTTTTATTGGCAGTTCGGTCGTTTTTCATGAAAGATGACAATGCAGTGTGAGTCGTAGGTGAACGCTGTAAACGATAAAAATTGACCAGAAACAGCAATTAAGTTAGAATGGATTTCAAGTAAATAAAACAGTAAAATCGCAGCAACTCTTTCAAATTCACTTATCAGTTCTAATTTTTAACATACACATATAATTTATTTCGTGGACTTGGTCAAAGCTAGTATTTTACTTACAATTTCCGATGCAATGGTTTCCAATTTGTATGATATCAAAACATTATCCGTATCCATTGTAGTTAAACTAAATGTTATATTTTCACGAGAAGCACATAATCGACAAAGTGTTTCATTTAAATGTTGTTTTAATATTATTTGAGAATCGAAACACTGTTTTATAAATTTATAAGCATCATTCAATAGAACAGCGCAAATTGTACAAATACCATTGGGTAATTTGATCTTGCAATCAACCTAAAATAAGAAAAGTAAAAGATTCAGAAACAATAATATATATTACAATAAAAACAAATCAATTCTTTCTTACAATTTCTGGCATAATTGCTTCTAATTTATCTACGAAACGTTTGCCATCTGAATCCAGATCAAGTATAGTGAACAATACATTTTTGTCACTTATACATAATTGACAATGGTGCATAAACTTATTCATGATTAAAATTAAATTTTCTACCAAAAAAAGCTTCTTATAAAAAGTAAAATATAAAAATATTGTAATTGATAGTATTAGAGGTTAACTTATAAAAATCTGACACGAATCCAGTTGGCCAGATGAATTTTGTGTAAAATTACTAGTATAAGAAGAAGAATAAATAGCTGCGTATTTAATTTCACAATTTTTTCCTTAATTGCTACTTGATCCAGGTTCTAGCGAGATTTGTCTAAATAAAATTTAAATAAAAGAAAAAAAATAGAAAGATAAGTAATCAATCTGCAGCTAAAGTTGAATGCTAATAAAGTTGAATGAACTTTACCTACAGGACTGTCAATGCAGACAATTACTTTAAATATAATTTGTCACTTTTTTTACATGATTATTATTTAAAATTAAATCTAAATGTTGTATGTAGAATAATGTTTTTTACTTACTATAATGTATTTACAATATGTATTTGAAAATTTATAACACAACATTCAACTGGCCAACTATTTCGAACAATGATCTTACAGTGTCATCTATATGGTAATGTTTAAAATATTTGCAAATCGAATTGTGCTGTCGATAAAAAAGAAAACTGTAATTTAAATACTAGTAGTGCAATCTATGGACTATTTTTAAACAAGTATTGCCATTTTTACATTCTTCTGATCACAACGAAGACTGAGAAGTCCACTTGGTATTAGGAACACATGAATAAAGTTGAAAATAACGAAATGTCACTTTATGTTGAAGTTTTAGTTTTACCACTTTGACTGCAAGGAAAAGTGGTATAGCGTTTGGTACGGTGTCTGTAACATTTTCAAAAAAAAAATTGTGTATAGAAATCCTTCATATAGTCCCTAGATAACGAATCTAAACTTAGTTTATGTGGGTGTATGTGTGCGTCGTCAGCTCGCTCGCTCGGTCGTAAGTCAAAATTTTCTGGCCGCAACTCCTCCTAGACGGTTCAACCGATTTTAATGAAATTTTCAGGATAAATTTGTCTAGTACCCAAGATGGTCATGTGGTTTTATTTTTTTCCAGTAATGCCAACTTTCCGAGAAAAAAATTACTAAAATATATAAAGATTCATATTGGTTACATTATTTATTCGATTTTGATCAGATTTTTAGAAAAGATTTCCCTAATGCTCCCATTAATTACATAATTTTATTAATATTCAGTGTTGCCAACTTTCCGAGAAAAAAGTTACTAAAGTTTTAAATTTTTATTATAGTCATATGTTATTTAACCGATTTTACTTAAATTTTCACAAAATATTCTTCTAGTATTCATATAATTTAAGTAATTTTATCAAAATACAGTGTTGCCAACTTATCGAGAAAAAAAAAACACAAAATTTTTAAAAAATTCATTGTGGCTACATTATTTATTCGATCGAGCGAGCGAGCTGACGACGCACACACATACACCCACATAAACTAAGTTTAGATTCGTTATCTAGGGACTATATGAAGGATTTCTATACACAATTTTTTTTTTTTGAAAATGTTACAGACACCGTACCAAACGCTATACCACTTTTTCCTTGCAGTCAAAGTGGTAAAAATTAAAATGAGAACTATTATATTTGTTTCTATTGGTTATAATTGTTGCATATCAAATGTGTATAATAAAATATTGAATACATACATATATATATACTCTTTTCATCATCCCGAAATCAGTCGCCTCCAAACATATTCCTATCCAGCACAAGCAACTTTCGCAATTTCATCCACATTCCACAATTCCACTCTCTCACAGCATGCTCACTTCTATTCCTACTACTTGTAAACTTTCGCTGCACGCAAGCCACTCTCTCAATCACACCACCACTCCAACTACTCATGGGACTGATCCACTGGGCAAACGTATACCATATCAAAATATCATTCAAATGCATATTTTCGAACAGCAAACGTTCATTAGACGCAAGTAGTATAGTTGTACAGGGACTGCCTGCAGATGAACACTGTTCATCCACATCTGAAGACATCGATGGCGCATGCCATCC
>CAWYQG010000038.1:0-43605 GCA_963966155.1 Clivina fossor
ATATTGAACTTTTTCAAAAAATCCGATTTCTCATTAAACCAGCGAAGCGAAAAAGCAAAAAATCGTCAATTTCTGCTTAAAAACGCGAATTTACAAGCATTTGTACCTTTTTGGCTCGAAAACTTAAAAACTACTGGAGATATTGAACTTTTTCAAAAAATCCGATTTCTCATTAAACCAGCGAAGCGAAAAAGCAAAAAATCGTCAATTTCTGCTTAAAAACGCGAATTTACAAGCATTTGTACGTTTTTGGCTCGCCAACTTAAAAACTACTGGAGATATTGAACTTTTTCAAAAAATCCGATTTCTCATTAAACCAGCGAAGCGAAAAAGCAAAAAATCGTCAATTTCTGCTTAAAAACGCGAATTTACAAGCATTTGTACGTTTTTGGCTCGAAAACTTAAAAACTACTGGAGATATTGAACTTTTTCAAAAAATCCGATTTCTCATTAAACCAGCGAAGCGAAAAAGCAAAAAATCGTCAATTTCTGCTTAAAAACGCGAATTTACAAGCATTTGTACGTTTTTGGCTCGCCAACTTAAAAACTACTGGAGATATTGAACTTTTTCAAAAAATCCGATTTCTCATTAAACCAGCGAAGCGAAAAAGCAAAAAATCGTCAATTTCTGCTTAAAAACGCGAATTTACAAGCATTTGTACGTTTTTGGCTCGCCAACTTAAAAACTACTGGAGATATTGAACTTTTTCAAAAAATCCGATTTCTCATTAAACCAGCGAAGCGAAAAAGCAAAAAATCGTCAATTTCTGCTTAAAAACGCGAATTTACAAGCATTTGTACGTTTTTGGCTCGCAAACTTAAAAACTACTGGAGATATTGAACTTTTTCAAAAAATCCGATTTCTCATTAAACCAGCGAAGCGAAAAAGCAAAAAATCGTCAATTTCTGCTTAAAAACGCGAATTTACAAGCATTTGTACGTTTTTGGCTCGCCAACTTAAAAACTACTGGAGATATTGAACTTTTTCAAAAAATCCGATTTCTCATTAAACCAGCGAAGCGAAAAAGCAAAAAATCGTCAATTTCTGCTTAAAAACGCGAATTTACAAGCATTTGTACGTTTTTGGCTCGCCAACTTAAAAACTACTGGAGATATTGAACTTTTTCAAAAAATCCGATTTCTCATTAAACCAGCGAAGCGAAAAAGCAAAAAATCGTCAATTTCTGCTTAAAAACGCGAATTTACAAGCATTTGTACGTTTTTGGCTCGCCAACTTAAAAACTACTGGAGATATTGAACTTTTTCAAAAAATCCGATTTCTCATTAAACCAGCGAAGCGAAAAAGCAAAAAATCGTCAATTTCTGCTTAAAAACGCGAATTTACAAGCATTTGTACGTTTTTGGCTCGCCAACTTAAAAACTACTGGAGATATTGAACTTTTTCAAAAAATCCGATTTCTCATTAAACCAGCGAAGCGAAAAAGCAAAAAATCGTCAATTTCTGCTTAAAAACGCGAATTTACAAGCATTTGTACGTTTTTGGCTCGCCAACTTAAAAACTACTGGAGATATTGAACTTTTTCAAAAAATCCGATTTCTCATTAAACCAGCGAAGCGAAAAAGCAAAAAATCGTCAATTTCTGCTTAAAAACGCGAATTTACAAGCATTTGTACGTTTTTGGCTCGCCAACTTAAAAACTACTGGAGATATTGAACTTTTTCAAAAAATCCGATTTCTCATTAAACCAGCGAAGCGAAAAAGCAAAAAATCGTCAATTTCTGCTTAAAAACGCGAATTTACAAGCATTTGTACGTTTTTGGCTCGCCAACTTAAAAACTACTGGAGATATTGAACTTTTTCAAAAAATCCGATTTCTCATTAAACCAGCGAAGCGAAAAAGCAAAAAATCGTCAATTTCTGCTTAAAAACGCGAATTTACAAGCATTTGTACGTTTTTGGCTCGCCAACTTAAAAACTACTGGAGATATTGAACTTTTTCAAAAAATCCGATTTCTCATTAAACCAGCGAAGCGAAAAAGCAAAAAATCGTCAATTTCTGCTTAAAAACGCGAATTTACAAGCATTTGTACGTTTTTGGCTCGACAACTTAAAAACTACTGGAGATATTGAACTTTTTCAAAAAATCCGATTTCTCATTAAACCAGCGAAGCGAAAAAGCAAAAAATCGTCAATTTCTGCTTAAAAACGCGAATTTACAAGCATTTGTACGTTTTTGGCTCGCAAACTTAAAAACTACTGGAGATATTGAACTTTTTCAAAAAATCCGATTTCTCATTAAACCAGCGAAGCGAAAAAGCAAAAAATCGTCAATTTCTGCTTAAAAACGCGAATTTACAAGCATTTGTACGTTTTTGGCTCGCCAACTTAAAAACTACTGGAGATATTGAACTTTTTCAAAAAATCCGATTTCTCATTAAACCAGCGAAGCGAAAAAGCAAAAAATCGTCAATTTCTGCTTAAAAACGCGAATTTACAAGCATTTGTACGTTTTTGGCTCGAAAACTTAAAAACTACTGGAGATATTGAACTTTTTCAAAAAATCCGATTTCTCATTAAACCAGCGAAGCGAAAAAGCAAAAAATCGTCAATTTCTGCTTAAAAACGCGAATTTACAAGCATTTGTACGTTTTTGGCTCGCCAACTTAAAAACTACTGGAGATATTGAACTTTTTCAAAAAATCCGATTTCTCATTAAACCAGCGAAGCGAAAAAGCAAAAAATCGTCAATTTCTGCTTAAAAACGCGAATTTACAAGCATTTGTACGTTTTTGGCTCGAAAACTTAAAAACTACTGGAGATATTGAACTTTTTCAAAAAATCCGATTTCTCATTAAACCAGCGAAGCGAAAAAGCAAAAAATCGTCAATTTCTGCTTAAAAACGCGAATTTACAAGCATTTGTACGTTTTTGGCTCGCCAACTTAAAAACTACTGGAGATATTGAACTTTTTCAAAAAATCCGATTTCTCATTAAACCAGCGAAGCGAAAAAGCAAAAAATCGTCAATTTCTGCTTAAAAACGCGAATTTACAAGCATTTGTACGTTTTTGGCTCGCCAACTTAAAAACTACTGGAGATATTGAACTTTTTCAAAAAATCCGATTTCTCATTAAACCAGCGAAGCGAAAAAGCAAAAAATCGTCAATTTCTGCTTAAAAACGCGAATTTACAAGCATTTGTACGTTTTTGGCTCGCCAACTTAAAAACTACTGGAGATATTGAACTTTTTCAAAAAATCCGATTTCTCATTAAACCAGCGAAGCGAAAAAGCAAAAAATCGTCAATTTCTGCTTAAAAACGCGAATTTACAAGCATTTGTACGTTTTTGGCTCGAAAACTTAAAAACTACTGGAGATATTGAACTTTTTCAAAAAATCCGATTTCTCATTAAACCAGCGAAGCGAAAAAGCAAAAAATCGTCAATTTCTGCTTAAAAACGCGAATTTACAAGCATTTGTACGTTTTTGGCTCGCCAACTTAAAAACTACTGGAGATATTGAACTTTTTCAAAAAATCCGATTTCTCATTAAACCAGCGAAGCGAAAAAGCAAAAAATCGTCAATTTCTGCTTAAAAACGCGAATTTACAAGCATTTGTACGTTTTTGGCTCGAAAACTTAAAAACTACTGGAGATATTGAACTTTTTCAAAAAATCCGATTTCTCATTAAACCAGCGAAGCGAAAAAGCAAAAAATCGTCAATTTCTGCTTAAAAACGCGAATTTACAAGCATTTGTACGTTTTTGGCTCGACAACTTAAAAACTACTGGAGATATTGAACTTTTTCAAAAAATCCGATTTCTCATTAAACCAGCGAAGCGAAAAAGCAAAAAATCGTCAATTTCTGCTTAAAAACGCGAATTTACAAGCATTTGTACGTTTTTGGCTCGAAAACTTAAAAACTACTGGAGATATTGAACTTTTTCAAAAAATCCGATTTCTCATTAAACCAGCGAAGCGAAAAAGCAAAAAATCGTCAATTTCTGCTTAAAAACGCGAATTTACAAGCATTTGTACGTTTTTGGCTCGCCAACTTAAAAACTACTGGAGATATTGAACTTTTTCAAAAAATCCGATTTCTCATTAAACCAGCGAAGCGAAAAAGCAAAAAATCGTCAATTTCTGCTTAAAAACGCGAATTTACAAGCATTTGTACGTTTTTGGCTCGAAAACTTAAAAACTACTGGAGATATTGAACTTTTTCAAAAAATCCGATTTCTCATTAAACCAGCGAAGCGAAAAAGCAAAAAATCGTCAATTTCTGCTTAAAAACGCGAATTTACAAGCATTTGTACGTTTTTGGCTCGCCAACTTAAAAACTACTGGAGATATTGAACATTTTCAAAAATCCGATTTCTCATTAAACTAGCGAAGCGAAAAAGCAAAAAATCGTCAATTTCTGCTTAAAAACGCGAATTTACAAGCATTTGTACGTTTTTGGCTCGCCAACTTAAAAACTACTGGAGATATTGAACTTTTTCAAAAAATCCGATTTCTCATTAAACCAGCGAAGCGAAAAAGCAAAAAATCGTCAATTTCTGCTTAAAAACGCGAATTTACAAGCATTTGTACGTTTTTGGCTCGCCAACTTAAAAACTACTGGAGATATTGAACTTTTTCAAAAAATCCGATTTCTCATTAAACCAGCGAAGCAAAAAAGCAAAAAATCGTCAATTTCTGCTTAAAAACGCGAATTTACAAGCATTTGTACGTTTTTGGCTCGCCAACTTAAAAACTACTGGAGATATTGAACTTTTTCAAAAAATCCGATTTCTCATTAAACCAGCGAAGCGAAAAAGCAAAAAATCGTCAATTTCTGCTTAAAAACGCGAATTTACAAGCATTTGTACGTTTTTGGCTCGAAAACTTAAAAACTACTGGAGATATTGAACTTTTTCAAAAAATCCGATTTCTCATTAAACCAGCGAAGCGAAAAAGCAAAAAATCGTCAATTTCTGCTTAAAAACGCGAATTTACAAGCATTTGTACGTTTTTGGCTCGCCAACTTAAAAACTACTGGAGATATTGAACTTTTTCAAAAAATCCGATTTCTCATTAAACCAGCGAAGCGAAAAAGCAAAAAATCGTCAATTTCTGCTTAAAAACGCGAATTTACAAGCATTTGTACGTTTTTGGCTCGAAAACTTAAAAACTACTGGAGATATTGAACTTTTTCAAAAAATCCGATTTCTCATTAAACCAGCGAAGCGAAAAAGCAAAAAATCGTCAATTTCTGCTTAAAAACGCGAATTTACAAGCATTTGTACGTTTTTGGCTCGAAAACTTAAAAACTACTGGAGATATTGAACTTTTTCAAAAAATCCGATTTCTCATTAAACCAGCGAAGCGAAAAAGCAAAAAATCGTCAATTTCTGCTTAAAAACGCGAATTTACAAGCATTTGTACGTTTTTGGCTCGAAAACTTAAAAACTACTGGAGATATTGAACTTTTTCAAAAAATCCGATTTCTCATTAAACCAGCGAAGCGAAAAAGCAAAAAATCGTCAATTTCTGCTTAAAAACGCGAATTTACAAGCATTTGTACGTTTTTGGCTCGCCAACTTAAAAACTACTGGAGATATTGAACTTTTTCAAAAAATCCGATTTCTCATTAAACCAGCGAAGCGAAAAAGCAAAAAATCGTCAATTTCTGCTTAAAAACGCGAATTTACAAGCATTTGTACGTTTTTGGCTCGCCAACTTAAAAACTACTGGAGATATTGAACTTTTTCAAAAAATCCGATTTCTCATTAAACCAGCGAAGCGAAAAAGCAAAAAATCGTCAATTTCTGCTTAAAAACGCGAATTTACAAGCATTTGTACGTTTTTGGCTCGAAAACTTAAAAACTACTGGAGATATTGAACTTTTTCAAAAAATCCGATTTCTCATTAAACCAGCGAAGCGAAAAAGCAAAAAATCGTCAATTTCTGCTTAAAAACGCGAATTTACAAGCATTTGTACGTTTTTGGCTCGCCAACTTAAAAACTACTGGAGATATTGAACTTTTTCAAAAAATCCGATTTCTCATTAAACCAGCGAAGCGAAAAAGCAAAAAATCGTCAATTTCTGCTTAAAAACGCGAATTTACAAGCATTTGTACGTTTTTGGCTCGCCAACTTAAAAACTACTGGAGATATTGAACTTTTTCAAAAAATCCGATTTCTCATTAAACCAGCGAAGCGAAAAAGCAAAAAATCGTCAATTTCTGCTTAAAAACGCGAATTTACAAGCATTTGTACGTTTTTGGCTCGCCAACTTAAAAACTACTGGAGATATTGAACTTTTTCAAAAAATCCGATTTCTCATTAAACCAGCGAAGCGAAAAAGCAAAAAATCGTCAATTTCTGCTTAAAAACGCGAATTTACAAGCATTTGTACGTTTTTGGCTCGACAACTTAAAAACTACTGGAGATATTGAACTTTTTCAAAAAATCCGATTTCTCATTAAACCAGCGAAGCGAAAAAGCAAAAAATCGTCAATTTCTGCTTAAAAACGCGAATTTACAAGCATTTGTACGTTTTTGGCTCGCCAACTTAAAAACTACTGGAGATATTGAACTTTTTCAAAAAATCCGATTTCTCATTAAACCAGCGAAGCGAAAAAGCAAAAAATCGTCAATTTCTGCTTAAAAACGCGAATTTACAAGCATTTGTACGTTTTTGGCTCGAAAACTTAAAAACTACTGGAGATATTGAACTTTTTCAAAAAATCCGATTTCTCATTAAACCAGCGAAGCGAAAAAGCAAAAAATCGTCAATTTCTGCTTAAAAACGCGAATTTACAAGCATTTGTACGTTTTTGGCTCGAAAACTTAAAAACTACTGGAGATATTGAACTTTTTCAAAAAATCCGATTTCTCATTAAACCAGCGAAGCGAAAAAGCAAAAAATCGTCAATTTCTGCTTAAAAACGCGAATTTACAAGCATTTGTACGTTTTTGGCTCGCCAACTTAAAAACTACTGGAGATATTGAACTTTTTCAAAAAATCCGATTTCTCATTAAACCAGCGAAGCGAAAAAGCAAAAAATCGTCAATTTCTGCTTAAAAACGCGAATTTACAAGCATTTGTACGTTTTTGGCTCGAAAACTTAAAAACTACTGGAGATATTGAACTTTTTCAAAAAATCCGATTTCTCATTAAACCAGCGAAGCGAAAAAGCAAAAAATCGTCAATTTCTGCTTAAAAACGCGAATTTACAAGCATTTGTACGTTTTTGGCTCGAAAACTTAAAAACTACTGGAGATATTGAACTTTTTCAAAAAATCCGATTTCTCATTAAACCAGCGAAGCGAAAAAGCAAAAAATCGTCAATTTCTGCTTAAAAACGCGAATTTACAAGCATTTGTACGTTTTTGGCTCGCCAACTTAAAAACTACTGGAGATATTGAACTTTTTCAAAAAATCCGATTTCTCATTAAACCAGCGAAGCGAAAAAGCAAAAAATCGTCAATTTCTGCTTAAAAACGCGAATTTACAAGCATTTGTACGTTTTTGGCTCGCCAACTTAAAAACTACTGGAGATATTGAACTTTTTCAAAAAATCCGATTTCTCATTAAACCAGCGAAGCGAAAAAGCAAAAAATCGTCAATTTCTGCTTAAAAACGCGAATTTACAAGCATTTGTACGTTTTTGGCTCGCCAACTTAAAAACTACTGGAGATATTGAACTTTTTCAAAAAATCCGATTTCTCATTAAACCAGCGAAGCGAAAAAGCAAAAAATCGTCAATTTCTGCTTAAAAACGCGAATTTACAAGCATTTGTACGTTTTTGGCTCGCCAACTTAAAAACTACTGGAGATATTGAACTTTTTCAAAAAATCCGATTTCTCATTAAACCAGCGAAGCGAAAAAGCAAAAAATCGTCAATTTCTGCTTAAAAACGCGAATTTACAAGCATTTGTACGTTTTTGGCTCGCAAACTTAAAAACTACTGGAGATATTGAACTTTTTCAAAAAATCCGATTTCTCATTAAACCAGCGAAGCGAAAAAGCAAAAAATCGTCAATTTCTGCTTAAAAACGCGAATTTACAAGCATTTGTACGTTTTTGGCTCGCAAACTTAAAAACTACTGGAGATATTGAACTTTTTCAAAAAATCCGATTTCTCATTAAACCAGCGAAGCGAAAAAGCAAAAAATCGTCAATTTCTGCTTAAAAACGCGAATTTACAAGCATTTGTACGTTTTTGGCTCGAAAACTTAAAAACTACTGGAGATATTGAACTTTTTCAAAAAATCCGATTTCTCATTAAACCAGCGAAGCGAAAAAGCAAAAAATCGTCAATTTTTGCTTAAAAACGCGAATTTACAAGCATTTGTACGTTTTTGGCTCGAAAACTTAAAAACTACTGGAGATATTGAACTTTTTCAAAAAATCCGATTTCTCATTAAACCAGCGAAGCGAAAAAGCAAAAAATCGTCAATTTCTGCTTAAAAACGCGAATTTACAAGCATTTGTACGTTTTTGGCTCGAAAACTTAAAAACTACTGGAGATATTGAACTTTTTCAAAAAATCCGATTTCTCATTAAACCAGCGAAGCGAAAAAGCAAAAAATCGTCAATTTCTGCTTAAAAACGCGAATTTACAAGCATTTGTACGTTTTTGGCTCGCAAACTTAAAAACTACTGGAGATATTGAACTTTTTCAAAAAATCCGATTTCTCATTAAACCAGCGAAGCGAAAAAGCAAAAAATCGTCAATTTCTGCTTAAAAACGCGAATTTACAAGCATTTGTACGTTTTTGGCTCGCCAACTTAAAAACTACTGGAGATATTGAACTTTTTCAAAAAATCCGATTTCTCATTAAACCAGCGAAGCGAAAAAGCAAAAAATCGTCAATTTCTGCTTAAAAACGCGAATTTACAAGCATTTGTACGTTTTTGGCTCGCCAACTTAAAAACTACTGGAGATATTGAACTTTTTCAAAAAATCCGATTTCTCATTAAACCAGCGAAGCGAAAAAGCAAAAAATCGTCAATTTCTGCTTAAAAACGCGAATTTACAAGCATTTGTACGTTTTTGGCTCGCCAACTTAAAAACTACTGGAGATATTGAACTTTTTCAAAAAATCCGATTTCTCATTAAACCAGCGAAGCGAAAAAGCAAAAAATCGTCAATTTCTGCTTAAAAACGCGAATTTACAAGCATTTGTACGTTTTTGGCTCGCCAACTTAAAAACTACTGGAGATATTGAACTTTTTCAAAAAATCCGATTTCTCATTAAACCAGCGAAGCGAAAAAGCAAAAAATCGTCAATTTCTGCTTAAAAACGCGAATTTACAAGCATTTGTACGTTTTTGGCTCGACAACTTAAAAACTACTGGAGATATTGAACTTTTTCAAAAAATCCGATTTCTCATTAAACCAGCGAAGCGAAAAAGCAAAAAATCGTCAATTTCTGCTTAAAAACGCGAATTTACAAGCATTTGTACGTTTTTGGCTCGCCAACTTAAAAACTACTGGAGATATTGAACTTTTTCAAAAAATCCGATTTCTCATTAAACCAGCGAAGCGAAAAAGCAAAAAATCGTCAATTTCTGCTTAAAAACGCGAATTTACAAGCATTTGTACGTTTTTGGCTCGCCAACTTAAAAACTACTGGAGATATTGAACTTTTTCAAAAAATCCGATTTCTCATTAAACCAGCGAAGCGAAAAAGCAAAAAATCGTCAATTTCTGCTTAAAAACGCGAATTTACAAGCATTTGTACGTTTTTGGCTCGCCAACTTAAAAACTACTGGAGATATTGAACTTTTTCAAAAAATCCGATTTCTCATTAAACCAGCGAAGCGAAAAAGCAAAAAATCGTCAATTTCTGCTTAAAAACGCGAATTTACAAGCATTTGTACGTTTTTGGCTCGCCAACTTAAAAACTACTGGAGATATTGAACTTTTTCAAAAAATCCGATTTCTCATTAAACCAGCGAAGCGAAAAAGCAAAAAATCGTCAATTTCTGCTTAAAAACGCGAATTTACAAGCATTTGTACGTTTTTGGCTCGCCAACTTAAAAACTACTGGAGATATTGAACTTTTTCAAAAAATCCGATTTCTCATTAAACCAGCGAAGCGAAAAAGCAAAAAATCGTCAATTTCTGCTTAAAAACGCGAATTTACAAGCATTTATTTGTACGTTTTTGGCTCGAAAACTTAAAAACTACTGGAGATATTGAACTTTTTCAAAAAATCCGATTTCTCATTAAACCAGCGAAGCGAAAAAGCAAAAAATCGTCAATTTCTGCTTAAAAACGCGAATTTACAAGCATTTGTACGTTTTTGGCTCGAAAACTTAAAAACTACTGGAGATATTGAACTTTTTCAAAAAATCCGATTTCTCATTAAACCAGCGAAGCGAAAAAGCAAAAAATCGTCAATTTCTGCTTAAAAACGCGAATTTACAAGCATTTGTACGTTTTTGGCTCGAAAACTTAAAACTACTGGAGATATTGAACTTTTTCAAAAAATCCGATTTCTCATTAAACCAGCGAAGCGAAAAGCAAAAAATCGTCAATTTCTGCTTAAAAACGCGAATTTACAAGCATTTGTACGTTTTTGGCTCGAAAACTTAAAAACTACTGGAGATATTGAACTTTTTCAAAAAATCCGATTTCTCATTAAACCAGCGAAGCGAAAAAGCAAAAAATCGTCAATTTCTGCTTAAAAACGCGAATTTACAAGCATTTGTACGTTTTTGGCTCGAAAACTTAAAAACTACTGGAGATATTGAACTTTTTCAAAAAATCCGATTTCTCATTAAACCAGCGAAGCGAAAAAGCAAAAAATCGTCAATTTCTGCTTAAAAACGCGAATTTACAAGCATTTGTACGTTTTTGGCTCGAAAACTTAAAAACTACTGGAGATATTGAACTTTTTCAAAAAATCCGATTTCTCATTAAACCAGCGAAGCGAAAAAGCAAAAATCGTCAATTTCTGCTTAAAAACGCGAATTTACAAGCATTTGTACGTTTTTGGCTCGAAAACTTAAAAACTACTGGAGATATTGAACTTTTTCAAAAAATCCGATTTCTCATTAAACCAGCGAAGCGAAAAAGCAAAAAATCGTCAATTTCTGCTTAAAAACGCGAATTTACAAGCATTTGTACGTTTTTGGCTCGAAAACTTAAAAACTACTGGAGATATTGAACTTTTCAAAAAATCCGATTTCTCATTAAACCAGCGAAGCGAAAAAGCAAAAAATCGTCAATTTCTGCTTAAAAACGCGAATTATTTACAAGCATTTGTACGTTTTTGGCTCGACAACTTAAAAACTACTGGAGATATTGAACTTTTTCAAAAAATCCGATTTCTCATTAAACCAGCGAAGCGAAAAAGCAAAAAATCGTCAATTTCTGCTTAAAAACGCGAATTTACAAGCATTTGTACGTTTTTGGCTCGAAAACTTAAAAACTACTGGAGATATTGAACTTTTTCAAAAAATCCGATTTCTCATTAAACCAGCGAAGCGAAAAAGCAAAAAATCGTCAATTTCTGCTTAAAAACGCGAATTTACAAGCATTTGTACGTTTTTGGCTCGCCAACTTAAAAACTACTGGAGATATTGAACTTTTTCAAAAAATCCGATTTCTCATTAAACCAGCGAAGCGAAAAAGCAAAAAATCGTCAATTTCTGCTTAAAAACGCGAATTTACAAGCATTTGTACGTTTTTGGCTCGAAAACTTAAAAACTACTGGAGATATTGAACTTTTTCAAAAAATCCGATTTCTCATTAAACCAGCGAAGCGAAAAAGCAAAAAATCGTCAATTTCTGCTTAAAAACGCGAATTTACAAGCATTTGTACGTTTTTGGCTCGCCAACTTAAAAACTACTGGAGATATTGAACTTTTTCAAAAAATCCGATTTCTCATTAAACCAGCGAAGCGAAAAAGCAAAAAATCGTCAATTTCTGCTTAAAAACGCGAATTTACAAGCATTTGTACGTTTTTGGCTCGCCAACTTAAAAACTACTGGAGATATTGAACTTTTTCAAAAAATCCGATTTCTCATTAAACCAGCGAAGCGAAAAAGCAAAAAATCGTCAATTTCTGCTTAAAAACGCGAATTTACAAGCATTTGTACGTTTTTGGCTCGAAAACTTAAAAACTACTGGAGATATTGAACTTTTTCAAAAAATCCGATTTCTCATTAAACCAGCGAAGCGAAAAAGCAAAAAATCGTCAATTTCTGCTTAAAAACGCGAATTTACAAGCATTTGTACGTTTTTGGCTCGCCAACTTAAAAACTACTGGAGATATTGAACTTTTTCAAAAAATCCGATTTCTCATTAAACCAGCGAAGCGAAAAAGCAAAAAATCGTCAATTTCTGCTTAAAAACGCGAATTTACAAGCATTTGTACGTTTTTGGCTCGACAACTTAAAAACTACTGGAGATATTGAACTTTTTCAAAAAATCCGATTTCTCATTAAACCAGCGAAGCGAAAAAGCAAAAAATCGTCAATTTCTGCTTAAAAACGCGAATTTACAAGCATTTGTACGTTTTTGGCTCGCCAACTTAAAAACTACTGGAGATATTGAACTTTTTCAAAAAATCCGATTTCTCATTAAACCAGCGAAGCGAAAAAGCAAAAAATCGTCAATTTCTGCTTAAAAACGCGAATTTACAAGCATTTGTACGTTTTTGGCTCGCCAACTTAAAAACTACTGGAGATATTGAACTTTTTCAAAAAATCCGATTTCTCATTAAACCAGCGAAGCGAAAAAGCAAAAAATCGTCAATTTCTGCTTAAAAACGCGAATTTACAAGCATTTGTACGTTTTTGGCTCGCCAACTTAAAAACTACTGGAGATATTGAACTTTTTCAAAAAATCCGATTTCTCATTAAACCAGCGAAGCGAAAAAGCAAAAAATCGTCAATTTCTGCTTAAAAACGCGAATTTACAAGCATTTGTACGTTTTTGGCTCGAAAACTTAAAAACTACTGGAGATATTGAACTTTTTCAAAAAATCCGATTTCTCATTAAACCAGCGAAGCGAAAAAGCAAAAAATCGTCAATTTCTGCTTAAAAACGCGAATTTACAAGCATTTGTACGTTTTTGGCTCGCCAACTTAAAAACTACTGGAGATATTGAACTTTTTCAAAAAATCCGATTTCTCATTAAACCAGCGAAGCGAAAAAGCAAAAAATCGTCAATTTCTGCTTAAAAACGCGAATTTACAAGCATTTGTACGTTTTTGGCTCGCCAACTTAAAAACTACTGGAGATATTGAACTTTTTCAAAAAATCCGATTTCTCATTAAACCAGCGAAGCGAAAAAGCAAAAAATCGTCAATTTCTGCTTAAAAACGCGAATTTACAAGCATTTGTACGTTTTTGGCTCGCCAACTTAAAAACTACTGGAGATATTGAACTTTTTCAAAAAATCCGATTTCTCATTAAACCAGCGAAGCGAAAAAGCAAAAAATCGTCAATTTCTGCTTAAAAACGCGAATTTACAAGCATTTGTACGTTTTTGGCTCGCCAACTTAAAAACTACTGGAGATATTGAACTTTTTCAAAAAATCCGATTTCTCATTAAACCAGCGAAGCGAAAAAGCAAAAAATCGTCAATTTCTGCTTAAAAACGCGAATTTACAAGCATTTGTACGTTTTTGGCTCGCCAACTTAAAAACTACTGGAGATATTGAACTTTTTCAAAAAATCCGATTTCTCATTAAACCAGCGAAGCGAAAAAGCAAAAAATCGTCAATTTCTGCTTAAAAACGCGAATTTACAAGCATTTGTACGTTTTTGTCTCGAAAACTTAAAAACTACTGGAGATATTGAACTTTTTCAAAAAATCCGATTTCTCATTAAACCAGCGAAGCGAAAAAGCAAAAAATCGTCAATTTCTGCTTAAAAACGCGAATTTACAAGCATTTGTACGTTTTTGGCTCGCCAACTTAAAAACTACTGGAGATATTGAACTTTTTCAAAAAATCCGATTTCTCATTAAACCAGCGAAGCGAAAAAGCAAAAAATCGTCAATTTCTGCTTAAAAACGCGAATTTACAAGCATTTGTACGTTTTTGGCTCGAAAACTTAAAAACTACTGGAGATATTGAACTTTTTCAAAAAATCCGATTTCTCATTAAACCAGCGAAGCGAAAAAGCAAAAAATCGTCAATTTCTGCTTAAAAACGCGAATTTACAAGCATTTGTACGTTTTTGGCTCGCCAACTTAAAAACTACTGGAGATATTGAACTTTTTCAAAAAATCCGATTTCTCATTAAACCAGCGAAGCGAAAAAGCAAAAAATCGTCAATTTCTGCTTAAAAACGCGAATTTACAAGCATTTGTACGTTTTTGGCTCGAAAACTTAAAAACTACTGGAGATATTGAACTTTTTCAAAAAATCCGATTTCTCATTAAACCAGCGAAGCGAAAAAGCAAAAAATCGTCAATTTCTGCTTAAAAACGCGAATTTACAAGCATTTGTACGTTTTTGGCTCGCCAACTTAAAAACTACTGGAGATATTGAACTTTTTCAAAAAATCCGATTTCTCATTAAACCAGCGAAGCGAAAAAGCAAAAAATCGTCAATTTCTGCTTAAAAACGCGAATTTACAAGCATTTGTACGTTTTTGGCTCGCCAACTTAAAAACTACTGGAGATATTGAACTTTTTCAAAAAATCCGATTTCTCATTAAACCAGCGAAGCGAAAAAGCAAAAAATCGTCAATTTCTGCTTAAAAACGCGAATTTACAAGCATTTGTACGTTTTTGGCTCGCCAACTTAAAAACTACTGGAGATATTGAACTTTTTCAAAAAATCCGATTTCTCATTAAACCAGCGAAGCGAAAAAGCAAAAAATCGTCAATTTCTGCTTAAAAACGCGAATTTACAAGCATTTGTACGTTTTTGGCTCGCCAACTTAAAAACTACTGGAGATATTGAACTTTTTCAAAAAATCCGATTTCTCATTAAACCAGCGAAGCGAAAAAGCAAAAAATCGTCAATTTCTGCTTAAAAACGCGAATTTACAAGCATTTGTACGTTTTTGGCTCGCCAACTTAAAAACTACTGGAGATATTGAACTTTTTCAAAAAATCCGATTTCTCATTAAACCAGCGAAGCGAAAAAGCAAAAAATCGTCAATTTCTGCTTAAAAACGCGAATTTACAAGCATTTGTACGTTTTTGGCTCGAAAACTTAAAAACTACTGGAGATATTGAACTTTTTCAAAAAATCCGATTTCTCATTAAACCAGCGAAGCGAAAAAGCAAAAAATCGTCAATTTCTGCTTAAAAACGCGAATTTACAAGCATTTGTACGTTTTTGGCTCGCCAACTTAAAAACTACTGGAGATATTGAACTTTTTCAAAAAATCCGATTTCTCATTAAACCAGCGAAGCGAAAAAGCAAAAAATCGTCAATTTCTGCTTAAAAACGCGAATTTACAAGCATTTGTACGTTTTTGGCTCGCCAACTTAAAAACTACTGGAGATATTGAACTTTTTCAAAAAATCCGATTTCTCATTAAACCAGCGAAGCGAAAAAGCAAAAAATCGTCAATTTCTGCTTAAAAACGCGAATTTACAAGCATTTGTACGTTTTTGGCTCGCCAACTTAAAAACTACTGGAGATATTGAACTTTTTCAAAAAATCCGATTTCTCATTAAACCAGCGAAGCGAAAAAGCAAAAAATCGTCAATTTCTGCTTAAAAACGCGAATTTACAAGCATTTGTACGTTTTTGGCTCGCCAACTTAAAAACTACTGGAGATATTGAACTTTTTCAAAAAATCCGATTTCTCATTAAACCAGCGAAGCGAAAAAGCAAAAAATCGTCAATTTCTGCTTAAAAACGCGAATTTACAAGCATTTGTACGTTTTTGGCTCGCCAACTTAAAAACTACTGGAGATATTGAACTTTTTCAAAAAATCCGATTTCTCATTAAACCAGCGAAGCGAAAAAGCAAAAAATCGTCAATTTCTGCTTAAAAACGCGAATTTACAAGCATTTGTACGTTTTTGGCTCGCCAACTTAAAAACTACTGGAGATATTGAACTTTTTCAAAAAATCCGATTTCTCATTAAACCAGCGAAGCGAAAAAGCAAAAAATCGTCAATTTCTGCTTAAAAACGCGAATTTACAAGCATTTGTACGTTTTTGGCTCGCCAACTTAAAAACTACTGGAGATATTGAACTTTTTCAAAAAATCCGATTTCTCATTAAACCAGCGAAGCGAAAAAGCAAAAAATCGTCAATTTCTGCTTAAAAACGCGAATTTACAAGCATTTGTACGTTTTTGGCTCGAAAACTTAAAAACTACTGGAGATATTGAACTTTTTCAAAAAATCCGATTTCTCATTAAACCAGCGAAGCGAAAAAGCAAAAAATCGTCAATTTCTGCTTAAAAACGCGAATTTACAAGCATTTGTACGTTTTTGGCTCGCCAACTTAAAAACTACTGGAGATATTGAACTTTTTCAAAAAATCCGATTTCTCATTAAACCAGCGAAGCGAAAAAGCAAAAAATCGTCAATTTCTGCTTAAAAACGCGAATTTACAAGCATTTGTACGTTTTTGGCTCGCCAACTTAAAAACTACTGGAGATATTGAACTTTTTCAAAAAATCCGATTTCTCATTAAACCAGCGAAGCGAAAAAGCAAAAAATCGTCAATTTCTGCTTAAAAACGCGAATTTACAAGCATTTGTACGTTTTTGGCTCGCCAACTTAAAAACTACTGGAGATATTGAACTTTTTCAAAAAATCCGATTTCTCATTAAACCAGCGAAGCGAAAAAGCAAAAAATCGTCAATTTCTGCTTAAAAACGCGAATTTACAAGCATTTGTACGTTTTTGGCTCGCCAACTTAAAAACTACTGGAGATATTGAACTTTTTCAAAAAATCCGATTTCTCATTAAACCAGCGAAGCGAAAAAGCAAAAAATCGTCAATTTCTGCTTAAAAACGCGAATTTACAAGCATTTGTACGTTTTTGGCTCGCCAACTTAAAAACTACTGGAGATATTGAACTTTTTCAAAAAATCCGATTTCTCATTAAACCAGCGAAGCGAAAAAGCAAAAAATCGTCAATTTCTGCTTAAAAACGCGAATTTACAAGCATTTGTACGTTTTTGGCTCGCCAACTTAAAAACTACTGGAGATATTGAACTTTTTCAAAAAATCCGATTTCTCATTAAACCAGCGAAGCGAAAAAGCAAAAAATCGTCAATTTCTGCTTAAAAACGCGAATTTACAAGCATTTGTACTGTTTTTGGCTCGAAAACTTAAAAACTACTGGAGATATTGAACTTTTTCAAAAAATCCGATTTCTCATTAAACCAGCGAAGCGAAAAAGCAAAAAATCGTCAATTTCTGCTTAAAAACGCGAATTTACAAGCATTTGTACGTTTTTGGCTCGCCAACTTAAAAACTACTGGAGATATTGAACTTTTTCAAAAAATCCGATTTCTCATTAAACCAGCGAAGCGAAAAAGCAAAAAATCGTCAATTTCTGCTTAAAAACGCGAATTTACAAGCATTTGTACGTTTTTGGCTCGAAAACTTAAAAACTACTGGAGATATTGAACTTTTTCAAAAAATCCGATTTCTCATTAAACCAGCGAAGCGAAAAAGCAAAAAATCGTCAATTTCTGCTTAAAAACGCGAATTTACAAGCATTTGTACGTTTTTGGCTCGCCAACTTAAAAACTACTGGAGATATTGAACTTTTTCAAAAAATCCGATTTCTCATTAAACCAGCGAAGCGAAAAAGCAAAAAATCGTCAATTTCTGCTTAAAAACGCGAATTTACAAGCATTTGTACGTTTTTGGCTCGCCAACTTAAAAACTACTGGAGATATTGAACTTTTTCAAAAAATCCGATTTCTCATTAAACCAGCGAAGCGAAAAAGCAAAAAATCGTCAATTTCTGCTTAAAAACGCGAATTTACAAGCATTTGTACGTTTTTGGCTCGCCAACTTAAAAACTACTGGAGATATTGAACTTTTTCAAAAAATCCGATTTCTCATTAAACCAGCGAAGCGAAAAAGCAAAAAATCGTCAATTTCTGCTTAAAAACGCGAATTTACAAGCATTTGTACGTTTTTGGCTCGCCAACTTAAAAACTACTGGAGATATTGAACTTTTTCAAAAAATCCGATTTCTCATTAAACCAGCGAAGCGAAAAAGCAAAAAATCGTCAATTTCTGCTTAAAAACGCGAATTTACAAGCATTTGTACGTTTTTGGCTCGAAAACTTAAAAACTACTGGAGATATTGAACTTTTTCAAAAAATCCGATTTCTCATTAAACCAGCGAAGCGAAAAAGCAAAAAATCGTCAATTTCTGCTTAAAAACGCGAATTTACAAGCATTTGTACGTTTTTGGCTCGCCAACTTAAAAACTACTGGAGATATTGAACTTTTTCAAAAAATCCGATTTCTCATTAAACCAGCGAAGCGAAAAAGCAAAAAATCGTCAATTTCTGCTTAAAAACGCGAATTTACAAGCATTTGTACGTTTTTGGCTCGCCAACTTAAAAACTACTGGAGATATTGAACTTTTTCAAAAAATCCATTTCTCATTAAACCAGCGAAGCGAAAAAGCAAAAAATCGTCAATTTCTGCTTAAAAACGCGAATTTACAAGCATTTGTACGTTTTTGGCTCGCCAACTTAAAAACTACTGGAGATATTGAACTTTTTCAAAAAATCCGATTTCTCATTAAACCAGCGAAGCGAAAAAGCAAAAAATCGTCAATTTCTGCTTAAAAACGCGAATTTACAAGCATTTGTACGTTTTTGGCTCGCCAACTTAAAAACTACTGGAGATATTGAACTTTTTCAAAAAATCCGATTTCTCATTAAACCAGCGAAGCGAAAAAGCAAAAAATCGTCAATTTCTGCTTAAAAACGCGAATTTACAAGCATTTGTACGTTTTTGGCTCGAAAACTTAAAAACTACTGGAGATATTGAACTTTTTCAAAAAATCCGATTTCTCATTAAACCAGCGAAGCGAAAAAGCAAAAAATCGTCTATTTCTGCTTAAAAACGCGAATTTACAAGCATTTGTACGTTTTTGGCTCGCCAACTTAAAAACTACTGGAGATATTGAACTTTTTCAAAAAATCCGATTTCTCATTAAACCAGCGAAGCGAAAAAGCAAAAAATCGTCAATTTCTGCTTAAAAACGCGAATTTACAAGCATTTGTACGTTTTTGGCTCGCCAACTTAAAAACTACTGGAGATATTGAACTTTTTCAAAAAATCCGATTTCTCATTAAACCAGCGAAGCGAAAAAGCAAAAAATCGTCAATTTCTGCTTAAAAACGCGAATTTACAAGCATTTGTACGTTTTTGGCTCGCCAACTTAAAAACTACTGGAGATATTGAACTTTTTCAAAAAATCCGATTTCTCATTAAACCAGCGAAGCGAAAAAGCAAAAAATCGTCAATTTCTGCTTAAAAACGCGAATTTACAAGCATTTGTACGTTTTTGGCTCGCCAACTTAAAAACTACTGGAGATATTGAACTTTTTCAAAAAATCCGATTTCTCATTAAACCAGCGAAGCGAAAAAGCAAAAAATCGTCAATTTCTGCTTAAAAACGCGAATTTACAAGCATTTGTACGTTTTTGGCTCGCCAACTTAAAAACTACTGGAGATATTGAACTTTTTCAAAAAATCCGATTTCTCATTAAACCAGCGAAGCGAAAAAGCAAGAAATCGTCAATTTCTGCGTAAAAACGCGAATTTACAAGCATTTGTACGTTTTTGGCTCGCCAACTTAAAAACTACTGGAGATATTGAACTTTTTCAAAAAATCCGATTTCTCATTAAACCAGCGAAGCGAAAAAGCAAGAAATCGTCAATTTATGCTTAAAAACGCGAATTTACAAGCATTTATACGTTTTTGGCTCGCCAACTTAAAAACTACTGGAGATATTAAACTTTTTCAAAAAATCCGATTTCTCATTAAACCGGCGAAGCGAAAAAGCAAGAAATCGTCAATTTCTGCTTAAAAACGCGAATTTACAAGCATTTGTACGTTTTTGGCTCGCCAACTTAAAAACTACTGGAGATATTGAACTTTTTCAAAAAATCCGATTTCTCATTAAACCAGCGAAGCGAAAAAGCAAGAAATCGTCAATTTCTGCTTAAAAACGCGAATTTACAAGCATTTGTACGTTTTTGGCTCGCCAACTTAAAAACTACTGGATAGCTATTCTGTAATTTTTAAAGCTAGCTTTATCTCACCAATGTATCTATTTTTGTAGTGACATCTAGCGGAGACTTGTTGAAGCAAGCTAGTATGACGTCATATCAATTTCTATATCTTCAGCGTTTTATAGCTAGGGTTGGTGGTGTTTTTATTTTATAAAGATATCTCTATTCTGACATTTGTTGTGTATAGAAGTTCTTTTTTTGTTTTTATAATTTTGAGAGTTGTTTTTTTTAAAATTTTATTTTCGTTTATTTTATTTATCCGTTTTTTCAGACTATTTATAAATTTATCTTTTCGAATATAATTAGTTTCGTACACTCGTGCATTTCGGCATATGCTAGCTCTTTTTAAAAAGAAAATGATGTTACTTGGTGAATGGTTCGAAATAAAATTTTATTTAAATTTACTAATAATAAGTATTAAATTAGGAAATGGGTCTAAATAAAAGAAACAAACATATATTTTACTTTTTATTTTCTAACGCACAAGCGATTCTAACTAAATATCTATTTGTATTTTTGTATTCATGCAAAATTTCACCTAATATATTTTTTACATCATTTATGTTAGACGACAATTTTTCAATTTTATTATTAGTAGTTTCGTTTTGTTCCATAAGGGCTCCAATTACATCTGATCCTTTGTCTTTTCCTGTCAATGTTCTTTTTATTCGTTTGGGAGTAGAAGGTTCATCAGTTGGCTGTAAAAAATTATAATTTGATTATGTTATTTTTTCAGTCATTCTTATAACTTACAGTGGAAGCACCGGTAGCATGTGATTCCGTATCACTTTCGGTTATTTCGCCAGTCTCTGTTAAATCTATCCACGATGTTTCGGATACGCTGGTTGATGTAGATGGTAGATTAATGTCCACGAATGGCACATCACTTTCCAAACTTACACCATCTGGTCCCTCCAGCCCGTAGATCCCCTCTTTAGAAATTATAAATATAATTTTCTCTTCAATAGTAGACAGAGCTGGTTCCTTAATAGGAGGTCCACCTCCAGTCTTTTCACGACTCGCTGACAGAGTCGCTGCCCTTCTTTTCACTTTTGTTTTCAACTGAGTCCAGACCTTATATAAAATATAGAATTAAAATTTAACACATTTATTTTTTTTTTCTACTTACTCTTTGCCATTTTTGAACACTTTTTTCCGGTCCGATTTCATTTAATTGATCTTTTAATATTGACCACAGTCTATTACACTCCATCCTTCCTTCTATGCTCACTAGTTTTTCCCTGGCAAATTCTAAATTAGCTTCCATAAAAATTACTAATAATTCTTTTTGTTCTTTTGTAATTTTATCATCCCTATGTATCTGAGCCATTTTTAACAATAACTACTTGTATATAAATAAACTATAAACTACGCTAATGTATATAATAATAACCAAAAACTTAATTAATATTAAAATAAGAAAAATAATAATAAGAAATAACTACTTTGATGTATATAAATAAACTAAAAACTACGCTAATGTATATAATAATAACCAAAAACTTAATTAATATTAAAATAAGAAATAGAAAAATAAAATTAAAAATTAAAATATAATTAATATGTATATTAAAATAAGAAATAGAAAAATAAAATAAAAAATTAAAATATAAATATATAAAATAGGGAAACACAGCTAAAGAAACACTATACAACACAAAAGAACAAGCAAAATTTATGAAATAGAATTTGTCACTTTAAAAAAAGCACGTGGTTTAGTGGTTATGTTTACATGTATTACTGCCAACTTGACAACTTTTATACTGAAAATCACTAAGCTAGAAACACTTCGTATTCTCTAAAATAGATACAGATATAGTTGCTTGACGTCATACAATAGAGCTAACTTTTGGCTCTATATTACAGAATAGGTATCCTGGAGATATTGAACTGTTTCAAAAAATCCGATTTCTCATTAAACCAGCGAAGCGAAAAAGCAAGAAATCGTCAATTTCTGCTTAAAAACGCGAATTTACAAGCATTTGTACCTTTTTGGCTCGCCAACTTAAAAACTACTGGAGATATTGAACTTTTTCAAAAAATCCGATTTCTCATTAAACCAGCGAAGCGAAAAAGCAAAAAATCGTCAATTTCTGCTTAAAAACGCGAATTTACAAGCATTTGTACGTTTTTGGCTCGCCAACTTAAAAACTACTGGAGATATTGAACTTTTTCAAAAAATCCGATTTCTCATTAAACCAGCGAAGCGAAAAAGCAAAAAATCGTCAATTTCTGCTTAAAAACGCGAATTTACAAGCATTTGTACGTTTTTGGCTCGCCAACTTAAAAACTACTGGAGATATTGAACTTTTTTAAAAAATCCGATTTCTCATTAAACCAGCGAAGCGAAAGAGCAAGAAATCGTCAATTTCTGCTTAAAAACGCGAATTTACAAGCATTTGTACGTTTTTGGCTCGCCAACTTAAAAACTACTGGAGATATTGAACTTTTTCAAAAAATCCGATTACTCATTAAACCAGCGAAGCGAAAAAGCAAAAAATCGTCAATTTCTGCTTAAAAACGCGAATTTACAAGCATTTGTACTTTTTTGGCTCGCCAACTTAAAAACTACTGGAGATATTGAACTTTTTCAAAAAATCCGATTTCTCATTAAACCAGCGAAGCGAAAAAGCAAAAAATCGTCAATTTCTGCTTAAAAACGCGAATTTACAAGCATTTGTACGTTTTTGGCTCGCCAACTTAAAAACTACTGGAGATATTGAACTTTTTCAAAAAATCCGATTTCTCATTAAACCAGCGAAGCGAAAAAGCAAGAAATCGTCAATTTCTGCTTAAAAAGGCGAATTTACAAGCATTTGTACGTTTTTGGCTCGCCAACTTAAAAACTACTGGAGATATTGAACTTTTTCAAAAAATCCGATTTCTCATTAAACCAGCGAAGCGAAAAAGCAAAAAATCGTCAATTTCTGCTTAAAAACGCGAATTTACAAGCATTTGTACGTTTTTGGCTCGCCAACTTAAAAACTACTGGAGATATTGAACTTTTTCAAAAAATCCGATTTCTCATTAAACCAGCGAAGCGAAAAAGCAAGAAATCGTCAATTTCTGCTTAAAAACGCGAATTTACAAGCATTTGTACGTTTTTGGCTCGCCAACTTAAAAACTACTGGAGATATTGAACTTTTTCAAAAAATCCGATTTCTCATTAAACCAGCGAAGCGAAAAAGCAAGAAATCGTCAATTTCTGCTTAAAAACGCGAATTTACAAGCATTTGTACGTTTTTGGCTCGCCAACTTAAAAACTACTGGAGATATTGAACTTTTTCAAAAAATCCGATTTCTCATTAAACCAGCGAAGCGAAAAAGCAAAAAATCGTCAATTTCTGCTTAAAAACGCGAATTTACAAGCATTTGTACGTTTTTGGCTCGCCAACTTAAAAACTACTGGAGATATTGAACTTTTTCAAAAAATCCAATTTCTCATTAAACCAGCGAAGCGAAAAAGCAAAAAACCGTCAATTTCTGCTTAAAAACGCAAATTTACAAGCATTTGTACGTTTTTGGCTCGCCAACTTAAAAACTACTGGAGATATTGAACTTTTTCAAAAAATCCGATTTCTCATTAAACCAGCGAAGCGAAAAAGCAAAAAATCGTCAATTTCTGCTTAAAAACGCGAATTTACAAGCATTTGTACGTTTTTGGCTCGCCAACTTAAAAACTACTGGATATATTGAACTTTTTCAAAAAATCCGATTTCTCATTAAACCAGCGAAGCGAAAAAGCAAAAAATCGTCAATTTCTGCTTAAAAACGCGAATTTACAAGCATTTGTACGTTTTTGGCTCGCCAACTTAAAAACTACTGGAGATATTGAACTTTTTCAAAAAATCCGATTTCTCATTAAACCAGCGAAGCGAAAAAGCAAAAAATCGTCAATTTCTGCTTAAAAACGCGAATTTACAAGCATTTGTACGTTTTTGGCTCGCCAACTTAAAAACTACTGGAGATATTGAACTTTTTCAAAAAATCCGATTTCTCATTAAACCAGCGAAGCGAAAAAGCAAGAAATCGTCAATTTCTGCTTAAAAACGCGAATTTACAAGCATTTGTACGTTTTTGGCTCGCCAACTTAAAAACTACTGGAGATATTGAACTTTTTCAAAAAATCCGATTTCTCATTAAACCAGCGAAGCCAAAAAGCAAAAAATCGTCAATTTCTGCTTAAAAACGCGAATTTACAAGCATTTGTACGTTTTTGGCTCGCCAACTTAAAAACTACTGGAGATATTGAACTTTTTCAAAAAATCCAATTTCTCATTAAACCAGCGAAGCGAAAAAGCAAAAAACCGTCAATTTCTGCTTAAAAACGCAAATTTACAAGCATTTGTACGTTTTTGGCTCGCCAACTTAAAAACTACTGGAGATATTGAACTTTTTCAAAAAATCCGATTTCTCATTAAACCAGCGAAGCGAAAAAGCAAGAAATCGTCAATTTCTGCTTAAAAACGCGAATTTACAAGCATTTGTACGTTTTTGGCTCGCCAACTTAAAAACTACTGGAGATATTGAACTTTTTCAAAAAATCCGATTTCTCATTAAACCAGCGAAGCGAAAAAGCAAAAAATCGTCAATTTCTGCTTAAAAACGCGAATTTACAAGCATTTGTACGTTTTTGGCTCGCCAACTTAAAAACTACTGGAGATATTGAACTTTTTCAAAAAATCCGAATTCTCATTAAACCAGCAAAGCGAAAAAGCAAGAAATCGTCAATTTCTGTTTAAAAACGCGAATTTACAAGCATTTGTACGTTTTTGGCTCGTGAACTTAAAAACTACTGGAGATATTGAACTTTTTCAAAAAATCCGATTTCTCATTAAACCAGCGAAGCGAAAAAGCAAAAAATCGTCAATTTCTGCTTAAAAACGCGAATTTACAAGCATTTGTACGTTTTTGGCTCGCCAACTTAAAAACTACTGGAGATATTGAACTTTTTCAAAAAATCCGATTTCTCATTAAACCAGCGAAGCGAAAAAGCAAAAAATCGTCAATTTCTGCTTAAAAACGCGAATTTACAAGCATTTGTACGTTTTTGGCTCGCCAACTTAAAAACTACTGGAGATATTGAACTTTTTCAAAAAATCCGATTTCTCATTAAACCAGCGAAGCGAAAAATCAAGAAATCGTCAATTTCTGCTTAAAAACGCGAATTTACAAGCATTTGTACGTTTTTGGCTCGCCAACTTAAAAACTACTGGAGATATTGAACTTTTTCAAAAAATCCGATTTCTCATTAAACCAGCGAAGCGTAAAAGCAAAAAATCGTCAATTTCTGCTTAAAATCGCGAATTTACAAGCATTTGTACGTTTTTGGCTCGCCAACTTAAAAACTACTGGAGATATTGAACTTTTTCAAAAAATCCGATTTTTCATTAAACCAGCAAAACGAAAAAGCAAAAAATCGTCAATTTCTGCTTAAAAACGCGAATTTACAAGCATTTGTACGTTTTTGGCTCGCCAACTTAAAAACTACTGGAGATATTGAACTTTTTCAAAAAATCCGATTTCTCATTAAACCAGCGAAGCGAAAAAGCAAGAAATCGTCAATTTCTGCTTAAAAACGCGAATTTACAAGCATTTGTACGTTTTTGGCTCGCCAACTTAAAAACTACTGGAGATATTGAACTTTTTCAAAAAATCCGATTTCTCATTAAACCAGCGAAGCGAAAAAGCAAAAAATCGTCAATTTCTGCTTAAAAAACGCGAATTTACAAGCATTTGTACGTTTTTGGCTCGCCAACTTAAAAACTACTGGAGATATTGAACTTTTTCAAAAAATCCGATTTCTCATTAAACCAGCGAAGCGAAAAAGCAAAAAATCGTCAATTTCTGCTTAAAAACGCGAATTTACAAGCATTTGTACGTTTTTGGCTCGCCAACTTAAAAACTACTGGAGATATTGAACTTTTTCAAAAAATCCGATTTCTCATTAAACCAGCGAAGCGAAAAAGCAAAAAATCGTCAATTTCTGCTTAAAAACGCGAATTTACAAGCATTTGTACGTTTTTGGCTCGCCAACTTAAAAACTACTGGAGATATTGAACTTTTTCAAAAAATCCGATTTCTCATTAAACCAGCGAAGCGAAAAAGCAAAAAATCGTCAATTTCTGCTTAAAAACGCGAATTTACAAGCATTTGTACGTTTTTGGCTCGCCAACTTAAAAACTACTGGAGATATTGAACTTTTTCAAAAAATCCGATTTCTCATTAAACCAGCGAAGCGAAAAAGCAAGAAATCGTCAATTTCTGCTTAAAAACGCGAATTTACAAGCATTTGTACGTTTTTGGCTCGCCAACTTAAAAACTGCTGGAAATATTGAACTTTTTCAAAAAATCCGATTTCTCATTAAACCAGCGAAGCGAAAAAGCAAGAAATCGTCAATTTCTGCTTAAAAACGCGAATTTACAAGCATTTGTACGTTTTTGGCTCGCCAACTTAAAAACTACTGGAGATATTGAACTTTTTCAAAAAATCCGATTTCTCATTAAACCAGCGAAGCGAAAAAGCAAAAAATCGTCAATTTCTGCTTAAAAACGCGAATTTACAAGCATTTGTACGTTTTTGGCTCGCCAACTTAAAAACTACTGGATATATTGAACTTTTTCAAAAAATCCGATTTCTCATTAAACCAGCGAAGCGAAAAAGCAAAAAATCGTCAATTTCTGCTTAAAAACGCGAATTTACAAGCATTTGTACGTTTTTCGCTCGCCAACTTAAAAACTACTGGAGATATTGAACTTTTTCAAAAAATCCGATTTCTCATTAAACCAGCGAAGCGAAAAAGCAAAAAATCGTCAATTTCTGCTTAAAAACGCGAATTTACAAGCATTTGTACGTTTTTGGCTTGCCAACTTAAAAACTACTGGAGATATTGAACTTTTTCAAAAAATCCGATTTCTCATTAAACCAGCGAAGCGAAAAAGCAAGAAATCGTCAATTTCTGCTTAAAAACGCGAATTTACAAGCATTTGTACGTTTTTGGCTCGCCAACTTAAAAACTACTGGAGATATTGAACTTTTTCAAAAAATCCGATTTCTCATTAAACCAGCGAAGCGAAAAAGCAAAAAATCGTCAATTTCTGCTTAAAAACGCGAATTTACAAGCATTTGTACGTTTTTGGCTCGCCAACTTAAAAACTACTGGAGATATTGAACTTTTTCAAAAAATCCGATTTCTCATTAAACCAGCGAAGCGAAAAAGCAAAAAATCGTCAATTTCTGCTTAAAAACGCAAATTTACAAGCATTTGTACGTTTTTGGCTCGCCAACTTAAAAACTACTGGAGATATTGAACTTTTTCAAAAAATCCGATTTCTCATTAAACCAGCGAAGCGAAAAAGCAAGAAATCGTCAATTTCTGCTTAAAAACGCGAATTTACAAGCATTTGTACGTTTTTGGCTCGCCAACTTAAAAACTACTGGAGATATTGAACTTTTTCAAAAAATCCGATTTCTCATTAAACCAGCGAAGCGAAAAAGCAAAAAATCGTCAATTTCTGCTTAAAAACGCGAATTTACAAGCATTTGTACGTTTTTGGCTCGCCAACTTAAAAACTACTGGAGATATTGAACTTTTTCAAAAAATCCGAATTCTCATTAAACCAGCGAAGCGAAAAAGCAAGAAATCGTCAATTTCTGCTTAAAAACGCGAATTTACAAGCATTTGTACGTTTTTGGCTCGTGAACTTAAAAACTACTGGAGATATTGAACTTTTTCAAAAAATCCGATTTCTCATTAAACCAGCGAAGCGAAAAAGCAAAAAATCGTCAATTTCTGCTTAAAAACGCGAATTTACAAGCATTTGTACGTTTTTGGCTCGCCAACTTAAAAACTACTGGAGATATTGAACTTTTTCAAAAAATCCGATTTCTCATTAAACCAGCGAAGCGAAAGCGAAGCGAATTTACAAGCATTTGTACGTTTTTGGCTCGCCAACTTAAAAACTACTGGAGATATTGAACTTTTTCAAAAAATCCGATTTCTCATTAAACCAGCGAAGCGAAAAATCAAGAAATCGTCAATTTCTGCTTAAAAACGCGAATTTACAAGCATTTGTACGTTTTTGGCTCGCCAACTTAAAAACTACTGGAGATATTGAACTTTTTCAAAAAATCCGATTTCTCATTAAACCAGCGAAGCGAAAAAGCAAAAAATCGTCAATTTCTGCTTAAAATCGCGAATTTACAAGCATTTGTACGTTTTTGGATCGCCAACTTAAAAACTACTGGAGATATTGAACTTTTTCAAAAAATCCGATTTCTCATTAAACCAGCAAAGCGAAAAAGCAAAAAATCGTCAATTTCTGCTTAAAAACGCGAATTTACAAGCATTTGTACGTTTTTGGCTCGCCAACTTAAAAACTACTGGAGATATTGAACTTTTTCAAAAAATCCGATTTCTCATTAAACCAGCGAAGCGAAAAAGCAAGAAATCGTCAATTTCTGCTTAAAAACGCGAATTTACAAGCATTTGTACGTTTTTGGCTCGCCAACTTAAAAACTACTGGAGATATTGAACTTTTTCAAAAAATCCGATTTCTCATTAAACCAGCGAAGCGAAAAAGCAAAAAATCGTCAATTTCTGCTTAAAAACGGGAATTTACAAGCATTTGTACGTTTTTGGCTCGCCAACTTAAAAACTACTGGAGATATTGAACTTTTTCAAAAAATCCGATTTCTCATTAAACCAGCGAAGCGAAAAAGCAAAAAATCGTCAATTTCTGCTTAAAAACGCGAATTTACAAGCATTTGTACGTTTTTGGCTCGCCAACTTAAAAACTACTGGAGATATTGAACTTTTTCAAAAAATCCGATTTCTCATTAAACCAGCGAAGCGAAAAAGCAAGAAATCGTCAATTTCTGCTTAAAAACGCGAATTTACAAGCATTTGTACGTTTTTGGCTCGCCAACTTAAAAACTACTAGAGATATTGAACTTTTTCAAAAAATCCGATTTCTCATTAAACCAGCGAAGCGAAAAAGCAAGAAATCGTCAATTTCTGCTTAAAAACGCGAATTTACAAGCATTTGTACGTTTTTGGCTCGCCAACTTAAAAACTACTGGAGATATTGAACTTTTTCAAAAAATCCGATTTCTCATTAAACCAGCTAAGCGAAAAAGCAAGAAATCGTCAATTTCTGCTTAAAAACGCGAATTTACAAGCATTTGTACGTTTTTGGCTCGCCAACTTAAAAACTACTGGAGATATTGAACTTTTTTAAAAAATCCGATTTCTCATTAAACCAGCGAAGCGAAAAAGCAAGAAATCGTCAATTTCTGCTTAAAAACGCGAATTTACAAGCATTTGTACGTTTTTGGCTCGCCAACTTAAAAACTACTGGAGATATTGAACTTTTTCAAAAAATCCGATTTCTCATTAAACCAGCGAAGCGAAAAAGCAAAAAATCGTCAATTTCTGCTTAAAAACGCGAATTTACAAGCATTTGTACGTTTTTGGCTCGCCAACTTAAAAACTACTGGAGATATTGAACTTTTTCAAAAAATCCGATTTCTCATTAAACCAGCGAAGCGAAAAGCAAAAAATCGTCAATTTCTGCTTAAAAACGCGAATTTACAAGCATTTGTACCTTTTTGGCTCGCCAACTTAAAAACTACTGGAGATATTGAACTTTTTCAAAAAATCCGATTTTTTCATTAAACCAGCGAAGCGAAAAAGCAAAAAATCGTCAATTTCTGCTTAAAAACGCGAATTTACAAGCATTTGTACCTTTTTGGCTCGCCAACTTAAAAACTACTGGAGATATTGAACTTTTTCAAAAAATCCGATTTCTCATTAAACCAGCGAAGCGAAAAAGCAAGAAATCGTCAATTTCTGCTTAAAAACGCGAATTTACAAGCATTTGTACGTTTTTGGCTCGCCAACTTAAAAACTACTGGAGATATTGAACTTTTTCAAAAAATCCGATTTCTCATTAAACCAGCGAAGCGAAAAAGCAAAAAATCGTCAATTTCTGCTTAAAAACGCGAATTTACAAGCATTTGTACGTTTTTGGCTCGCCAACTTAAAAACTACTGGAGATATTGAACTTTTTCAAAAAATTTGATTTCTCATTAAACCAGCGAAGTGAAAAAGCAAAAAATCGTCAATTTCTGCTTAAAAACGCGAATTTACAAGCATTTATACGTTTTTGGCTCGCCAACTTAAAAACTACTGGAGATATTGAACTTTTTCAAAAAATCCGATTTCTCATTAAACCAGCGAAGCGAAAAAGCAAGAAATCGTCAATTTCTGCTTAAAAACGCGAATTTACAAGCATTTGTACGTTTTTGGCTCGCCAACTTAAAAACTACTGGAGATATTGAACTTTTTCAAAAAATCCGATTTCTCATTAAACCAGCGAAGCGAAAAAGCAAAAAATCGTCAATTTCTGCTTAAAAACGCGAATTTACAAGCATTTGTACGTTTTTGGCTCGCCAACTTAAAAACTACTGGAGATATTGAACTTTTTCAAAAAATCCGATTTCTCATTAAACCAGCGAAGCGAAAAAGCAAAAAATCGTCAATTTCTGCTTAAAAACGCGAATTTACAAGCATTTGTACGTTTTTGGCTCGCCAAATTAAAAACTACTGGAGATATTGAACTTTTTCAAAAAATCCGATTTCTCATTAAACCAGCGAAGCGAAAAAGCAAGAAATCGTCAATTTCTGCTTAAAAACGCGAATTTACAAGCATTTGTACGTTTTTGGCTCGCCAACTTAAAAACTACTGGAGATATTGAACTTTTTCTAAAAATCCGATTTCTCATTAAACCAGCGAAGCGAAAAAGCAAAAAATCGTCAATTTCTGCTTAAAAACGCGAATTTACTAGCATTTGTACGTTTTTGGCTCGCCAACTTAAAAACTACTGGAGATATTGAACTTTTTCAAAAAATCCGATTTCTCATTAAACCAGCGAAGCGAAAAAGCAAAAAATCGTCAATTTCTGCTTAAAAACGCGAATTTACAAGCATTTGTAGGTTTTTGGCTCGCCAACTTAAAAACTACTGGAGATATTGAACTTTTTCAAAAAATCCGAATTCTCATTAAACCAGCGAAGCGAAAAAGCAAGAAATCGTCAATTTCTGCTTAAAAAACGCGAATTTACAAGCATTTGTACGTTTTTGGCTCGTGAACTTAAAAACTTCTGGAGATATTGAACTTTTTCAAAAAATCCGATTTCTCATTAAACCAGCGAAGCGAAAAAGCAAAAAATCGTCAATTTCTGCTTAAAAACGCGAATTTACAAGCCTTTGTACGTTTTTGGCTCGCCAACTTAAAAACTACTGGAGATATTGAACTTTTTCAAAAAATCCGATTTCTCATTAAACCAGCGAAGCGAAAAAGCAAAAAATCGTCAATTTCTGCTTAAAAACGCGAATTTACAAGCATTTGTAAGTTTTTGGCTCGCCAACTTAAAAACTACTGGAGATATTGAACTTTTTCAAAAAATCCGATTTCTCATTAAACCAGCGAAGCGAAAAATCAAGAAATCGTCAATTTCTGCTTAAAAACGCGAATTTACAAGCATTTGTACGTTTTTGGCTCGCCAATTTAAAAACTACTGGAGATATTGAACTTTTTCAAAAAATCCGATTTCTCATTAAACCAGCGAAGCGAAAAAGCAAAAAATTGTCAATTTCTGCTTAAAAACGCGAATTTACAAGCATTTGTACGTTTTTGGCTCGCCAACTTAAAAACTACTGGAGATATTGAACTTTTTCAAAAAATCCGATTTCTCATTAAACCAGCAAAGCGAAAAAGCAAAAAATCGTCAATTTCTGCTTAAAAACGCGAATTTACAAGCATTTGTACGTTTTTGGCTCGCCAAATTAAAAACTACTGGAGATATTGAACTTTTTCAAAAAATCCGATTTCTCATTAAACCAGCGAAGTGAAAAAGCAAGAAATCGTCAATTTCTGCTTAAAAAACGCGAATTTACAAGCATTTGTACGTTTTTGGCTCGCCAACTTAAAAACTACTGGAGATATTGAACTTTTTCAAAAAATCCGATTTCTCATTAAACCAGCGAAGCGAAAAAGCAAAAAATCGTCAATTTCTGCTTAAAAACGCGAATTTACAAGCATTTGTACGTTTTTGGCTCGCCAACTTAAAAACTACTGGAGATATTGAACTTTTTTCAAAAAATCCGATTTCTCATTAAACCAGCGAAGCGAAAAAGCAAAAAAATCGTCAATTTCTGCTTAAAAACGCAAATTTACAAGCATTTGTACGTTTTTGGCTCGCCAACTTAAAAACTACTGGAGATATTAAACTTTTTCAAAAAAATCCGATTTCTCATTAAACCAGCGAAGCGAAAAAGCAAGAAATCGTCAATTTCTGCTTAAAAACGCGAATTTACAAGCATTTGTACGTTTTTGGCTCGCCAACTTAAAAACTACTGGAGATATTAAACTTTTTCAAAAAATCCGATTTCTCATTAAACCAGCGAAGCGAAAAAGCAAAAAATCGTCAATTTCTGCTTAAAAACGCGAATTTACAAGCATTTGTACGTTTTTGGCTCGCCAACTTAAAAACTACTGGAGATATTGAACTTTTTCAAAAAATCCGAATTCTCATTAAACCAGCGAAGCGAAAAAGCAAGAAATCGTCAATTTCTGCTTAAAAACGCGAATTTACAAGCATTTGTACGTTTTTGGCTCGTGAACTTAAAAAACTACTGGAGATATTGAACTTTTTCAAAAAATCCGATTTCTCATTAAACCAGCGAAGCGAAAAAGCAAGAAATCGTAAATTTCTTCTTAAAAACGCGAATTTACAAGCATTTGTACGTTTTTGGCTCGCCAACTTAAAAACTACTGGAGATATTGAACTTTTTTAAAAAATCCGATTTCTCATTAAACCAGCGAAGCGAAAAAGCAAAAAATCGTCAATTTCTGCTTAAAAACGCGAATTTACAAGCATTTGTACGTTTTTGGCTCGCCAACTTAAAAACTACTGGAGATATTGAACTTTTTCAAAAAATCCGATTTCTCATTAAACCAGCGAAGCGAAAAATCAAGAAATCGTCAATTTCTGCTTAAAAACGCGAATTTACAAGCATTTGTACGTTTTTGGCTCGCCAACTTAAAAACTACTGGAGATATTGAACTTTTTCAAAAAATCCGATTTCTCATTAAACCAGCGAAGCGAAAAAGCAAAAAATCGTCAATTTCTGCTTAAAATCGCGAATTTACAAGCATTTGTACGTTTTTGGATCGCCAACTTAAAAACTACTGGAGATATTGAACTTTTTCAAAAAATCCGATTTCTCATTAAACCAGCAAAGCGAAAAAGCAAAAAATCGTCAATTTCTGCTTAAAAACGCGAATTTACAAGCATTTGTACGTTTTTGGCTCGCCAACTTAAAAACTACTGGAGATATTGAACTTTTTCAAAAAATCCGATTTCTCATTAAACCAGCGTAGCGAAAAAGCAAGAAATCGTCAATTTCTGCTTAAAAACGAGAATTTACAAGCATTTGTACGTTTTTGGCTCGCCAACTTAAAAACTACTGGAGATATTGAACTTTTTCAAAAAATCCGATTTCTCATTAAACCAGCGAAGCGAAAAAGCAAAAAATCGTCAATTTCTGCTTAAAAACGGGAATTTACAAGCATTTGTACGTTTTTGGCTCGCCAACTTAAAAACTACTGGAGATATTGAACTTTTTCAAAAAATCCGATTTCTCATTAAACCAGCGAAGCGAAAAAGCAAAAAATCGTCAATTTCTGCTTAAAAACGCGAATTTACAAGCATTTGTACGTTTTTGGCTCGCCAACTTAAAAACTACTGGAGATATTAAACTTTTTCAAAAAATCCGATTTCTCATTAAACCAGCGAAGCGAAAAAGCAAGAAATCGTCAATTTCTGCTTAAAAAACGCGAATTTACAAGCATTTGTACGTTTTTGGCTCGCCAACTTAAAAACTACTAGAGATATTGAACTTTTTCAAAAAATCCGATTTCTCATTAAACCTGCGAAGCGAAAAAGCAAGAAATCGTCAATTTCTGCTTAAAAACGCGAATTTACAAGCATTTGTACGTTTTTGGCTCGCCAACTTAAAAACTACTGGAGATACTGAACTTTTTCAAAAAATCCGATTTCTCATTAAACCAGCGAAGCGAAAAAAGAAAGAAATCGTCAATTTCTGCTTAAAAACGCGAATTTACAAGCATTTGTACGTTTTTTGACTCGCCAACTTAAAAACTACTGGAGATATTGAACTTTTTCAAAAAATCCGATTTCTCATTAAACCAGCGAAGCGAAAAAGCAAGAAATCGTCAATTTCTGCTTAAAAAACGCGAATTTACAAGCATTTGTACGTTTTTGGCTCGCCAACTTAAAAACTACTGGAGATATTGAACTTTTTCAAAAAATCCGATTTCTCATTAAACCAGCGAAGCGAAAAAGCAAGAAATCGTCAATTTCTGCTTAAAAACGCGAATTTACAAGCATTTGTACGTTTTTTGGCTCGCCAACTTAAAAACTACTGGAGATATTGAACTTTTTCAAAAAATCCGATTTCTCATTAAACCAGCGAAGCGAAAAAGCAAGAAATCGTCAATTTCTGCTTAAAAACGCGAATTTACAAGCATTTGTACGTTTTTGGCTCGCCAACTTAAAAACTACTGGAGATATTGAACTTTTTCAAAAAATCCGATTTCTCATTAAACCAGCGAAGCGAAAAAGCAAAAAATCGTCAATTTCTGCTTAAAAACGCGAATTTACAAGCATTTGTACGTTTTTGGCTCGCCAACTTAAAAACTACTGGAGATATTGAACTTTTTCAAAAAATCCGATTTTTTCATTAAACCAGCGAAGCGAAAAAAGCAAAAAATCGTCAATTTCTGCTTAAAAACTCGAATTTACAAGCATTTGTACCTTTTTGGCTCGCCAACTTAAAAACTACTGGAGATATTGAACTTTTTCAAAAAATCCGATTTCTCATTAAACCAGCGAAGCGAAAAAGCAAAAAATTGTCAATTTCTGCTTAAAAACGCGAATTTACAAGCATTTGTACGTTTTTGGCTCGCCAACTTAAAAACTACTGGAGATATTGAACTTTTTCAAAAAATTCGATTTCTCATTAAACCAGCGAAGCGAAAAAGCAAGAAATCGTCAATTTCTGCTTAAAAACGCGAATTTACAAGCATTTGTACGTTTTTGGCTCGCCAACTTAAAAACTACTGGAGATATTGAACTTTTTCAAAAAATCCGATTTCTCATTAAACCAGCGAAGCGAAAAAGCAAAAAATCGTCAATTTCTGCTTAAAAACGCGAATTTACAAGCATTTGTACGTTTTTGGCTCGCCAACTTAAAAACTACTGGAGATATTGAACTTTTTCAAAAAATTTGATTTCTCATTAAACCAGCGAAGTGAAAAAGCAAAAAATCGTCAATTTCTGCTTAAAAACGCGAATTTACAACCATTTGTACGTTTTTGGCTCGCCAACTTAAAAACTACTGGAGATATTGAACTTTTTCAAAAAATCCGATTTCTCATTAAACCAGCGAAGCGAAAAGGCAAGAAATCGTCAATTTCTGCTTAAAAACGCGAATTTACAAGCATTTGTACGTTTTTGGCTCGCCAACTTAAAAACTACTAGAGATATTAAACTTTTTCAAAAAATCCGATTTCTCATTAAACCAGCGAAGCGAAAAAGCAAGAAATCGTCAATTTCTGCTTAAAAACGCGAATTTACAAGCATTTGTACGTTTTTGGCTCGCCAACTTAAAAACTACTGGAGATATTGAACTTTTTCAAAAAATCCGATTTCTCATTAAACCAGCGAAGCGAAAAAGCAAGAAATCGTCAATTTCTGCTTAAAAACGCGAATTTACAAGCATTTGTACGTTTTTGGCTCGCCAACTTAAAAACTACTGGAGATATTGAACTTTTTCAAAAAATCCGATTTCTCATTAAACCAGCGAAGCGAAAAAGCAAAAAATCGTCAATTTCTGCTTAAAAACGCGAATTTACAAGCATTTGTACGTTTTTGGCTCGCCAACTTAAAAACTACTGGAGATATTGAACTTTTTCAAAAAATTTGATTTCTCATTAAACCAGCGAAGTGAAAAAGCAAAAAATCGTCAATTTCTGCTTAAAAACGCGAATTTACAAGCATTTGTACGTTTTTGGCTCGCCAACTTAAAAACTACTGGAGATATTGAGCTTTTTCAAAAAATCCGATTTCTCATTAAACCAGCGAAGCGAAAAAGCAAGAAATCGTCAATTTCTGCTTAAAAACGCGAATTTACAAGCATTTGTACGTTTTTGGCTCGCCAACTTAAAAACTACTGGAGATATTGAACTTTTTCAAAAAATCCGATTTCTCATTAAACCAGCGAAGCGAAAAAGCAAAAAATCGTCAATTTCTGCTTAAAAACGCGAATTTACAAGCATTTGTACGTTTTTGGCTCGCCAACTTAAAAACTACTGGAGATATTGAACTTTTTCAAAAAATCCGATTTCTCATTAAACCAGCGAAGCGAAAAAGCAAAAAATCTTCAATTTCTGCTTAAAAACGCGAATTTACAAGCATTTATACGTTTTTGGCTCGCCAACTTAAAAACTACTGGAGATATTGAACTTTTTCAAAAAATCCGATTTCTCATTAAACCAGCGAAGCGAAAAAGCAAGAAATCGTCAATTTCTGCTTAAAAAACGCGAATTTACAAGCATTTGTACGTTTTTGGCTCGCCAACTTAAAAACTACTGGAGATATTGAACTTTTTCAAAAAATCCGATTACTCATTAAACCAGCGAAGCGAAAAAGCAAGAAATCGTCAATTTCTGCTTAAAAACGCGAATTTACAAGCATTTGTACGTTTTTGGCTCGCCAACTTAAAAACTACTGGAGATATTGAACTTTTTCAAAAAATCCGATTTCTCATTAAACCAGCGAAGCGAAAAAGCAAGAAATCGTCAATTTCTGCTTAAAAACGCAAATTTACAAGCATTTGTAAGTTTTTGGCTCGCCAACTTAAAAACTACTGGAGATATTGAACTTTTTCAAAAAATCCGATTTCTCATTAAACCAGCGAAGCGAAAAAGCAAGAAATCGTCAATTTCTGCTTAAAAACGCGAATTTACAAGCATTTGTACGTTTTTGGCTCGCCAACTTAAAAACTACTAGAGATATTGAACTTTTTCAAAAAATCCGATTTCTCATTAAACCAGCGAATCGAAAAAAGCAAAAAATCGTCAATTTCTGCTTAAAAACGCGAATTTACAAGCATTTGTACGTTTTTGGCTCGCCAACTTAAAAACTACTGGAGATATTAAACTTTTTCAAAAAATCCGATTACTCATTAAACCAGCGAAGCGAAAAAGCAAAAAATCGTCAATTTCTGCCTTAAAAACGCGAATTTACAAGCATTTGTACGTTTTTGGCTAGCCAACTTAAAAACTACTGGAGATATTGAACTTTTTCAAAAAATCCGATTTCTCATTAAACCAGCGAAGCGAAAAAGCAAGAAATCGTCAATTTCTGCTTAAAAACGCGAATTTACAAGCATTTGTACGTTTTTGGCTCGCCAACTTAAAAACTACTGGAGATATTGAACTTTTTCAAAAAAATCCGATTTCTCATTAAACCAGCGAAGCGAAAAAGCAAAAAATCGTCAATTTCTGCTTAAAAACGCGAATTTACAAGCATTTGTACGTTTTTGGCTCGCCAACTTAAAAACTACTGGAGATATTGAACTTTTTCAAAAAATCCGATTTCTCATTAAACCAGCGAAGCGAAAAAGCAAAAAATCGTCAATTTCTGCTTAAAAACGCGAATTTACAAGCATTTGTACGTTTTTGGCTCGCCAACTTAAAAACTACTGGAGATATTGAACTTTTTCAAAAAATCCGATTTCTCATTAAACCAGCGAAGCGAAAAAGCAAAAAATCGTCAATTTCTGCTTAAAAACGCGAATTTACAAGCATTTGTACGTTTTTGGCTCGCCAACTTAAAAACTACTGGAGATATTGAACTTTTTCAAAAAATCCGATTTCTCATTAAACCAGCGAAGCGAAAAAGCAAGAAATCGTCAATTTCTGCTTAAAAACGCGAATTTACAAGCATTTGTACGTTTTTGGCTCGCCAACCTTAAAAACTACTGGAGATATTAAACTTTTTCAAAAAATCCGATTTCTCATTAAACCAGCGAAGCGAAAAAGCAAAAAATCGTCAATTTCTGCTTAAAAACGCGAATTTACAAGCATTTGTACGTTTTTTGGCTCGCCAACTTAAAAACTACTGGAGATATTGAACTTTTTCAAAAAATCCGATTTCTCATTAAACCAGCGAAGCGAAAAAGCAAGAAATCGTCAATTTCTGCTTAAAAACGCGAATTTACAAGCATTTGTACGTTTTTTGGCTCGCCAACTTAAAAACTACTGGAGATATTGAACTTTTTCAAAAAATCCGATTTCTCATTAAACCTGCGAAGCGAAAAAGCAAGAAATCGTCAATTTCTGCTTAAAAAACGCGAATTTACAAGCATTTGTACGTTTTTGGGATATATTGAACTTTTTCAAAAAATCCGATTTCTCATTAAACCAGCGAAGCGAAAAAGCAAAAAATCGTCAATTTCTGCTTAAAAACGCGAATTTACAAGCATTTGTACGTTTTTGGCTCGCCAACTTAAAAACTACTAGAGATATTGAACTTTTTCAAAAAATCCGATTTCTCATTAAACCAGCGAAGCGAAAAAGCAAAAATCGTCAATTCCTGCTTAAAAAGGCGAATTTACAAGCATTTGTACGTTTTTGGCTCGCCAACTTAAAAACTACTGGAGATATTGAACTTTTTCAAAAAATCCGATTTCTCATTAAACCAGCGAAGCGAAAAAGCAAGAAATCGTCAATTTCTGCTTAAAAACGCGAATTTACAAGCATTTGTACGTTTTTGGCTCGCCAACTTAAAAACTACTGGAGATATTGAACTTTTTCAAAAAATCCGATTTCTCATTAAACCAGCGAAGCGAAAAAGCAAGAAATCGTCAATTTCTGCTTAAAAACGCGAATTTACAAGCATTTGTACGTTTTTGGCTCGCCAACTTAAAAACTACTGGAGATATTAAACTTTTTCAAAAAATCCGATTTCTCATTAAACCAGCGAAGCGAAAAAGCAAGAAATCGTCAATTTCTGCTTAAAAACGCGAATTTACAAGCATTTGTACGTTTTTGGCTCGCCAACTTAAAAACTACTGGAGATATTGAACTTTTTTAAAAAATCCGATTTCTCATTAAACCAGCGAAGCGAAAAAGCAAAAAATTGTCAATTTCTGCTTAAAAACGCGAATTTACAAGCATTTGTACGTTTTTGGCTCGCCAACTTAAAAACTACTGGAGATATTGAACTTTTTCAAAAAATCCGATTTCTCATTAAACCAGCGAAGCGAAAAAGCAAAAAATCGTCAATTTCTGCTTAAAAACGCGAATTTACAAGCATTTGTACGTTTTTGGCTCGCCAACTTAAAAACTACTGGAGATATTGAACTTTTTCAAAAAATCCGATTTCTCATTAAACCAGCGAAGCGAAAAAGCAAGAAATCGTCAATTTCTGCTTAAAAACGCGAATTTACAAGCATTTGTACGTTTTTGGCTCGCCAACTTAAAAACTACTGGAGATATTGAACTTTTTCAAAAAATCCGATTTCTCATTAAACCAGCGAAGCGAAAAAGCAAGAAATCGTCAATTTCTGCTTAAAAACGCGTATTTACAATCATTTGTACGTTTTTGGCTCGCCAACTTAAAAACTACTGGAGATATTGAACTGTTTCAAACAATCCGATTTCTCATTAAACCAGCGAAGCGAAAAAGCAAAAAATCGTCAATTTCTGCTTAAAAACGCGAATTTACAAGCATTTGTACGTTTTTGGCTCGCCAACTTAAAAACTACTGGAGATATTGAACTTTTTCAAAAAATCCGATTTCTCATTAAACCAGCGAAGCGAAAAAGCAAGAAATCGTCAATTTCTGCTTAAAAACGCGAATTTACAAGCATTTGTACGTTTTTGGCTCGCCAACTTAAAAACTACTGGAGATATTGAACTTTTTTTAAAAATCCGATTTATCATTAAACCAGCGAAGCGAAAAAGCAAAAAATTGTCAATTTCTGCTTAAAAACGCGAATTTACAAGCATTTGTACGTTTTTGGCTCGCCAACTTAAAAACTACTGGAGATATTGAACTTTTTCAAAAAATCCGATTTCTCATTAAACCAGCGAAGCGAAAAAGCAAAAAATCGTCAATTTCTGCTTAAAAACGCGAATTTACAAGCATTTGTACGTTTTTGGCTCGCCAACTTAAAAACTACTGGAGATATTGAACTTTTTCAAAAAATCCGATTTCTCATTAAACCAGCGAAGCGAAAAAGCAAGAAATCGTCAATTTCTGCTTAAAAACGCGAATTTACAAGCATTTGTACGTTTTTGGCTCGCCAACTTAAAAACTACTGGAGATATTGAACTTTTTCAAAAAATCCGATTTCTCATTAAACCAGCGAAGCGAAAAAGCAAGAAATCGTCAATTTCTGCTTAAAAACGCGTATTTACAAGCATTTGTACGTTTTTGGCTCGCCAACTTAAAAACTACTGGAGATATTGAACTTTTTCAAACAATCCGATTTCTCATTAAACCAGCGAAGCGAAAAAGCAAAAAATCGTCAATTTCTGCTTAAAAACGCGAATTTACAAGCATTTGTACGTTTTTGGCTCGCCAACTTAAAAACTACTGGAGATATTGAACTTTTTCAAAAAATCCGATTTCTCATTAAACCAGCGAAGCGAAAAAGCAAGAAATCGTCAATTTCTGCTTAAAAACGCGAATTTACAAGCATTTGTACGTTTTTGGCTCGCCAACTTAAAAACTACTGGAGATATTGAACTTTTTCAAAAAATCCGATTTCTCATTAAACCAGCGAAGCGAAAAAGCAAAAAATCTTCAATTTCTGCTTAAAAACGCGAATTTACAAGCATTTGTACGTTTTTGGCTCGCCAATTTAAAAACTACTGGAGATATTGAACTTTTTCAAAAAATCCGATTTCTCATTAAACCAGCGAAGCGAAAAAGCAAAAAATCATCAATTTCTGATTAAAAACGCGAATTTACAAGCATTTGTACGTTTTTGGCTCGCCAACTTAAAAACTACTGGAGATATTGAACTTTTTCAAAAAATCCGATTTCTCATTAAACCAGCGAAGCGAAAAAGCAAGAAATCGTCAATTTCTGCTTAAAAACGCGAATTTACAAGCATTTGTACGTTTTTGGCTCGCCAACTTAAAAACTACTGGAGATATTGAACTTTTTCAAAAAATCCGATTTCTCATTAAACCAGCGAAGCGAAAAAGCAAAAAATCGTCAATTTCTGCTTAAAAACGCGAATTTACAAGCATTTGTACGTTTTTGGCTCGCCAACTTAAAAACTACTGGAGATATTGAACTTTTTCAAAAAATCCGATTTCTCATTAAACCAGCGAAGCGAAAAAGCAAGAAATCGTCAATTTCTGCTTAAAAACGCGAATTTACAAGCATTTGTACGTTTTTGGCTCGCCAACTTAAAAACTACTGGAGATATTGAACTTTTTCAAAAAATCCGATTTCTCATTAAACCAGCGAAGCGAAAAAGCAAGAAATCGTCAATTTCTGCTTAAAAACGCGAATTTACAAGCATTTGTACGTTTTTGGCTCGCCAACTTAAAAACTACTGGAGATATTGAACTTTTTCAAAAAATCCGATTTCTCATTAAACCAGCGAAGCGAAAAAGCAAAAAATCGTCAATTTCTGCTTAAAAACGCGAATTTACAAGCATTTGTACGTTTTTGACTCGCCAACTTAAAAACTACTGGAGATATTGAACTTTTTCAAAAAATCCGATTTCTCATTAAACCAGCGAAGCGAAAAAGCAAAAAATCGTCAATTTCTGCTTAAAAACGCGAATTTACAAGCATTTGTACGTTTTTGGCTCGCCAACTTAAAAACTACGGGAGATATTGAACTTTTTCAAAAAATCCGATTTCTCATTAAACCAGCGAAGCGAAAAAGCAAGAAATCGTCAATTTCTGCTTAAAAACGCGAATTTACAAACATTTGTACGTTTTTGGCTCGCTAACTTAAAAACTACTGGAGATATTGAACTTTTTCAAAAAATCCGATTTCTCATTAAACCAGCGAAGCGAAAAAGCAAAAAATCGTCAATTTCTGCTTAAAAACGCGAATTTACAAGCATTTGTACGTTTTTGGCTCGCCAACTTAAAAACTACTGGAGATATTGAACTTTTTCAAAAAATCCGATTTCTCATTAAACCAGCGAAGCGAAAAAGCAAAAAATCGTCAATTTCTGCTTAAAAACGCGAATTTACAAGCATTTGTACGTTTTTGGCTCGCCAACTTAAAAACTACTGGAGATATTGAACTTTTTCAAAAAATCCGATTTCTCATTAAACCAGTGAAGCGAAAAAGCAAGAAATCGTCAATTTCTGCTTAAAAACGCGAATTTACAAGCATTTGTACGTTTTTGGCTCGCCAACTTAAAAACTACTGGAGATATTAAACTTTTTCAAAAAATCCGATTTCTCATTAAACCAGCGAAGCGAAAAAGCAAAAAATTGTCAATTTCTGCTTAAAAACGCGAATTTACAAGCATTTGTACGTTTTTGGCTCGCCAACTTAAAAACTACTGGAGATATTGAACTTTTTCAAAAAATCCGATTTCTCATTAAACCAGCGAAGCGAAAAAGCAAAAAATCGTCAATTTCTGCTTAAAAACGCGAATTTACAAGCATTTGTACGTTTATGGCTCGCCAACTTAAAAACTACTGGAGATATTGAACTTTTTCAAAAAATCCGATTTCTCATTAAACCAGCGAAGCGAAAAAGCAAGAAATCGTCAATTTCTGCTTAAAAACGCGAATATACAAGCATTTGTACGTTTTTGGCTCGCCAACTTAAAACTACTGGAGATATTGAACTTTTTCAAAAAATCCGATTTCTCATTAAACCAGCGAAGCGAAAAAGCAAGAAATCGTCAATTTCTGCTTAAAAACGCGAATTTACAAGCATTTGTACGTTTTTGGCTCGCCAACTTAAAAACTACTGGAGATATTGAACTTTTTCAAAAAATCCGATTTCTCATTAAACCAGCGAAGCGAAAAAGCAAAAAATCGTCAATTTCTGCTTAAAAACGCGAATTTACAAGCATTTGTACGTTTTTGGCTCGAAAACTTAAAAACTACTGGAGATATTGAACTTTTTCAAAAAATCCGATTTCTCATTAAACCAGTGAAGCGAAAAAGCAAGAAATCGTCAATTTCTGCTTAAAAACGCGAATTTACAAGCATTTGTACGTTTTTGGCTCGCCAACTTAAAAACTACTGGAGATATTGAACTTTTTCAAAAAATCCGATTTCTCATTAAACCAGC
>CAWYQG010000039.1:0-21000 GCA_963966155.1 Clivina fossor
TGTTTGTTTTTATAAATAATGCGGTTTTAATTAACACAGCCAAGCAATTTAAAACGTTTTATATATCAGGGTACTATTTACTACCCAAAGAATAATTTACAACAATATATTACTCAAAGTTTTAAATATATTTTTAAAAAAATTAAGTAAAAAAATTATACATATTTTTCGTAACTTACTGTATATCCGGATTCCACAATAAATGTTAATGATGAATTTACTTACCTGGAAAGAAAGAAAATCATGTAAGTATACAAAGTACATGTAAATATTATTTTAAATTATAATAACAATTATTTAATTAATAATAAATATTTTAACATAGTAAAAATCTTTCTCAACTTATTATATTAAAATAAAACGGTTTTAGTTTATATAGTATAGTTCTTTATTAATATTTATTAATAATCAATGTTTCGATAAACTCAACGTACGTCTTCATCAGGAAAAAACATACAAATGACATTTACAAAAAGAAAACGTTGAGTTGGTCGAAACGTCGATTATTAATAAATATTAATACAGAACTATAATAATCTAATATATAGCTATCAATAAACGATACTTGTTTTTTATTGTTTGTTATTAAAGCATTGCTTTTTTAGCACAAAATGTTGTTAACTTTCCAACTGACCAATCAATGTGGTGGTTCAAAGACAGTTGACAATCTAGTTGCCTAATTAACTAAATGGTTAAGTTACTTTATTACGACCATAATATTTCATCAAGTTTAATTTTAATTTCACTCGATTAATTTGTTCACCTAGTAAATATAATCATTTCTTTCTTACTAATTTTATTGTATTGTTTATGAAACCGGGCATAAGTATGTAATAATAATTTAATCTCCAATAAATCGCACTATATCAACAGATATAAATAAAGCTCAATAAAGTTGAAAAATCAAACTGATAAATTCCTTTTGCGGAGTAAAAGCGAGAAAATGTTACAAGAATATTTTCACGGAAAAACGCAAAGCCGGAAAAACGAACAACAAATTTTCACGCAGATTTCACGGTAGTGTGCATTGGCGCGTGCTACAATAAATTTATCGAAGTGTGACTAAAAAGAAATTTTAGTTCGCTACGAAAACTTGCTTTATCTCTTGTAACAGTTGAATAAATATATCAAATATAGAAATGCAGCAATACGTGTGTAGGTATATAACATTTTAAATTCAATATGTTCGCAAAATATGTATTAGTATTCTGTGATGCATGAGTAGGAATATCAGATCAACCTTAATATAGACGGAAAATTATGGAAAATATGCATATAAAATTTTATGTAAATCAGTTGACAATTGAGCGAGATATGATGTCTACCGCAAACGAACTCCACGAAAGAACATGACCGTTTCCCCTATGACCACGATGGCCGCGGCCGTTCTTGACCATGTATTATATTCTTGAATACTTGATCTTTTTAATGAAAAAAACTTCGTTTCAATCTAATGAGAACTTTTTCTTTAATTCATCGTCAAAGTTTAGGGCATAATACACGTATGTAACCCCTTAATACAATGAGTTCTGAAAAATATTTTATTAAGTTAATTTCTTATTTAATTCAAACGGTAAATATTAATATTGATGAATATTCGATTTCCAGTTCATATTTAAATAAATTGTTAAAATTTACAAAATATCATTGCGCATACGTCTGCACATTTTATCCTATATCGTGTTAAACATATTAATTTTGTATATTTTATATACATAAATGCATATAAAAATGTTGCCGTGTATATAATGCAATATACTGTACACTAACCGGTAATTGTTTGATTTGAAATATGAAAAGTCAACATCAGCTTACTTTAGGCAATATGTTATTAAGTACGTTTAGTCTGTTTACATCTACATATATACATCACCGTATGTAACTGTAAATGTTAGTACATAGTATAAATAATAAAGGGCGCCAAAATGTTTCATGAATTTTTTATATGTATAAAGTGAACAAAGGTATTATTACATTATTTTTCAGACTGGTCACAGTACAGTACTCGTAATATAATTTGTTCAAAGCAGCGAAAATATTTTCTGTTATCTCAATGATGAATAGTGGATGCATTTTAACGAGCTGAAATTTGGTATTTCGTTTTTATTTTTAATGTCAAAAATTGTTGCTTTTAGTTATATGAGTAGTATGGATTTTTTTTTGTTATTGTACACCATAAAAGTTTTTATAATATTTTCACTGTTTTTGTTAAAAACTATTTCTCTTATGTTTCGCATTGTTACAATTTTCCAATGTACACATAAAAATTAATCTAATTTTAACTCTTTCTATTTACATGCAAGCATAATCCATTTAACGAAAATATCAGTTTTGATTGATAGTAAAAAAAATGTTTACAATTACTACATTTATCTGATTCGGTGTTAATATTTACAAACTAGTTGATTTATACAAAACATTGTTCGGGGTGATAGTTTTTTACCGAATGTCATATCACATATGATAAGGGAGGTACCGTCAACCGGGTTCACTCGGGACGATTTTGACACTATTTTGACTATAGGTACCTTGAAGTGATTAATTTTCCAATTATTATTACTTCTCTAGTTTATTGTATCTCTTATCTACATTTTCACATAATTACCAAAAATTTTAGTAATTGTAGTTTCTTTTTTTTTATATTTGAAGTTCGTCCCGTCTCACCCCCGTCTCAGGGTGACTTGGGACATACGTTCTTTTTCAATGAGAACGATAGTTTCTACCTAGTTTATGTCCGGTCGGGACATAAAATCATTTTTTTTAAAAAGAAAGAAAGGTATATTAAATAATAAAAATCTAAAAAAGTACTTCAAATTCGATGTTTATTGGTAAAAATAAATTCTTTTCTCTTATATATTACGGAACAATATGTATATTAACATGGCATATAAAAATAACCATTTTCACAGGAACAAGAATATAAATCACATTAGAAGACAAATCAAAAATAACAGCCAGCCTTTGGCAGGTATAATGTAGGTAATACCTAATGAAAAAATAAAATATTACTTATTTTAAACGTTTAGAATCACGTCTTCATAAAATGTATATCCACCTCGTCGGAGTTCTCTGCGTTGCGATAACTTTTTAATTACTGCGCTTTTATTCACATCGCATTCATCTGATACTGTGGGAAAAATAAACGTATTTTTTAATTTGAGACTAGGTCTCAGAAACTTTACAAACAAAGTTTTATCACTTGTTTTTAATATCTTACCGACGTAAGATTTTTCAAATTTACCTTCTGTAAATTTTACAATGACAAAATCATTTTCTTTTAATTCTGTGTCGTTAGAGCTCCTGTTTTTATTGTTCGCTTCAGCGTCATCTTCATGTAAATCACAGCTTTCTTCTAAGTATTCTGAATTGTTTTCGTCTGTCTCTTCAATCCAACTATCTTCGGAATCATTTTCTTCAGTTGATGTTATACTTTTTCCTGCAGGGACTTGAATTTTTTTCGTTTTGAAACACATGGTTCCTTGCGTGTTCTCTGACTATAAAACAACTCCACCATGGAACTTGTCCAGGAACTTTGGGATTCTAATTCATCGACAGTTTTTGGTAGTCTATCCAGAATAGCGTTTCTGTTGAGAGGAATAAGACCAGTTGCCCGAAATCCTAATTTTATATTTTCTACACTATTGGCCTCAATTTTATTAAAAGTTGACTTTAGTAAAGAAGGGAACATAGGTTTAGGTAAAACACCTTTGTGATTCTTCTTCCAGACGGTTAGTACTTTTCTCCAAGCATTTTTTATAGGCCTGAAGCAAGAAACGTCCAAAGGCTGAGTTAAATGTGTACTGTTTGCTGGCAGTAGAATAAAGTCTATATTTCGTTTTGTACACTTAGATATAAGATATTCCGATATATGACTGGCTAAATTGTCCCCGATTAAAGCCTTACGACCATCCAGTTTTCTAAGGTACGGCAAAGCAACGGTATTAAACCATTCCTCGAAGAGCATCTGGTCGAACCATCCGCTTTTACTACGTCCAAATCTGCAACTTTCTGGTCCATTTCTAACCCAATTCTCATATAAGTGTTTAGATTTATAAACTACAAATGGTGGCAACATTTGGCCTGATCCACTTACAGCGAACATGACTGATACTGCTGACTTACTGGAATCTAGTACTCTTTCTGCATGTTTCGATCGCCGTCTAATTATTACTTTTGGTCTGCCTGGGTTATCCGTGAAGTTTGTTTCGTCGTAATTTATTATATTACAAGGTGGAATATCTTTTAAAAAAATTTCTAAATTATCAAAATATGAATTAATTATATCTTTCGAAATCTCAGCCCTAGCCCTTTTAATATTTTCAGTTAACCGAACTGTTAATACATCTTTGTGTCTTTCCAAAAATGAACGGGTCCAATCTACTCCCGGGAGGTTGTCTTTAAATTTTGGAACACGAATTCCCAATTTGTCATAATATTGCTTAACTAGAAGCCTTACGTCCACTGGTTCTAATGGAAATCCCCAATCGGCCGCAGTTATCAAGGATTTTACTAAAAGAGCTTCTTCTTTGTCTGTCATTACAGGTTGTCCACCAGGTTTTTTTAAATTTTTATTCTTAAGATTTCGACATATGGTATTTCTTGGCACGCCATATTTTTCTTCCAAAATTCTAAACGGAGTTCCTTTATTTATTCTTTCTCTGACCGCATCTTGTAACTTTCTTACATCGTAGTTTATATATGGCCTGCTCCCCAGGCGTTTTACATATGTTCTAGGCATGTCCCAAGTCACCCCTTGAAGTGTGTAATTTTAAATAAATTTATTTCAACAAAAAACTAAATTAAATTTTCTTATGGAAAAATGACCATAACCTCAATAACATATACAAACATATAAATATGTACAATAAAGTTAGAAATTTATACTACAAATACTAGTTCCAATAGAGGATAGATTGCTCTTCAAAAACTATCAAAATAAATACACAAATAAACTATTTTTTATTAAACAATACGAACCTTTTTTACGCGGCCAAACACATACAATATCACTAGTGACAGCTACTGTAGCCAACTGTATTTTTTAAGAGTCACTAGATTAGCACATTTTTACCACAATTAAATTTTAATAAAAAGGCGGCAAAATGTCCATTCTTACCCCCATGTCTCGAGCCACCCCGGATGACGGTATTGTAATCATATCAAATTTAACATATTGAGATTTTTACAGCACAAATTAGGCTCATAGTAATACGATTAAATAACATATTTAAGCTTTGAGTACGTTGAGTATCTGTGTAACCTTAATTGTTATTATACAAAAAAATTTTATTCCATAAATTTTATTTAATACGATGATGGTCGATTCTGTGATGGCCACAGCAGATTTTTTTCTATCTATTCTTGTTTGTTTATTTATCTCATGTTTGAGATTACGTATGTAAACTTTTCTTGAAATAACAATTTGATTTCAACTATTTTGTATTGGAAATTTTATAAAATTAAATAATAAAATCGTCTAAAATTTATTCATCTAATTCGAATTAGATGAAATAACTATTTTATTTTTATCTGTGTTTATATAAACTACAATTAAATTGAACAAATATTATATTTATTACTATTTAGATAATATCTGCAATACACAATATAGCATCATTTTGTGTTAGCTGTTATATTACAACAAATAATCAAGCTTTAATCTAGTTAGCTTTGAATGATGACGTAATTATATCCGAGAGAACAAATGAAACGTGTCGTGTAAACAAGATGGCGGACTAGTATAATTCTAAAAGTACATTCGATGAAAATTATTCATGATTTTCATAATTTGTATTTGTATATACAGTGTCCTACGACAAAGTTACGCTATCTGTATTTTAAAGACTATTTGATATTTTGCCATGAAATTTTATATCTAGAGATATTCCAAAATGCTCATTCGTACTAAAATAATTTCAATAAGATGACGCTTCCAGTTCAACCGGAAATTAACTATAACTCTCTTATTTTCAAATAGGATATCCCATTTTTTTATTGTATCACTGAATTTGAAATGAAACTTTACATATGATACAAATATGACAAACTGTACAGATTCATATGTAATAAGTAATATCGTATTTTTGATATTAGTGAAATGAAGCGTATTTAAATTGCATTTAAATTCGCTGAATTTCAACTACGTAATTTTATTTCTAATCAAAATAATAAATATAATTTGAATTTATGTTCGTTTGTAAGATTTAAATAAATTATCGTATTTTTGGAATCATAACTCGTATAGGTACATGAAAGTGATTTTTTTTACAGGTCACTTAGTTTTAAAGAAGATATTTGGAAAGATAAAAGTGATCCGAAGAAATCTTTTGGAATGATATGATCGACATATATTTCAATCCACAAGCTTCAAAATGTTGAAAATTTAATGGTTTATTGTTGATATAAATATCAAGATTTTGCTTATGGTACAGTTTGTATGACATACTGCAGAATGAGTATTTTTAATTTAATACTGAAGTTTTCAGACTGGAAAGTTCGAAAAAATATATAAAAAAAAACATCTTATACATGCTACAAATATGTATATATTTAAAATAAAACTAGTAACTTGTTTCTATGTTCTGTTTATTTACTATAACTGTCATTTGTATCATTTTTTCTTATAAAAACGTACGTTACGTATGTCGATTATTAATAAATATTAATACAATGAGTTCTGAAAGATTTTTTACTGCTAAAAACTATGGCTAACTACGATGTACAAAACAAAAAAACAAAAGCAAAAACAACATGTTTTCACAATGTATTTCTCTAGAGATAAGGACCAAAATCCAATAGAGCTTTTGTAATTGTTTCATATTTGTAATTACGTAAAAATAACAAGTAGAGCTTAAAGTTGAAAACCTTGTTTATAACGTATTAATGATAAAAATTTTAATTATATCTTGCTTCTGTTGTGCCTATATATAGAATAAACAATTACTTTCTTGCTGACGTCACTTGATGAATTTGTCTAGGAAGCGAAATTTGCTAAATAATAAAAGTTAATCATTATAGGACAGTAAAGTAATTAACGCCACATTTTTAATAATAAATTTAGTTTCTTATTAAATATATATACTCTAAAAAAATTATATGATTTTATCTACAAACAATGAGACACTATGATGCCCAGTATTTCCAGATAGAATTACTCAACTGCTGTAATTTTAACATAATTGTCTATAAATACATAACATCAGAATTATGTAATATAAAAAATAATCAATTTTTCCTGAACAAGTATTCAAAAAATAATTTTTTCAAATAGTGGATTTATATTCTATTTTATTTGTTTTAAAATTAATTATTAGACAATTCTTTTAATTTTTTTTTAAATAAACGCGTAAAACTATTTCAAAAAGAGTTTTAAAAAAATAAAACAAAATAGACCACAAAAAAAAATGTAACTACAAAACTTCATTAATATTCGAGTGAATATTGTGTTAAATTTTTGCAAAATCTGAAAATTTTTCCACCAGCCTGAAAATAATGGCACGTTTTAAAATGAAACTGGATTTTCAGGACTTTAATATTCACATAGTATAAAATTGTCAAATATAATACGAAATACATGACCGAATATATATCTATAATTTTTATACGAAATGCTATGATTTTTTTTTGTAGATTTTATATTGAAAATTTATTTTATATTATATACGTATTGTCATATGAACAAAATCTTAAGTTCTGTAGTAAAATTATTTAAAGTTTAAAGTTTTATATATCGTTACCAATATCCCGAAATTTATTTTCTTCAAATATTCCTATTCCGACAAACATCTCTGATAGTTCTTTCATTTATTAGAGTAGTACAATACAAGCCACTGATTTAAGTCAAATTTGGCTTCCTTTATTTAAAAATTTATAAATAGTTACTTATTTTGTTATCTAGTAACTTGTTTCTATGTTCTGTTTATTTATATTGTACGTTGTGTTCGTCGAAACGTCAATTATTAATGAATATTAATACAGAACTAAAACTATGTTATGAATAAACAGATTTTAATATTTTGTTCTAATTTGGTAAAAAAGAATTTATTAACAATTAATTTCAAAGACAAATAATTATTTTTAATAAAAAAAAAACAAAAAATGATGATGGAGCATATTTACAGTGTGTTGTCGTTGTGTGTGGGGGGAAGAGTAACAGATTTAGATGGATGACTTTTCAATTTATATCATCCCACAGAATTAAAAATGACACTGACAGACGAGAGAAGATAATACAGCTTTTTCACTGTCATCTTTTTTACCGCTAATTTTTTGATAAATTTCCTTTTGACAAACTGTCTGACCTAAATTATGTTGGAAATACGATATAATGATCTATTATTTTTAACGCAACTTCATTCATTCACAATTGTCTAGTTCCATATTTTATTTAGATCATTAGCGATAATTAGTAGTTCATTATGTTATTAAGACTTTTACTAGCTTTTTGTTTCTTTTTCATTTTAAATTGATTCTTTAATGTTCTTGTCATTTTTACTTTAATATAAATTGATCTTAATTATAAAGAAATTATAACATAATCAAAAACTTTCAGAACTCATTATATTAAAATAAAAAAACTTTAACATCGTAATAATTCCTTCAGATCTCATTATATTAAAATAAAAAAACTTTATGATTAAGTTCTGTCTAAATTTTAATTAAAAATCGACGTTCCGACATATGTCATCATCAGGAAAAAATATACAAATGACATATATAAACAAAACATAAAAACAAGTTAGAGAATTGAATTTACTTTCTTTCTCGCCATACATCACTGAGAATTCCATCTACGATGTATAGCAAAACGTCTGCGACGAGGATAGACCAATCACGGCATACCAGCCCAGAAAACTCTATATGTCACTAATTCTACGTTAAAATATTTCGAAACGTCGATTTTTTAATTAAAATTTATACAGAACTTAATCCTAAAGCCATTTTATTTTAAAAAAGCTTCAGGATGAAGTTCTGTTTATTTTACATTCGATGTTTCAATTAAAAACGAAAACATAAATTTAAATTGAAATAAATTTTTTATATATTTTTTGGTGTTCTTCCGTAAAAAAATATAAAGCATAATATCTAGAAATAATTTGTTTATAAAAAATTCCAAGAGCACACAATTCTGTGAGAAAATTGCAAATTTGTAAATAATTCTTACAAGAACTTTCTTCAGTAGCAGAAAATGAACTGAAATTATTCGGGGTGAAATATATTTTCATTTGTTGCATATTCATTTCGGATTTATTTTCAGACTTTAATATATACGTTTGTTACTTGAGTTAACAAATATTTCAACACGAGTAATAATCATGTTTTCTTGTTTAGATTTTGTAATTTTACAACAAAACGAAATGGAAAATTTTATTCCATATTAGCAAAATCTGAAATAGGCTAAAAATAAACAAAAAATTACATTAGTTTTGGTATCTTTGTATCTTCAAATTTTACATCATGGAGGAATTCTAAAGTATGTTTATATAATATAAAATTTGAAATTACAAAGATAATCGCAAGCAGTGTTGAAACAAATAATCTAGATAAAGATATAATACCCTTTATTATCTAGATGAAATTCCAAAACAAAAATGTATATAGATACCTACACAATCAAGTCAAGTATCCAAAAGAGTACGGCACAAATTCACACCATTATTCCGAAATTAGTTTTCTCCAAATATTCCTATTAAGACAAGCAACTCTGATGGTTCTTGAAATTATTAGAGTATTTAAGTCAAATTTGGCTGCCTTTAATTAAAAATTTATAAATTTTATGATCTAGTTACTAATTTTGTTATCTAGTAACTTGTTTTCATGTTTCTGTTTATATAGTGTAAATGTCATTTGCATAATTTTTTTCTGACGGATTCGTACGTTGAATTTGTCGAAACGTCAATTATTAATAAATATTAATACAAAACTAAAACCTAAAGCCGTTTTATTTTTCCCCCTTTAAATTGTCATTTATTTTATCAGTAATATAAGATGCAATAATCAAATTAAGTAATTTTTAATTTAAAACTTACATTATGTAAAATTTCATGTAAATTCATGACGGCAAACCGTACTTTTTCTAAAAGCGTACTCCTAATATTATATTTTATGTTTATATCAAGGGAACAATAAAGTTAAATTAGACGAAATTTAAAATATCTATTAAACCACTTTTTAATGAAAATATATTTAAACAAGATTTAAAACTTGGTAATAAAATTTTCATTATAAAATAATTTTCCACAAATGCACTGCACTATAAATAATCTAATAATACATTAACTGTTGACTCCTTTTAGCGGAAAAGCCACAAAACAAAAATAAACAAATTTTAAGCCATTAGAGGAAACAAAAGCAAACACATGCACACACACACATAGAAAGAAAGAATGGGTTTGCAAAATTGACTTACAGCATAAAATATAAAATGCCCCCCGGAGCTAGCCGATGTTATAGTATAAAACATCTATACTTAAAACATATTCCATTTTGTTATAAATTTTTATTGATATTGTTTGAAAACAGTGGCGTAGAATGGAAAGTAATCTAATATCTAGGGGGAAAACGAAAAGTCCCTAATGTGATTTATGTCCCTAGTAACGAGTGTTTAAATGTGAGGTTGGTTGTAAATGTAATGCACATGTTAGTTGGGTGTGTAATTCAAATTAATGATACCACATATTTTGCATTATACATAGAAATGTGCATATTTATTCATGTGCTTTCATGAAATTTAACTAGATTTTTCAAATTCAAATTAGAATATTTATTAATGTTTATAGTATGTTATTTGGTTTTTAAAACAATTTTACATTTTGATAAAAATAGATATTTTAAATTATTTTATTTATTCATTTAATACCATTTAAAGTTAAAGTAGTTAAAAGCGAGATGTAGTGTCATCGATTAAGTTATTAATTAATTTAAAAAGAAACGTCAAACATGAAATATTTCTACTCAAGTTGTCCGAACCATCTTAACTGACTAACACATTTTTCGTTATTTACAACCATAATTAACAAATTAACAATAACAAATAAAAATACGCATTCTGTAAAAATTAATTTAGGCAAACGAATAAAGATACTTGAACGGAAAAAAAGCTATATAATTTTGATAGCGCGATTAATTTAATATGCACTTAATTTTAGTTTTATGTTTTATGGTCTTTTAATAGGTATAAAGTATGTTATGTTTTTTTATGACCGTTAAACAGTTTTATTTAATTAATTATAAGGGTATAATTTTTATTACGTTTAATGCAATTAAATTTAATTGACACAAATAAATAAAGTTGTATTACAATTACTTCTTCGAAAAGCTTTCTGTGGTAATGATGGTATACAAATAGGTGATTGTGTTGTACCAGCTTTAGCGTTTGCTGATGACGTGGTTGTTTTGGCTGAATCTGAAGAAAAACTGAGAAGAATGATTGATAGAATTAATGTTGTTGGTAAAGATATGAATCGTGTGTTGAATGTTGATAAGTGCAAAGTTTTAGTTTTTGAGAAAGGTGATTTGATGACTGAATGTAATGTACATATTGACGGTGCACGTTTAGAGCAGGTAGATGAATTTGTGTATTTGGGTAGTTTGCTGTCTAGAGATGGCCGTTTTGATCGTGAAATTGAAAGGAGAGTAAATGCTGGTTGTAAGGTTTTGGGTGCTTTGGGAACTTTTGCTAGGAATGTAAATGTTTCAAAAGAAGCCCGTTTAAGTATATACAATGCAGTTTTGGTGCCTACGGTGATGTATGGTAGTGAATGTTGGGTTTGGTTGCAAAAGCATAAACGGAAAATGACTGCTGTGGAAATGAGATTTTTACGTGCGGTATGTGGTGTAACTAGGAGAGATCGGGTACGAAATAGACTAGTGTATGATGAGTGTGAAATTGAAAAAAATGTTGTAGCAAAAGTTGGTGTTAGTCAGTTAAGATGGTTCGGACATGTTGAGCGAATGTCTAATGAACGTTTGGTTAAAAAGATTTATTTGAATGATTTTGATGGTTTACGTTTGCGTGGACGTCCAATGAGTAGTTGGAGTGATATGATTGAGAGTGTTTTGCGTGAGCGAAAGTTTCCAAGTAGTAGGAATAGAAGAGCATGTATGAGAGGAATTATGAATGTGGATGAAGCGAAAGTTGCTTGTTTGGATAGGAGTGTTTGGAGGCGACTGATTTCGGGATAATGAAAAGAGTTTGTGCCACACCCTTTTGGGTATATGGCGTGATTGTGTATGTATGTATGTATGTACAATACACGCAATTCCTAATTTATTTCGGCACATAAAATATTTTATTTGTATTGTTAATTAGTTGACAATCAACTGAATAGTCGGATTTTTTTTTATTTTTATCGAACGTGTTGGTATAAAAAAGATGTCAAGTTTGCATCAAATTTAAATATATTTTTAAAATAGAAAAAAAAATGTAGATTTTTGGTACACCAATTGAAATATATTTTTCATTATTAGTAGAAATACAGAATCGTTTTTAAAATCAGTAGAATTTTACAAAAAATTATGGAAATCTTGTTAATTGTTTAAAAATTTAAGAAAAAACAAAAAAAATTGTTTAATAATAAAAATAAATAATGTAAATAATCTATACACCATTTTAACATAGAAAAGATAAAAAATATTGTTAACTAAATATTTTTTGTTGGATAGAATGTTCATATTATTTTTATTTTTATTTATCGATAATGATTTTTAGGTTTTATCGTATTAAATTAACTAAATGAAATACAATCTGTTCTCATAATATTATATAGTAAACCAGTATAAAACATTTAGAAAATAATGTTACTAATTATTTTAAATATTGCAAATGCAATGTGATGAATTTATTTATGAAAAAGATACACTGTAGTTCATTATATTTTCACAAAGTGTTAATACTGTATTAAAAATGTTTAATATTGTCTTTTGTTTTATTCGTTTGTTTGACTGTTAGTTTATTTGAATTTCTTTGACTAGCAAATGAATGACTGTCTTTTCCAGCAGTTAACATTTACAAATTATACTGAAATAAAATCTAAAAAAAAAAGTTGTAGTACTTTTCGAATAAAACTTCAAAAATCGTTTATTGTTTCCGCGAGAAAGCAATAAAAAATTAAAAACACGTTACAGGAGTGATCGTCGTAAATCAAACGACATAAAATACATTTTAGTGCAGGCACTAGCAAATATATATATATATATATATATATATATATATATATATATATTCAGTGTCACACACGCATTCATTTCAAGAGAAACATTTCCGTTTGAATTATTACGATTACGTGCGTAGTATTATGACCGACCTTTAAAATGGTGCGTAGCGAATTTAGTAGTTCGTCAATAAAATATCAGCTTTTTCGTCCTTTCCTGCAATGATATACGCTGGCTACGCGAATGCTAAGATTCTGCATAAAAAAAATAGTAAGCTATATGCAAAATTCTAACAGAATCTCAGAATTTTTATTTTAGTAATCTATTACTTTTAACAGTATTGATACAGAATATACCCAGTTGCATTCTGTATTGGTTTTATTAAAAATATACGTCCTGTTACAATAGCAAAAATACATTATTATGTGCAATAATATTTCTTACAGAATTACAGAATTTTTATTGTAACAAGCCGTAACTTTCAACAGTATTGATACAGAATACATCCAATTATAATTTTACGTGGTTGTTAAATTATGTTTGAATATACGTAATATTATCCAGCCATTATTACAAGGGATGAATAAATTTTGATATGTGACAGTTGATAGCTTGTGTTATCGATTATGTCAAAACAGTTATAACATGAAAATTAAAATGTCAATTATAAATATAGATACGTAATCCTTATTATACCTGCTATTTGGATTGTTTTATTATGTACATTAAAAAAGAATGAATATTTTTTTTTTACATTTTGTAACTAACATTCGTATATTAAAATGGAATCGCCATCTAATGCAGAGGTATTGAAACATATCTCTTATTACATATATACATACACAATCACATCATGTACCATGAATGGGTTTGGCACAAACTCTTTCCCGAAATTAGTTTAATCCATACATTTCTATCCAGACAAACAACTCTAGTTTCATCTATATTGATATCTCTCATACATGCTCTTCTATTTCTACTACTTCATACATACATATAAACTCACGTCATGTATCTATAAGGGTATGGCACAAACTCTTTCTATTTAACCAGAAATTAGTTACCTCTGTACATTTGTATCCAGTCAAGCAACTCACTTAAAATACTCCATCTACTCATCGGACTCCCTTGAGCAAACATATACCTATAATGTTGCTCACTTATATATTTTTTTAACCAAACGTTCATTAGACATTCGCTCGAGATGACCGAATATACAATTGTGTTGTGTTTTTCATTTATATTATAATTAGACAATTAATTCGTTACTAATCTTTAAACGACATTATCTCAAAACTCAATGTGGGGTATTCCTCACTATTCATGTCCTTATATTTCTAAATATACAAAAAAAAAAACATTTGAAAAAATATTCGCTTCAAACAGACTGTAATGAAACTTGAAAAACGACCCCCGGTTCTGTTAGACTAAATACAAAGAATATTCACTCAAACACAACAGAATTTAACAAAAAAAAAATAGAACTCATTAAGTAAAGTGTTGGCTTTTATTTTTGTTCAGCGGAGTCGTGTTCAGGTGAGTTCCGGGGTCGTACGGATTAAAACATATAGAAGGGGTAAATTATGATACCTAGCACAACAAAACCTAACACGTTTTATGTGTTAGTATGTTTAAAAATCTCTGTCAATTTATATTGTTTGTCAGAATTAACAGCGGACTTTTTTTTCGTTGCGTACATTTCAAATGTTTCCCGTTGATACTGCACAAATAAAACTTGTTTTTGAAGTATTGTTTTGATGTTCTAAATTTTTCCACATGTATGTTAAAATTTATTTCAAAAATTGAGAAATATTTCTACAAAGACATTCAGTATTTGTATATCATATATTGAAATAGATTTTATCCATGAATATATTTTTATCTAAAATTTAATAATCTTCGAAATACTTTCATATAAATACAATGTTATTATAAAGCCGAGTGTATGTTCACTTGTTCAGTAATTATAAAAGTTTTCAATAATAAAAAATCGCCAGTATTTTTACTGTTAACAAAATTGGCTTGAGTAGATTATAACGCAAGTAGGAACACTGATTTGTATTTATGATGGTTGCCATAATTTTTAGTCGCAACTGGGAAAACACACATTGTCTGGATAGTTGCCAACATTAGGAAGAAAAAGTTTTCACAGGTTACAACCCAGTTTTGTGTTATATAATAATAACATACATATATATATCACACACATGTTTTGATATGTGACGTAATCAACAATTTATTTGCTGTTTGCATCAGTTTTTTGGTAATTAATTAAAGGTTGTGGAAATTGTGAAAAATTAATTTATTAGTTTATCAAATGTGTGTGTTTTTACCGACCGTCATATCACATATGATAAGGGAGATATTGTAATCATACCAAATTTGGCATAGCAAAATATTTATCGATAAGCACAAATTAAGCTTATAGTAACACAAATTTATTGTTTTTAGCGTGATATTTCTCTGTCTGTCGGTCTGTAGACACGTATAGAGTAAATTCGGCTGAACGGATTGTTATAAAATTTCATATTTACGCCTCAAAGGTGCATATCTCAATTTAGTCAACTTTTGGTAAAGATCTGCAAACCGAAAGTGGTAATTTACTCTTTACTGATATCACTTCTATGTGTTTTGCGAATATTTCGCAACAAAGATATATTTTGAAAAAATAATTTACTTTTATTATTTAATTTGCTAAATAAGTTATAACTAACAACTTTTATTTTAAACATTTTTCAAAACGGCTATATAATTTTTTATAATTTTCTTATTTTTATGATATACAGGGGTGATTTATGACGACGGGGAAAAACTACACCGGATGATTCCTATGAGTAATATAAATAAAAAACTTCAAATAAACATATGTCCGAAAATGCTTTCTAACGGAACTGTAGCCGTTAGAAGTTTATTACATGTGACATCAATCGCGTTAAGCCTTATTTATTATATCAGGAAAAAAAAAACAAGTCATAAATTTCTGAATAATTGTAAAATTACTGATTGATTTTCTAACATTTTGTTTAAACACTAGTAAACCAATTTACTAGTTTATAAATTTTTGTATACATAAATATTTAATAAACAATTTACAATAATTAAAAATCGAAGACAAATTTTGCCGGAACCCAGTAAGTCATAACTAGTAAATTGGTTTACTAGTGTTTAAACAAAATGTTAGAAAATCAATCAGTAATTTTACAATTATTATTATTTTTTTTTCTCTGATATAATAAATAAGGCTTAACGCGATTGATGTTACATGTAATAAACTTCTAACGGTTACAGTTCCGTTAGAAAGCATTTTCGGACATATGTTTATTTGAAGTTTTTCAGTTAGATTACTCATAGGAATCATCCAGTATAGTTTTTCCCCGACGTCATAAATCACCCTGTATATAATTCTGCAAATATGTGGCATATTTATATCAAGAGAGTTTTTAGTTACCATGACTACATTAGTTGTTGTTATACAAACTTTTCTATTCCATAAATTTATTTAATAAGTAACGTAAAATTTGGTGTACACATCTTAACATATAATTTTTATATTAACAATTTTACAAAAAGATTTCTGATTATAAAAGTAAATATAATTAAAAATATTCGTAGACGTTTCTTAATTGTAATGTTTAATAAAACTGATAAAATTATATCATAATACTTAATTTGAGAACAAAAATCTTTTCAAATTACTCATCCAATTAGTATAATAATCTCTCAATAAACCCTAAATATACCACAAATAAAAAAAATCCTTCTTTTTTTTTTAAATAAAAAAACCAAAGTATCATGTCAAAATATTGCAAATATAAATAGGATAATAAATACAGCAGGTCAGATCTTCATGATGGATTTAATCCTAAAATGCTACATTAAGGTAAAGGAGGCTAACATTGACAGTAGGGTAACATTGACACATCTTTGAAAATGGCTTTTAAAATTTTCATAGTAAGTCACAGAACGCTGTTGATTAGCTCTAAAAATAATGTATATGACTACTGTAGATAATATCACCATCCATCGCTCGTTGCTCGAAGCTTAGGGCTTATGGCGTATGGATACCGACGTGTTGTTTTTTATATGGTGACAATTCGTGTTTGAAACTTCCAGTCTAAGAGGTTTTTACCTGCAATTCGCGTATCATTTCATGCACAATTCGTTTTTTTTAAGAAAGCGAGGAGGTCATTTTACTTTTCCGGACATTACAGACAAAAGTTACGTCCTTGCTACAGATATAGTACGCGTGCTGCCTCAACCACGAATTCGTCGTGACATGTATTTTTTTCAAACAAATTTTTTCGATGCGGAGTAAAATTCTTTAATTGTTAATTAATTGCATGTATATTATAAATTTTCTTAAAATTACAATAAAGTTCACTTTTATGTTATTATTCCTTTATTTACTACCTAGTATTTACTTATAATAAGAATAGAAGAATTATTTATCACTAAAGAAATAATTGGTTTCATAAAAATGCACTTTTGACCAATTTTTTTAAATAAATTTAAAATTGTCAAATTATAAAAAGAAAGTTCTATGTCAAAATTAAATTCCTATATTGTAACATTGCCATTTCAATGCATAAAACAAGAAAAAACAAGGCATGTCAATGTTACCCACATGTAGGGTAACATTGACTAATTATGGTATATACATATATATTAAATATTTTCAATACCGTTTATGATAATCAATAAATTACTTCACATTTTAGAAACTAATATATGAAGCTAATTTTTCTGCTAAGAAAAAATAAATTATAAATCTTAATAAAATTTAAAAAAATTAATAACTAAAGATGTGTCAATGTTTGACGGTTTTACCTTATATGTTAATCCGAATTTGGATGCGTTTGTTATTTACGTAAACGCATGACACTATAACCGTAACAATAAAGTAACGTGAACGTAAATGTAACGTTACGTCACATTGGGTAAACGTGGCGTAACCCATCGTATAACGCGGACGGGGTAAATAAAAAAAGGACCTTACAAGATTAAACTGCGATTTGAAAAACATTGAAATTGCCGTTCGGGGACTTAATCTCTCGTATTAAAGCACCCATTTATCATTCAACAAAGTATACACATTTTGTGTTGTATTTATATGTCTAAAAAATTTATATTAGCATCAATTAGATTTATTACCCATTTGATTAAATATTTAACGAAAATGATTGAGTGTTTTGCGTGAGCGAATGTTTTAAAAGTTATAGATATAAAATATAATTAAAATTAATAATTGTTTTTATCTTTGAATATAAAACACAAAAGTATCAATTATAAATAAATAATTTTTAATTACACGGTATATATTTTTATATTATTAATTTTTAAAAATCTAATTATTACTTATTGACAAATTAAAAAAAAAAATAAGTAAGTAAACACAATTTTTAATTCCGAGACAAAAAAAAATATCAAATTAAAATTCGTCAATTTGAAATATAATTAAAACAAAACATAACTTTTTCACTTTAAACTTTTTTATTATCCAGCCTTTTATATTTCATGCTTTTATTAAAAAAAAAAAAAAAGATTAAATTTCAACTTCTTGTCAAAATTACAACAAAATATATTTTTCATATTGGATATAACTTTTAATTTGAATATATAGTAGTTCGTAAGTATGAAAACAAAGTATTAGATAAACATATTAAAATTAAGATCAAAATTTATTTGCGTTATTTCAAAATTTTAAACGTTTTATGAAATTTTTTATTAAAAATCTAAAATTAAATCTAACAATTTTTATCACAGAAAATTATGCTTTTAAAATTATATATGTCAATCATTAAAAAAATATACTGCTTATATCACAGTCACGTGATGAAAGCTTAGCTTTCATCACGTATTTAGCTTTTTTTTAATTATTTTATGGTTTAAGGGAAATTATTTCGCCACAGTAAGATCATATTTTTGTTTATTATAAGTAAAGAAAGTCAAATTTTATTTAAATCAATGTCTTCACACTGGTAAATAAAAAAATAAATAAATATTAATACAAAACTATAACCTAAAGCTGTTTTATTTTAATATAATAAGTTCTAAAAGATTGTTTTTTCCATTTGGAAAAGAAAAATGCACAAATAGATTTTACTGCGGAAATGCGATTTATAAAGTACATGATAAATGTACAAAATAAACGTAAACTATGTTGAGCTAACAAATATAGATCAAAAAAATATATTTTCATCTTGCCATCTTAGTTGCAAAATTCCTTACATCTTATAAGTCACAATTTTTGAAAGCTCAAATAAACCATAGTTTCGGCTAGTGTCATATTGTTTGCACGCTAAGAACTAAGACGGAACAACAAGGTTAAAAAAACCAAAACAATCTGGAATGGGTTTTAGCGCGTCGAGCAAACCAAAACAAAACCCAAAAAGGGGTAAAGCTTCGGAGCTTCCGGTACGAAAACGGTATAGCTTGGAACCCGACGGTGAACTTATCCGGAGCTTACCTGGGCATTGCTCAAATACGGCGTTGGTTTGGCAAAAACTTCGACTTTGTGTATTTGTGTGTGTGTAGATTTTATTTTGTGTTTGTTGTTGTTTATTGTAACGGTGAAAGCTCGCAAAAGCTCTGTCAGATTGAGTGTATTAGATGGTTGGTTGGTAGTTGTTCTATCACTAAATAAATAAGGAATAATGCAATTTGTAAAGAGAATGAATTTATTGTAATTTTAATCAAGAAAATAGAAAATTTATTAAAATGTTTTTTTATCGACTGGCGCATATAGTGAGAGAGGTATTGTAATCATAAGAATTTTGATTTTGCGAGATTTTTACAAATGAGCACGAATTAGGCGATTGTGGTAAGGTTTATATTGGACAGAAGGTAAAACTTTTTCTACTAAATTAATGAAACATAAGAGGTCAATACGTCTTAACCATTCAGATAAATCTGTTATTGTACAACATGCGTTATGATGTAAAATTCGAAGATACTGTCACAATTGCAAGACCCATTAATATTAACAACAGATTGATAAGAGAAGCAATAGAAATAAAATTTGCTTTTTAATCAAAAATTTTATAATCTAGTTACTTATTTTGTTACCTAGTAACATGTTTCTATGTTCCTTTTATTTACTGTAATGTCATTTGAATAAATTTTTCTGATGATTATATACGTTTAGTTCGTCAAGTTCTGTATTAATAATTTATTAATAAAAATTAATACAGAATTATATCCTAAAGCCGTTTTCTTTTAATATAATAAGATCCAAAATTTTTTTTTACTATGTTAATAGATATTATATTTTAAATTTATCTAAATAAGATAAAAGATAAAATACAACAGCTTTAGATTTAAGTTCTGTATTAATATTTATTAATAATCGACGCTTCGACGAACACAGCGTTCGCCTTTGAGGAAAAATGATAAAAGTAAATAACAGAAAATAGAAACAATTTACAGAACTTAATCCTAAAATTGTTTTATTTTATATAACGAGTTTTGAAAGATTTTTTACTATGTTAAGATAAAAGATAACAAATTTTTATCTATTGTAGATAAATCCAAATACTAAATATAATTTACATTAAATTGATTAATTAATTTCAAATAAATATGTCAATTTCCAAAGGTTTTCAATGCAAATGTAAATTACGTCTGATACTGTAAATAATTCAGTGCAATAAATAGGCACATACGTGCAATACACTAGCAATGCGTCTTCGCTTAATGGTTTGCAAGGAAATTCTAAGTGCAGTCGAGGAATTTAAGGACGTTCTTTGACAAATTTTAATGTATGTTATATGCAAAAAAAAAAACTTTGTATTTCTAGAGAAAATTGTGTTAGTTACTTTTTACTCTAAAATACATTTAAACAAATTTAAC
>CAWYQG010000039.1:21200-128200 GCA_963966155.1 Clivina fossor
AATAAGTTACATTTTATAAAGTCAGTTGTATAATCTTATGTTAAAGATTCGTTAGGAATCCATAGTCAATAAATGACAGAAAATCATTAAATATTAATAATTAATTATTGAAAATAATGCTTTAGGATTAAGTTCTTTATATATTTATTTAAAAATTGACGTTTCGATATACTTTACTTATACTATCATCAGGAAAAAATGACTTAATTAATAAACAAACAAAACATAGAATTAAGTTACTAGGTAACAAAGCAACTAGATTAAATTTTATATTTAATATAATATGTATATAATATAATCAAACTTTATTTAGATTTTTGGCTAATTACTTTCATTGTAATACATATTTAAAAAATTATAAAAAATACAGGAAATACTACTATAAATGAAGACGAACATTGAGTTCGTCGAAATGCGGATTATTAATAAATATTAATACAGAACTTAAACCTAAAGCCGTTTTATTTTATATAATGAGTACTGAAAGATTTTTTTACTATGATAAATTTGAATTTATCATCTATAGTATCAGTTCTATATATTGGAAAATGTTATCAACGCCGTACCGGACACTATACCACTTTTCCTTGTAGTCAAAGTGGTAAAAAATGCCAGCACCAAAAACGAGCATATAATCTGATGATACTTAATTATAGCAGTAGTTAAATCTGTTGGGGAAAATTGGTTGAAACCTGTCATAGACTTTAACTAAAATCCGGAATATATATATATATATATATATATATATATATATATATATTGTTGCGAAATAAATACGAGAAGTTATAAAGAATGAGTAAACAAGTTGTTTACATATTCAGAGGCAAACTACATCAAGCCTAGAAACGACTAGAACATTCTTTTCAGAAATCTAGAAAAGACTAGTAGCTTAAAGCAGACCTATATAGGCCACGCATTGCTAGCAGCCAACCAGTGTACGACAAGATGTTATATTGAAAAGTGCTAAGTGAATACGAGCTATCGTTGTGCGGGCTCCGTTGACATAAATTGTTATATAAATTATATAGGCTAAACCGCTCGGCCGTTTGATATAAATATTAAGTAATATTTATTCGTATTTTTGTATTAAACATTTAACCATTATTGCTATTTATATTTATCCATTTATTATTACGTATTATATCTTTGTAGTGTTTAATTAACTATTTTATTTTATATCTTTAAATATATTTCTAGTTTTAGTTAATTTAAGTGTTGTGTTTAATTTTAACCAATTTCAGCTAGTGCGAACTTTAAACACGTTACAATTGGTGTCAGGTGTGGGGGGTGAAATTGTGTGTAAAATAATATTTAATATAAAATAATTATATTTAATAATATTTAAAATAAATCGGATAATAATATTTAATATAAATACGATTTAAAATAAATAACTACATTTAATAATAATTTAAAATAAATTACTATATTTAATTTCGATTCCTAAACTATTGTGTATTCAAAATGGCATCAAGAAAGTTATTGTTAAAAGATTTAAAAGTGGAAGAACTAAAAAAAGAATTGGAAGAAAGAGATCTAGATACCAGTGGTAAGAAAACTCTACTCAAATCACGATTGCAAGAGGCAATGACAGCAGAAGGATTTGATCCAGAAGAATATTTGTTTGAGTTTCCGTTGGAAATAAATCAGCTGGTTAATTCATTAAAAAATGATTTAACGGAAAAATTAACAGAAAATAATAGGAAATTAGAAGAAAATGTTAATTCGTTGAAAAATGATTTAACGGAAAATAATAAGAAAATAGAAGATAATGTTCAATCGTTAAAAGATGATTTAACGGAAAATGTTAATTCGTTAAAAAATAATTTAGCGGAAAATGTCAATTCGTTAAGAAATGATTTAACGGAAAATAATAAAAAAATAGAAGAAAATGTCCAAGCATTAAAAAGCGAATTAACAAATACAATAACTGAGATTAAAGGAGAATTTAATGAACAAGTTCTTAGTATGAAGAATAAAATAGAAGCATTAGAAGAACAAATGAAGAGTCGTGTTTCTACATCCAGTGATAAGCCGAAATCAGAAAAGAATCATGAAGAAAATAGCGTTCATAAGCCAGCATCGCCGTCAAACACACATATCAAACCACCCACTTTTGACGGACAAACATCATGGGATATGTATCTACGCCAGTTTGAAGCTGCGGCCAGTGCAAACGGCTGGTCATTGGTTGAAAAAGCTTCGGCTCTCGTAACCTCACTTCGTGGCGAAGCACTAGAAGTCTTACAGACTTTAAGCGAGGACGAATTCCGACATTATGATCAGCTGGTTAAGCGGCTGAATGCAAGGTACGGGCATGCGCATCTAAAACAGGTGTATCGGATGCAATTAAAGAATTGCTACCAAAAGAATACGGAGACTCTCCAAGAATTTGAGGCAAGTGTTGTCCGATTAGTCCGGCTTGCTTATCCTAATGCACCGGACGACAACTTTTTGAAAGATTTGGCCATTCAAACTTTCAGTGACGGTCTCCGTAATGAAGATACCCGACAAGCACTGCGAATGTCCCACCCTTCGACATTGTCCACTGCGCTGGCATATGCGCTGGAATTCGAAGCATTTCGGCAGTCCTCGAAAATCTGCGCACGCGTAAGGACAACCAGACTGGAAGACGAACAAGAGGAGTCGGTTGTGGAAGTGTGATACGCCAACTCTTCAAGGAATTCCTGCCGAAACAAACGCCTAAACGACCGTGGAACAACAGAAGAGGTGGTCAGGGCGGTCAACGCCAGGGATTCACCGAGCAGTCGGAAAACTAAAAAGAGTCGACGTGAAGGGGCAATCGCCGACTCATAACCACCAAGCCCCATCAAAAACAGCATTAGTCGCCTCACTTCAACATCTATCCAGTAGCATGTTTGTGGATGGCTTAATTAATAATAAGTCACATGCTATGCTACTGGATACAGGGGCGACAAGAACAATTGTCCGTCCAGATGTTCTGCGACCATCAGTCCACATCAGGCCAACAAGATGGCAAATCCGAACCGCAACTGGTCATCTGGCCACGGTTAAAGGTGAAACAAATGTACAATTCACCATTGGGAATACCACCTTTTCCTACCAAGTGCTGATTGCCAATATTGAAGAAGAGGTCATACTGGGTATGGACCTTATGAACAACTTTGGTTTTCGTTTGGACCTGGGACGTGGCATACTAAATATCCAAAATAAAGAATTGATTCTTCACGGACGCAACGAGACAGCTGTACGCGTGGTCTTAGCCGAAGATACGGTTCTGCCTACCAGAAGTGAAGTGATGGTACAAGCCACAGCCAACGATCAATCCGGTAAAGGCCGCGTAATGATGCTAGAGCCACGCAATCACGATAAAGACTTAGGCCGGGGCATACTTATTGCCAAAGCCTTGATTAAATCCGACCAGATGATACCCGTACGCATGATGAATATCAACAGCTATGAAGTATCACTAAAGAAAGGTACCACCTTGGGACTTTGTTCACCAGTGTCTTCCGTGGTGAGTCGGAGTACTAACACAAGTAGTACTGACAATGGAATTCCGGAAAAACTTGCTGAATTAATTAAAACCTCATGCAAGGATCTCACAGCATCCCAGCAAGGTCAAGTCGAAAGGCTTGTGCATCAATATCGGGATGTCTTTGAGACTGAGGACGGCCTCAAAGGAAAGACTGATATTGTCAGGCACCAGATAAATACCGGAAATGAGAAACCGATCCGACAGGCACCGCGGAGGTTACCATTGATGAAGCGTGACGAAGCCGAAGCCATCATCCGAGACATGGAACGTGACAAAGTAATTGAGCCCTCAAATAGCCCATGGGCATCACCAGTTGTCCTGGTAAAGAAGAAGGATGGGTCGACAAGATTTTGCGTCGATTACCGCCAGCTCAATAATGTCACCAAAAAGGATAGCTATCCTCTGCCCCGGATTGATGACACGTTGGACACTCTTGCCGGATCCAAAATGTTTTCTACCCTGGATCTGAAAAGTGGCTACTGGCAGGTTGAAGTAGCTCCAGAAGACCGCGAAAAAACAGCGTTCAGTATTGGAACCGGGCTGTATCAGTTTACAGTCATGCCTTTTGGCCTCTGTAACGCACCGGCTACTTTTGAACGTTTAATGGAAAATGTGCTGAAGGGGCTGTCGTGGAAAACCTGTCTCGTATATCTTGACGACATAATTGTAGTCGGAAGATCCTTCGAGGACCACTTAAGTAATCTCGCAGAGGTGTTTAAACGGTTGCGTAGCGCAAATCTAAAACTAAGCCCCAAGAAGTGCCACCTTTTTCAAGCAGAGGTCCATTACCTTGGCCACATAGTGTCCCGAGAAGGAGTTGCGGTGGATCCTGAAAAGACCCAAGCAGTTAACGAATGGCCAATACCAAAGGACAAGCACGAACTAAGAAGCTTTCTCGGCTTGTGCACTTATTATCGTCGATATGTGCTGGGATTCGCCAATATCGCTAAACCACTAACACGATTAACCGAAGAGGGCCGCCAGTTCAAGTGGGACGAAGAATGTCAGAACGCCTTCAAACTACTAAAGCAGTCTTTAGTCAGCGCACCCATACTGAACTACCCTTGCCTAGACGGTCAGTTTATACTAGACACAGATGCAAGTAACGTGGGCATCGGGGGTGTTCTTTTCCAAATACAAGAAGGACAGGAAAAAGTCATCAGCTACTTTAGCAAAGTATTGTCAAAACCAGAACGCAATTACTGTGTGACTCGACGAGAACTGCTAGCCATTGTGAAATCTGTAGAACACTATTCCAAATACTTGTATGGTAGACACTTCCTGCTACGAACCGACCATGCCGCTTTGAAATGGTTACTACAATTCAAAAATCCTGAGGGGCAAGTAGCAAGGTGGATAGAACGACTGCAGGAGTACGACTTCACGATAGAACACCGGGCTGGTAATAACCATCGAAACGCCGATGCTTTATCTAGAAGACCCTGCCCACCTGATTGCAAACACTGCCTACATGTTGAAGAGAAGGTAGCCTTGTTGGCTAGAACAACGATGGTCGACGACAATTGGACGCCAGACAATATTTGTCATGAGCAAGAGAACGATGATAATTTAAAGCTCATGAAGCAATGGAAAACGGCAAATCAAAGACCGACGTGGGAAGAAGTAGCGCCCCACACTCGTATCCTGAAAACCTACTGGTCACATTGGGACTCCATCATACTTAAAGATGGACTCCTAATGCGTGTCCTGGAAAATGAAGATGGTTCCCAAAGACGGCAGCAATTAATCATTCCCAAAAGTAAAATTTCGGATGTTTTGCGCCAGTTACATGATGGAACCTCAGGGGGACACCTGGGAGTTAGAAAGACCACTGAGAAACTACGTCAACGTTTCTACTGGGTAGGTTGCCAGGAGGACGTAAAAAGTTGGTGCCGAAATTGCGTGATCTGCGCCTCCAGTAATGGACCACACCGAAAACGAAAAGCACCAATGCGGACGTACAACGTCGGCAGCCCATTCGAGCGCATCGCCATCGACATAGCAGGCCCTTTCCCAATTAGCGAACAGGGAAACCGTTATATTTTAGTAGCCATGGACTACTTTAGTAAATGGGTGGAGGCATACGCAATACCAAATCAAGAGGCTGTGACTGTAGCCGAAGTATTGGTGAAGGAACTCTTCAGTCGATTCGGAGTACCATTAGAATTGCATTCTGACCAAGGACGTAACTTCGAGTCTGCCGTTTTTCAAGAGGTGTGTCGAATCCTCGAAATACGAAAAACCAGAACGACTGCATTACATCCGCAGTCCGACGGCATGGTCGAAAGGATGAACAGAACAATGGGGAAATACTTATCGAAAGTAGTTTCTAATCATCAGAGAGACTGGGATCAATATCTCCATTTGTTCTTAATGGCCTATCGATCAGCAGTCCATGCAACTACGGGGCAGACACCCGCCAGTATTATTTTTGGCCGCGAGTTACGGTTACCTTGCGATCTGAAATTCGGCTGCAAACCTGGCGAAGACCTGGCTGGGGACGGATATGTGGATAACCTCCGAAGGAAAATGGATGACATACACCATCAAGTTCGTGGGAATATTCAGATAGCCAGTGATCGGATGAAAGATAGCTATGACGTTAAAGCTAATGAAGGCGGTTATCAACCAAATGACCTAGTCTGGCTATATAACCCACGACGACGCCAAGGCTTCTCTCCAAAATTACAGAGATCATGGGACGGACCGTATATAGTCGTCAAAAGGATCAATGACGTCATCTACAGGATCCGAAAAACTCCCAATGGAAAACCTATGGTCATCCATTACAATCGTCTGGCACCTTTTTCCGGACGTAACGAGGAAGACAGTGATACACGGGAGGGTCGTGTTAGGAGGCTAAAGGATGAGGAACCGAGCTTTGAATGTTTCATGTCTACGTCCTCATCAGGCCGCCGAGTAAGACATGGAGTCACCACCGAGGTCCAGCAGGATCTTTTTACCGTCCCAAGTGAATACGCCCTCGCGCATTGCGTCGCAAAAGACTTGCGAATGTCAAGAGGAATTGCCTCGGTCTTTCGCAAGAAATATGGGGGAATCGACGAATTGAAATCACAATTACCCACTGTTGGAGGTACATTGTCCCTGCGTGAGTGGCGTCGGCAAATATATTACTTGGTGACGAAAGAATTGTCCCAGCAGAGACCTAGCTATCAAACGCTATGGGACTCCCTGTTGGTGCTGCGCGAGCTGCTAGTGAAGGACGATGTGAAGAAACTCGCTATCCCAAAAATAGGCTGTGGCCTGGATGGACTCAACTGGAGAATAGTCTGCAACATGTTGGAAACGATTTTCCGAGACACCGGAATCGCCATCCTCGTTTGCTGTTATAATCCCATCCAAACGGCAAACACAGAAAAGACGGTGGACTGCTACTTTTTCCAAACAGGACAATGTAGACAAGGCCCAGCATGCCGATTCCGACACAACCCCGCAAGTGTTCTGGGACAGAACACTCCTAAGGAGGGGGCAGTGTTGCGAAATAAATATGAGTAAGCCGTAAGGAATGCGAGAGTTTGCTTACGTATACAGAAATTTCGAGAATATTCTTACAAGCTTACTAGAAAGAACCAGAAGGTTGGGCTTGAATATATATACTGTGAATGGACACTCAAGCAGCCAGTGTACGCCTAGATGTTATATTGAAAAGTGCTAAGTGAATACGAGCTATCGTTGTGCGGGCTTCGTTGACATAAATTGTTATATAAATTATATAGGCTAAACCGCTCGGCCGTTTGATATAAAATATTAAGTAATATTTATTCGTATTCTTGTATTAAACATTTAACCATTATTACTATTTATATTTATCCATTTATTATTATACGTATTATATCTTTGTAGTGTTTAGTAAACTATTTTATTTTATATCTTTAAATATATTTCTAGTTTTAGTTAATTTAAGTGTTGTGTTTATTTTTAACCAATTTCACCTAGTGCGAACAATTAAACACGTTACAATATATATATATATATATATATATATATATATGTTTCATTTTTAAAGCTTCTAATGTAGCAACGATTTGACTGTTGTATTTTTCTATCAAACTATAATCAAAACCAAAGACTACTATGTGATGTTTGACTGCTTGGTATGTTAAGTATATGTGTAAGTTTAGAACACTAATTAGAATTTTACTTTTATTTTTTACTAATAAAAAACTTATGTAATTTTAATGTTTTATGAATGCAATTATTTCATAAAAATATAATATTACGTAAATTGCCTCAGTAAAATTACAAAATGTTATTATTTTATTGATAAAAGTTATGTAAAATTAGATAAATTTAAGTTACATTTTTACAGTGGATATCTTAGCTTTCGAAATATGTATATAGCTTTTCAAAAATTATTGTTTGTGGTTTAAGGGATATTATTTGTTCTTCAAACGTATCATCATAATATTAATATTACATTACCATATTGCTTATGTAGAATGAGGTCATTATGTTACTAGCGCAATAATGACATTATTATACAGCAGTTATTTACTACATATATACACCACTGGTGACAGCATCAAACATAACTACAACGACAAGTGTATTTTTAATCTGTCATCTTCGGCGGCTATATTGATGAGAACTATTGAGGCAATTTAAGTTAAATGATAATTGCATTGTTTATTTTCGTTTAAATTTTAATTGATTATTGAAAATGTGTGAAGAAGTGCAAGAAATCCAATGTGCATCATCAGATTCGTGAAAAACTGCACATTTGACCAAAGAAACACGGTTAAGTGTATTTAATTTTATATGTCCGACGACTATATTAAAAATTATTGAGTCAAGTTAAGTTAATCGACAATTACATTGTTTATTTTTACTCGAATTTGAATTTGATTATTGAAAATGTGTGAAGAAGTGCAAGAAATGTAATGTATACCATCCAGGATGGCCAGAAATTATATACTCGACCAAAGAAAGATTAACTCTCACTAATTACGTAACAAATATAAATAATATATACTATTCTACAACTGTCTATAACTGGTTAAGGTTACTTGGCAATGTATTTTTAGATATTTTTAGTTTGGTTTAGAACGCTTAAAGAAAAAAATCGCATATGTTTGACTCAGAATAGGAAGCACTTTTTGTGTTTCGCCCAGATTGCTTAATCTCGGCCACAAATATCAGGGCTCAACATAATAATCATCGTTTTCTACTGCTCATCACATAATATACCTACTATTATTTCCTATACAAATTGATGCATGATAATTTATGGAACGGGAATGGCAGAGATGCCCAAAATGTAACTTTCTCGTTCCCATTGCTGGTCCCGTTCTCGGTTGATTGTGAACCCAGCTTTAGCATCAACAGGTTGTTATTTCAGACACAAACATTTTCACGATCAATACTGTTAGCAGAATTTGAATCGTTGCTGCAGTAAAGTTTAGCTGTTTGAATATAGATGGTGCAATGTGTTTTGTCCTACATGCAACGCTTCTCGCTGGTGAGAGATTGAACTAATTCTCTCTCATACAATGTTATAACTTATTATTTAATTAATTGTAAAAGTTTTAACACATGTTTAAATATTGTTGGCAAAAATATTTTAATTTGATATACGGTGATTTAATTGAAAACATAATACTAATCAATTATATTCAAAATAAAATATTTAAGAAAAAAGGCACTTGTATACGAATTGTTTTGATAAACCACAGAAATGTTTTAATTTAATCATACCTAAAAAAAATAATAATAATTAAAAATTGTTAACATACACTTTTGAAATTGTAAGAGTATTACAGTAGAACTTGTATAGAGGCTTACCAACATATATATATATATATATACAGGGTGATTCAGGACTAGTGTAACAAACTTTAACAGCTTATTCCTGAGGTCATTTTGAGCCAAAAATGTCATATGAACATAGGTCCTATTCCTTCTAGTTACCAAAATACAAGAAGTTGAAGTTCTATAAATAACACGAAATTTTCTAATTTTTTTATCTGGCTTGGTATTTTCTGGATGCATAACGGGCATTACCATTACATTATCCATAAATAAAAATCAAATTCAGCAGTACTATAACCATCCATTATGAAACAAAAATACAATCAAAAGTATAACAATTTTTAATTAAGACAAATAAGGTATGACTTTTCAATAAAACAATTGTTTTCCGAAAGTATCTTGATTACAAAAATTAGAAAATTTCGTGTTATTTATAGAACTTCAACCTCTTGTATTTTGGTAACTAGAAGGAATAGAACCTATGTTTATATGACATTTTTGGCTCAAAATGACCTCAGAAATAAGCTGTTAAAGTTTGTTACACTAGTCCTGAATCACCCTGTATATATATATAACGCGGTGCGTAGAGATTAGACATTTAATATAAAAATTTAATAATATGATTTTGAGACTCACTGCAAATATATAAGTTATATTGTATATATGAGTTTTTAGATGCATTGTATATAACATATTTTAAATAATTTTCTTAGATATATCGTATATAATCTCCGTGAAATAATACAGCTTATGTAAAGAGAGAAAGAGGAGAAAAGTAAATTTCTTGTATACTATAATGGCATAAAAATAACGCATTTTAAAAAATACATAAATAGTAGGTAGCTTTGAAGAAAATTAATAATGTTTTTTTCGGCAAAATAATTTTGTATAATTTTGTCTTCTTGAAAAAATGTTACAATATTATATTTTTTTAAATAGTTGATAAATATACATTAAGTTTACAATGATCTATAATTTTTTTAAGGAGAAATATTTAATTTGTGTATTTTTATTAAACTATTTATCCGACTTTATTAAAAATTTTGGCAGAGATTCTTTTAATACTTAAAATGTTTAGTATGTTAAGCATAAAAGGAAAATGACTGCTGTAGAAATGAGACTTTTGGGTGAGGTAGGTATGTGGTGTAATCAAAAGAGATCAAGTGCGAAATAATTTGGAGTAAAAAACATAAAACTAATACAAATGTTGTAGCAAAAATTGGTGTAAGTACATCATTTAAAATTGTGTAATAATCTGGATCAAATGCCTAATAAGCGTTTGTTTAGAAGAATATATTTTGTGAGTGATATTGAAATTATATGTCCAATTAGTAGATGGGCAGGTAAGTAAATGTTTTCGAATGGTAAGAATAAAAGAGAATGCATGAGAGATCTATTGATAAATATGGTTGAAACTAAAGTTGCTTGTCTGGATAGGAAAGAGTTTGTGCACACCCTTACAGGTACATGGCGTGATTGTGTATGAATGTTTAATATTTAGTAATTTTATTTTTATACATTGTTTTTAAATTTTGGTAATTTTTTTACAATTTTTTATGCTAAACAATTTGTACGTACAAAAGAATTATACTTTTAGACAAAAATCGATTTTGTAATGTTAATTTTTTATTGACACTGTAATTTAGTTAAAAAAGTTAAAGAATATCTATATATATATATATATTTAAAAATGATTTTGTTTTTATAAAATAATACCATATAAAAAGTTGAAATTGGTTTTTAAATCTTTGCTATAAACTTGTGAAATGAATAAAGTTTTTTTATGCCAAAAAATTTATACACATATTTTTAGTATCTAAAATTTTGTAACTTTTTGATAATATTTACTTAAATACTTTTATTATTTTATTTTATAGTTAATGTATCAAAATCTTTGATTAATATTAATGAAAACAGTAATATATCTATATATATATATATTTTAAAGTATTATAAATTCAAAGTTTTTGTAATTATTGAACAAAGAAATAGCTATTTAAATTTCTGATGATTTGTTTATTTGGTTTTATAATATTTGATATAAAATAATTTTTTTTCATCTACATGTAAGTTGAATTTATAGAAATTTCTAGGCTGGTATGCCGTGGTTAATCTATCTTCGTCGCAGACATTTAGCCATACATAGTTCATGGCATCCTCAGTACTTGGTGACTCAATGACAGTTTCTGCACTCCCACCATATATATATAGCTAATAACAGAAATAATATTAACTTCATAAAGGGCGCGCGCGCTTCAAATCTATCAAAAATTTATTAAAAACTTGTGGCGCCCTCCGGCAGATTGGGGTGAACTAATATTTGTCACTGTTGCCATGACAACAGAGATAATATTAACTTTGTAAAAGGCGCGCGCGTCTCAAATCTATCAAAAATTTAGTAAAAATTTGTGGCGCCCTCCGGCAGATTGGGTTGAACTACTATTTGACATTGTTGCCATGACAACAGAGATAATATTAACTTCATAGGGGGCGCGCGCATGCGCGCGCCCCTTTCGTAAAATAATTTACCCCAAATCTAACAAAAAATATATATAGAGAGAGATAAAAAGAAATAAAAATGACATTAGGTTGCCATGGCAACAATATTATAAATTTAACAGTATAAACACAATGGGTATATTAGATAAAAGTTGAAAGAAAGAAAGAAAGAGAGAAAGATAGAGAGAGAGAGAGTGAGATAAAGAAAGATAAAAAATGACATTTGCTTGCAATGGCAACAAGGGAGAGAGAACGAGAGAGAGAGAGAGAGATAGAAAGAGAGATAAACAGAAATAAAAATGATGTATATTAGATGAAAGTCGAAAGAAAGGGAGAGAGAGAAAGATAAACAGAGATAAAAATGACGTATATTAGATGAAAGTCGAAAGAGAGAGAGAGAGAGAGAGAGAGAGAGATAAACAGAGATAAAAATGACGTATATTAGATGAAAGTCGAAAGAAAGAGAGAGAAACAGAGACAAAAATGACATTTGGTTGCCTTGGCAACAAGAGAGAGAGAGAGAGAGAGAGAGAGAGATAAACAGAGATAAAAATGACGGCTATTAGATGAAAGACGAAAGAAAGAGAGAGAAACAGAGACAAAAATGACATTTGGTTGCCTTGGCAACAAGAGAGAGAGAGAGAGAGAGAGAGATAAAGAGAGAGAAAAAGAGAGAGAGAGAGAGATAAAGAGAAAGAGAGAGAGATATGTATAAACATACAGTGTGTATGTTAAATGACAGTAGAAAAAGAAAAGAGAGAGAGAACGTGAGATAAATAGAAATAAAAATGACATTAGGTTGCCTTGGTAACAAGAGAGAAAGAGAGAAAGAGAGAGAGAAAGAAAGAGAGAGAGAAATAAAGATATGTATAAACATACAGTGTGTATATTAAATGACAGTAGAAAAAGAAAAGAGAGAGAGAAAGAGAGAGAGAAAGTGAGATAAACAGAAATAAAAATGACATTTGGTTGCCTTAGCAACAAGAAAGAGAGAGAGAGAGAGAAAGAGAGAGAGAGATAAGGGGAGATATGTATGACATTGTAAATGGTACAGTATAAACATAATGTGTATATTAGATGAGAGTAGAAAGAGAGCAAGAGAGAGAAAGAGAAATATGTATTTTATTGCGTACATTTATTTCTTAGACACATTGTACATTCATAAAGGGCGCGCGCACGCGCGCGCCCCATAGAACAATAGGTAAATGTAAAATTTGTATATAAAATTTTGAGACACATTGTATATTACTGAATACTGAATACTGACAATCTTGTGCTTAAAATCATGTAAAATCATTGAAATCGCGCTTAAAATCATCTAATCATTAAAATCGCTCTTAAAATCATATAAAATCGTTAAAATCGCTCTTAAAATCATATAAAATCGTTAAAATTGCCTGTGTGTGTGTGATGGTGTGTGATGGTGTGTGATGGTGTGTGTGTGTGTGTGTGTGATAGTGTATGTGTGTGTGTGTGAGAGATATCGCATGCAAAAATTGAATATATGTATATGTCAATAAACATAGATAGCTATGGAAAAAAAAGAGTCTCACTACCAAATTGAAAAATGTCAAATTAATATATCGAAAAATGATAAAAATACCTTTTATAGAAGAATTACCCAAAAGAATATTATCGTGCATCATTTAGCAGGTACGTTTAGCTACAATTTAATATGCGACAACTATAGGTTGGAGCATTTTTACCGCCCGAAATCGCATTTTATTGTTATGCGCGCATAGCTCCATTGTATTTAATAAATATGTAAAATTGCTTAATTTCTGCAAATTGCATCACATACTTAATGTAGAAATATATTCTTTATGTAAGTTTCTGTTGCTTCTCTCATCAATCTGCTGTTAATATTGATAGGTCTTAGAAACAGTATCTTCAAATTTTACATCATGAAGATATTCTAAAATCTGCTATTGCATTAGAACATCAATATTAACAGCATATTGATAGAGAAGCAATAAAAATTTATAAAAAAAAAGGATAACATCAATCACTGTGATGGCACTGATTTAAATAAAATTTGACTTCCGTTAATTAAAAATCTATAAATTTTATGATCTAGTTACTTATCTGTTACCTAGTAACTTATTTCTATGTTTTGTTATTTACTGTAATTGCACCCCCTGTGTACCAAGGCACCGTGATAGTGTATGTCTGCGCTAGTTAGACGTCTCGATGGTTTAGCACAACCATTTGTTTGTGGTTGGCGCGGTGGTAGTTAAGAACCACCCCCCAAGCCCCACAACCGTCTCCGTGCACATTGCACAAGTACAGGGGATAAAAAGACACCTTGCTCTCGAGACAAGAAGAAAAACCGTTTTATTTTTTTTTATTTTTCGGGCAAGTGTAAGCCGAGCTGCTGTGTAAGGGTTGTTAAGGGGATTCCCAACCCCCGCCTCCCTTAGGTGAGTTATTGCTACCACACGGTATTCTTAAAGCGCGGCGGATGATAAATTATTATTGTCATTATATATATGGACACTTGTGCTGTATGTAGGAACATGACTGATTTTTTTACTGTTGTTTGTCATAGAAAAATTATTGTTATTACAGCAAAGATTTGTATATACACTAGAAAAATTCTGTAATTTTATTTTACTATAAATATTCTGAATTTCTACCTCAAAATTCTCTAATTTCTACACAATTCATAATAATCACATAAAATAATCTAATAAGTATGTAAAATTGCTTAATTTCTGTAAGTTGCTTCACATATAACACATATATTGTTGGTATAACTTTGAAATTATATAAAATTATAGCTTGCATATTAATATCTGTAATAATTCATCAAAATAATGAGACTTAGTATATATATAATAAGCCAAATTTAATTTAAATCAGATACTATAGCACACTGATTGAAATTTTTCTTAATAAATTTTTATTGCTTCTCTTATCAATCAGCTAATAATAATAATGTACTAATTATTATTGATAATTAATATTATACGATCATAAAATCGTATGTCCAAAAAAATAATATTCTGCGAATGCCGGTTATGTGATAATCACATCAGATTTTTTTTTTATAAATATAAAAATATTTTATTTGTATTAATATAAATTCGCCCGCAACTTGACATCAAAAAATGATTGATTATATTTTATAGTAATTTCAAACTCATTTATAATATTGTTATACATTTTTTTTTATATATGTATATTATAATATAAATTGAAAAACAAATTACATGTGTTTTTCCCTACAAAACCCATCTATATTTACATAATACAAAAATTATTCGACGGAAAAAAATTTCATTCATCATTACGTAATAAATAATCATCAATCTAAACGGTAGACATTTTTTTCTCTCTCTATCTCTCTAATAAACATAAACTCGACTATTCTGCACGATATATTATATAAAATTGAATTTTACTACTAGTAGGATATTTTAATTTACGTAAAAACAAAACACAATCATCATCCCTTAAACATCGTATTATTAAACTGTTACTAATAAGTATTTGTAAAAAAAAACATCGATTTTTGATAAAAACAAGATTAGAAGTATATGGGTACACCCATATATAGACCACTTTGACATTTCTCGGAAAGTTGGCAACACAATATCTTTTGATATCAATTTGATCAAAATCGAATAAATAATGTAGCCACAATGAATTTTTAAAAAAATTTGTGATAAGTTGGCAACACTGTATTTTATTAAAATTGCACAATTTATTTAGGCACTAGGAGAATTTTTTCAAAAAATTTGATTAGTAGTAGTAATAGTAATTTTTTTCTCGGAAAGTTTGCAAACACTGGATATTAATAAAATTATATAATTAATGGGTGCATTAAGGAAATAAAAGAGCATGTATGAGAGGAATTATGAATGTGGATGAAGCGCAAGTTGCTTGTTTGGATAAGAATGTTTGGAGGCGACTGATTTCGGAATGATGAAAAGAGTTTGTGTTTGTGCCACACCCTTTTGGGTACATGGCGTGATTGTGTATGTATGTATGTAAGGAAATCTTTTCTGTGTTTTTTTTTCTCGATAAGTTGGGGCAACACCGTATTTTGTTAAAATTACGTAAATTATATGAATACTAGGAGAATCTTTTGTAAAAATTTGAGTAAAATCATGGCCATAATAAATTTTCTTTCGCCAGTTCCCGTGTGCGTTTAAACTCACTAATCGAATTCTATTGTTAGTCGCAAGGCCGCAGGCAAGCACCCCTCTACCCTCTAACCCTTATCTAACGATAATAGGTTTAATGCTTCCGCAGTTTGAGAATTTTGTACATGAGATACAATTAAGACTGTCTGTAGTAATCAAATCGCCTCTCTCTCTCGTTCCTATATTTAAGTCGCGTGTTCTGCATATTGACGAACGCCTATGCGTTTGCCTGCCCGTATGTAACCCTTGTGCCCCTTTTTAGCGTGACACGCTAGTGACACAATATGCACATTTGTTTCGAGAGGGACATTAGTTCGACATTTAGTTTTTTGAAATTCTAAAAAAAATCCTTTGTAGTAGACTTTTTATTTTAGTTTTAGGATAAGGACAAGGATTTTCTGTGATAAATTCACGCATTCTAAATCTTTCAGAACTCATTATATTAAAATGAAACTACTCTAGGTTGTACTTTTGTATTAATATTTATTTGTAATCCGTACGTTTTTATCAGGAACGAAATAGTGCCAGTTGCGTAAGAGCCAGTTGCGTAAGAGCCAGTTGCGTAGAGTCATTAAATAGTGCCATTTGCTTAAAAATAAGGGTTATTACAAATTTAACATTACGAATTTAAGCATAATTTATCCATAATATAGTAAAAAGTAACGAAGTTGGTAAACGATATGAATTTATTAAATATTAATCTACACAAATCAAATTTAAACCAATAAATATAAACTTGGTCAATTTTAAAATTAAATACTGACTTAATTATTTGTAAGAATTATGTGTGATGTATAGCGTATTATAAATATTATATAACGGCTGTACGAATCTGGCACTCGGCCTAACTAGCTTCACTGGGTTTGACCCGACCCTTATTTTTACGCAAATGGCACTATTTAATGACTCTACGCAACTGGTACTTACGCAACTGGCACGACACATCAGGAACAACGGATATAAATGGGATACTAATTTTATGATCTATTAATAATTCAAATATTACCTACACTGTAAAAAAAAAAAGTAAAATTACAGAAAAATACTAGTAAAATTTTACTAAAAAAATTCGGTAATTTCATTTTACTATAATTATTCCGTATTTTCACCTCAAAATTCTGTAATTCTTACATTATTCTGTATTTCTACCTCAAAATTCTGTAATATTTAAAAAATTCATAATAATTACATAAAGTAAGTAAAAATGACTTAATATGTATGTAAAATTACTTACTTTCTGCAAATTGCATCACATACTTAATGTAGAATTACATATTGTTGGTAAAACTTCCTATATTATGTAAAATTACAGTTTGCATATTAATATCTGTAATAATACATCAGTATAATGAGACTTATTGTTAGTACATATTTTATGTAATAATGCTAATAAAATATTTTAAGTGTAATTATTAATGTTCTTATTAATTCTTCTGAGATTAATCTCCATTGTATGGGTGCAATATTGAAGTTATTATTTTAATTATCGATTATCGATTATTCTATAGAATATTTTTTTACAATATAAACATTATGCATATTTTGTATTATATTTTATATTGCATATAAACGTACCTATAAGGTTTTTATAAAATATAAAATTTTAAATATAAAAGTTTATAATTTTTCTGTATTACAATATAAAACAGGCAGTTTAAAAACGCAATTTTAAATTTACATGCAACTTTTAAAAGGGTTCCGAAATTTTACAGAATAATTTGGTAAAAACATTCCTTTAATATGACGCTAGCCAATCGGAACAGTGATAAGCTACTAGTTGAATCCTTTTTGTTTAGCCCACCCAGAATGTGCATTACTTTAGTTTAATGTTAGTTTATTTGTAGCAGTGAAGAAGTGTAGATGTACGTATGCATATTATAGTTGAAATCACCGGTATAATTAATATATCAGTTCACATAAAGTACGTATAATATTTATATTTATATAAGGTTTATGATTTTTACTAATGAATACTAATAATATATTTGTGTTTTTGTGTAGGTTATTGCAAATTCCAGGCGTCTGTAACATTTACCAAGAAAATGTAAGTAAATTGTTTATAATTTAATAATTAAATATTTTTAGAAAGATACATAACAGTTTATTTATATTAAAATAATTAACGTAGCGTTTTTTATTTGTAGATAACTTTATCCAGAAGAAGGATCGAAATCTTCGTCAGGAATGAAAACAATGTCTGTCTTGAATAGGGTACTAACCTTAATTAGAAAGCTGAATAATTATTCGTAAGAATAACAATATTTTTGTTCAGAGATTTAAATGACTGAATGTTTTTTTTTTTAATTCATTTTATATATTTTTTTTTATAATGTTACGATAAATAATTCATATTATATAACACATATATTACTATACAAATTTTGTAAACTATACGTATATTTTTTGTTTTTTGTATATAGCATTTTTTTTGCTAATAAACTATATATATTATTATTATTCAATGTTTATTAATTCCTGCTTCATTTGAAAATACATCCTTTATGTAAATTTACAAATGTATGTAATTTTACCAACAATAATATTACAGAACTAAATAAATATTACCTATTTATGGAAAATTCCCGACAGCAAATTTACTGAAGTTCTGTAAATTTACTAAAAGAGATTTTACTAAAAAACTGTAATATTACATACATATGTATTTTTACATACCGTTGGTAATATCATATTACACAACGTTTGTAAAAGTACCGACATTATGTATTTTTAAACAATTATGTAAAATTACAGCTGTTCGGTAATAATACCTACAAATGCTGGGCATCATAGTGTCTCATACTTTGTAGGTAAAATTACATAAAAAATTTTTACAGTGTATGAAATTTTATATTTTTACCTATATAAAAATCAATCATTTACCTATTAATAATTAAAGAATGATCTATAGTAAAGAAAAAAACCTAAACCAATCTACTAACCTAACCTAACCTACCCTACCCTACCCTAAATAGCCAATTACGTAAAATTTATAGATCAAATTTTATAGATCGATAATTCTATCAGTAGGTATTTGATTATTTCCATAGGTCGATAATTATTTTCATAGGTCGATAAATATTTCTATAGATCAATAATTAATTCTATAGGTGAAAAATTAAAACCATAGATTAATTATTTAATACATAGGTAAACTATTATTTTCATAGGTACTATTCGGTAGATCATAGGTCAAATATTTTTATCCATATAAATGACATTACAATAAATAACAGAACATAGAAACAAGTTACTAGATAATAAAATATTACCGTATCAGTGCTGGGATCCCAAACTGAAGTTGCTATCAGTTAAGCTAAGCTAAATCATAGCGTACGCTACGCTTAAACTAGCTGCAGCGGCAATTTATTTTACATCCGCTATCGTCTTCGGCCGATTTCGGAAGGTTACTACCTAAGTTAAAAACATGTGATTTTTTTTAAGGGTTTTCTATTTGAACTCACTACCGGGATTATTTCATCAATATTTGACAAACATAAGGAAAATTTTTACATTATTTAAAGTAAAAATTTTATGATTTTAAAACTGTTTTTATATTTTAGGCATATTTTTACAACTACAATTTAGACTTTCATTTTATTATGAAACAGATGTGCAAATATTGCAGACTCAGTTTTTCAAACGGTTTACATTTTATTTTTATTTTTGCCGGAATCTATATTTAACTTTGATTGTGAATAGACATTTGTGCCTTGTGCGTGTAATTTGTTTAAATATTTTGTTAGAATTTTCAATTTTATTTATTGAAAATAATTTTATTTGAATCTTCAAGGTAATATATATATATATATATATATATATATATATATATATATATATATATATATATATATACCGGGTGATTCATTTAACCTGGAATTTGTTATATTTCGAAAAATACGCATCGGACAGAAAATTTGTCGAATCTAAACTTTAATATCTCAAAGGGAGGCATCCGCGATTACTAAATTCCTGCCGACCCCCCGCCCCCTGTAAGCGGGGCGGGGGGCAACTTTAAAATTTTAAATAGGAACCTCTATTTTATATCACAGATTCGGATTCTACTATAAAAACTACGTACATTTCGTCCGCAAAAAAATTTCGATTCTCGACAGATGGCGCTGTAATCGCAAAAAATAGATTTAACCTGGAATTTGTTATATTTCGAAAAATACGCATCGGACAGAAAAATTTGTTGAATCCAAACTTTAATATCTCAAAGCAGGGCATCCGATAATGCTAAATTCCCGCCACCCTCTCACCCCCTGTGGGCGGAGCGGGAGGCAATTTTGAATTTTTAAATAGGGACCCCTATTTTTTATCACAGATTCGGATTTTATGATAAAAATTACGTACATTTTATCCGAAAAAAAATTTTCGATTCTCGACAGATGGCGCTGTAATCGCAAGAAATTTTTAAGATTTTAAAGTTGCCCACCGCCGCGCCTACAGGGGGTTGGGGATGGCAAGAATTCAGTACTAACGGATGCCCCCCTTTAAGATATTAAAGTTTGGATACGGCACATTTTTCTGTCCGATGCGTATTTTTCGAAATATAACAAATTCCAGGTTAAATCCATTTTTTGCGATTACAGCGCCATCTGTCGAGAATCGAAAATTTTTTTCGGACGAAATTTACGTAGTTTTTATCGTAGAATTTGAATCTGTAATAAAAAATAGGGGTTCCTATTTAAAATTTCAAAGTTGCTCCCCGGCCCGCCCACAGGGAAAAGGGGGGTGGCGGGAATTTAATACTAACGGATGCCCGCCTTTGAGATATTAAAGTTTGGATTCGGCAAATTTTCTGTCCGATGCGTATTTTTTGAAATATAACAAATTCCAAGTTAAATGAATCACCTGGTACCTATATTAGTTTATTTATTTATTAATAGATATAAGTTTCTTGCAAACAATTTTCTTTTTTTAAAAAAATGTATATTTCAAAATTACAGAACAAATAAAAAACTATTTCATTAAAAATTAATAAAATATTATTCAGCAATTATTTGATAATATTTATTTTAAATTTCTCAGTTTTCTTAGTTTTTCTCTATCTTTATTTAGCACGTAGGTTAAAACGAGATAAATGACTTAGCGGGTAGATTTTTTCAGCGCTACACTAGCGTATCACTTAGCATCTTAACGGGCGTTCAGAGTACCGACTTTGCTAAATTTTACTTAAAGCGAGAGTGGGGGATGGTTAGCGTAGCGTAGCGGGTGTTTGGGATCCCAGCACAGGACCGTCTTAACAGTATTATGGGCCCCTGGGTAAATCAGTGTTGGGCGCCTACGATAATCACTCACAGATTTAATTTAAATGTCAAATATATTTTTTATTAATGATAAGTCAATTGATATAGATAGATTATTATGGGGCCCTGTTGCTTGTGGGGCCCCTCAGGCAAGTGCCCAGTAGGCTCATACATTAAAACCGATCACTATACCACTTTTTTCCTTGCAGTGAAAATGCTAATAGAATAATAATTAAATAAATTAATAAAATTAATTTTGGTTTAAACATGTTTGTTACGCAAGAACAGATGTGTTATTTAGGTAAAAATTTGTTAGTTTTCGTTTAGTTTCAGGCATACAACGGGACGTGTCGGTAATGTCTGATATCGTATACATATATTTCGCAATTAAATATATGATATTATGATATTTTTTTAATATATCGTGTGTGTTAGACATTTAAGAACTATTTGCCTATATGTGTGTGAATTATGAAGTGATTTGAAGCAAGAACAGAAGCAGTTCAGCAGGATTTAGCAGTGATGTTAATTCACAGAGTTTTCTTGGTATGAATCTATTGATTATTAATAATATCTAATAATGATTGTGTTTTGATATACCGGGTGTTCGTTCGTCAAGTTCGTATGAGCGTTTAACATGTAATTTCGATAAATTGGGATATACTACTTTCTCGAGTTAAATTCGAAGAAATACTTAGAATACTTTTCGATAGGGCATAAAAAATTCTATAATTTGGTTTTAGTTTTAATTTGCTAGTATAGGCCGTTTGGGCGCTAGATTTTTTTTTTGTTTTTTTGGTTTTTATTTTTTTTCACAAAAACTATGAAGTGTAGGAAAATAAGCATGATATGGAAAAATGCGGAATAATGAGTACTATAATTTAGTGCATAAACCATTTCTCTAGGATGCATCGTTTAGTAGAAAAAACTGAATTTTTGAAAATCTCTCACTTAGTCATATATAAAATCAACAACTCGACATAATATCAAGTTTTTGATCTTATCTTAAGTGATTACTGGATTTTTCTTTGACTATAAGGGGTTTTGATAGAAGCAATTTTTTTTATAAAGAATAGGTTTTTCTCATAAAACTCATATTAAAATTTCTTTCCCTATAGGAAACCTCATCACTTTACACACTTTATAGTGAGATTTTTAACTGAATTTTAGAATTTTTGTTTTAAGGGCTGTTATTTTTAATAGGGAAAGGGGGGGGGGGTTAACCCGACTATAGGTATGTTCTAGAATTGCACGTGCAGTGACCATTTTTGCAGCTAAAGAAATTTTGTGGTCTCGTGTTGAATATAAATTCAGATAAATTTTGTCTTGGAAATGCAAGCGAGCATATTCTACTTGAATGGACAATTTTATAGTATAAAAAACTTTTCTTACTTGTGGTTTTGAAGTTTTATATTACATCTATGAATTTATTTTTTATGTAAGAACTTTATTCATATGAACTTCAACAATATTTATATCTGTAATATAATATTGAACAAAAAATTGTTCATCTGTGAAATAAACTAATAATAAATAAAGTTGAGATTTTTCCCAAAATTTCACAAGTTACTCAGTCATTGAATTCATATATTGTTTTAGTTTATTAATAATATAAATTGATTATTTACCACGAAATTTGTGTGTGTTTATTATTTTCTAGAAATGTTCAGTCTATTAAATATCCACTTTATTTTTAAGTCTGTAAAAAAATAGCTCTATAATTTTATTTTACTGTAAATATTCGATATTTCTAGCTCAAAATTCTGTAATTTTTACATAATTCATACTTTCTGCAAATTGCATCATATATTTAATGTATATAAGGTATAACTTATTAAATTATGTACAATTACAGCTTGCATATTAATATCTGTAATAATTCATCAAAATAATCAGACTTAGTACATATTTTTGTGTAATAATACTAATAAAGTATTTTAAGTGAAATTTATTCGTATCAAAATACATTTAGAAATGTATATAATTATACCAACAATAATATTACAGAGCTAAACAAATTTTTAGCTATTTATGGAAAATTCCTGACAGCAAATTTACTGAAGCTCTGTAAATTTACTAAAAAAAAAAACTGCAATATTATATACATATGCATTTTTCTATCCCGTTGGTAATATATCATATTACATAATGTTTGTAATATTTGTGATATTATATATTATAGAAATACTTTATTTTATCGCGTAAATTTTGCTTAACAACATATAATGTGTCTAGAGTAACTTGATCGATTTTAGCTCTGATGTATTGTATTTGTGGTTGCTATTGGCAACGCGAAGCCTACAGCGTGTCGCAATGTTGCTAGCGAATTTTCTCCCACAAAAGCGCCAGACTGTTGAAAGATAAACCCCAAGCTAAACGGGTATAGGACGCACGAGGAGAAAAAAATAAAATTATAAATACGTAAAATACTTTTTCTCTAACGTGAATCAGATTTGTGCGTTTTATCATTTTTCCTCAATCTTGGTTCTCTCTGAGCTTTGCGGCTTTCTATGCGATTGAAGCATTTCTTAATTAAATTTAATGCAGTTTTATAAATAGAATCGCGGAAGTTTTGATTCTTGCTGGCTTGGGGGACATCTCAGGTTTGTTTATACAAAATTTAGAATTCCATTTGCAAAATATAATGTCACTAAAAACTCTGCTAGTGTTATAGGTTTAAATATTTATAACAAATTATCTGAAACGATTAAAAGCAAAGCAACCCTTTGGTTGTTTAAAATGAGCGTAAAAGAATTTTTGAGGGAAAATTATTTTTATACTATAGACGAATATTTAAATTGGAAATTTGATATTGTAATATATTGTGACTTTTTCTATATACATGTAAATCTGTGTCTTTCGAAATAAAGTGCTATTATTATTATTATTATTATTATTATTAAATACTGAATAAAACTGTTTGTATCTTTGCAAGACATTGCTTGAAAATTTTTCTCATTATAAATAATGTAATAAAAAATCTTTCAAAACTCATTATATTAAAATAAAACTACTTTATGTTAAAGTTCTGTATTAATATTTATTTATTATCAACGTACTCAGACGTACTTCTTCATCAGGCAAACAAATGACATTTTTAGTAAATAAACGGAACGTAGAAACAAGTTATTAGATAACAAAATAAGTAACTATAGAGAAGCCCAAATTTCATTTAATTCAGTACCTTCACTGTGATTGATGTTATTTTGTTTTTTTACAAATTAAATAAAATTTGCTTCCTTTCAATAGAAATCTATAAAATTTTTATGATCTAGTTACCTATTTGTTACCTAGTAACTTGTTTCTATGTTCTGTTTATTTACTGTAAATGTCATTTGTATTAATTTTCCTGATGAAGACAGACGTTGAATTTGTCGAATCGTCGATTATAAATAAATATTAATACAGAACTTTAACCTAACGCAGTTTTTATTTAAATTAATAAATAAATTAAAATAATGTTTATATGTTTAAAGATGCACAGTTTTAAATACTTTTATTTTAGGATAAGGCTATTTATACATACGGTATGTATACGCAATTGGCTACATACTAAAAAAAAAAAACTATCAACCTACTAACCTAACCTACCCTAAATAGCCAATTACGTAAAAATACTGTATGTATAAATAGCTAATTGCGTATACATACCGTATGTATAAATAGCCACTTTCTTTATTATATTATACATCAAATATTATCAATGAATTAATGCATTAAATTACAGTATAAAATCGCAATTATATAACAAGTAAACTGAAGAAATAAGAACGCTAGAGAATATAAAATAAAATTTTAAATTATATTTGCGTTTTTATCTAACTTTTTCTTTGCTCGGGTGCGCAGTAGTCATTTGTTTATTTAGTAAAATTAATCATTCCTTGTTCATTTACAAAGTATGGCGGAGAAACAAGACGTTCAAAAAAAAAAAAAAAAAAACAAAAACGGAGACATAATTTAAAGTCTCTGGCAATCTACTTTTAAAACAACGTATAAGTCTGTTTGTGAATTCATCATTGCATCTCTCTGTTTATTCATTCATATCTGTCTTTGTCTGGAACTTTTTCTTTTCTTTTTTTTGTAACATTCTCTTTATTTTCTTCTTTGTGTCACGTTATCGTCTTCCGGCCTCGACGAAATATTATGTGTGTCTATCTTTTTACTTTTCTATAGTTTTAATTTCAAAATTTTTTAAGTGTCTATTTATGTACATACACAATCACGCCATGTACCCAAAAGGGTGTGGCACAAACTCTTTTTATCATCTCGAAATCAGTCGCCTCCAAACACTCCTATCCAAACAAGCAACTTTTGCTTCATCCACATTCATAATTCCTCTCATACATGCTCTTCTATTCCTACTACTTGGAAACTTTCGCTCACGCAAGCCACTCTCAATCATATCACTCCAACTACTCGTCGGACGTCCACCTGCAAACGTATACCATCAAAATCATTCAAATAAATCTTTTTAACCAAACGTTCATTAAACATTCGCTCAACATGTCCGAACCATCTTAACTGACTAACACCAACTTTTGCTACAACATTTCTTTCAATTTCACACTCATCATATACTAATCTATTTCGTACCCGATCTCTCCTATTTACACCACATACCCCACGTAAAAATCTCTATTTATGTGTTACCGTAAAATCTCGAAAAACAGTAAATCCTAGAATGTACGCGTTAAACTTAGGATTTACCGATTTCATATGGTAAAACTACGAAAAAATGTATCATCAATATAATTTCGGACTTCTGCCACGCCACTAACTAACCTAACCTAACTAACCTGACCAGTTTGCCTGGGTAAAAGCCCAAAATTACCATTTTTCGTGCATTTACTACATCCAAATCCTAGGTTTAACGCGTCTATCCTAGGATTCACCAATTTTCGAGCTTTTACAATGACATATGTATTTTGTAGAATTAGACCAGACATCTGAAAGAAAAACCACTTAACCACATAGTAATTAATCGAGGGTTTTTTTTAATTGACAAAAAACATTCGTAGGAAAATAAAGAAAATAGATATTGTAAATTACTTTTTCCGGTTGGGGTAGCAGTGAACCGGTAAACCGGTAGAGAGACAGCTCTGTAATTTTTATCTTGTAAGTTTCTACAAATTAAAAGTGTGTTGTTGGTTAGTGGTTTAACATTATCTTATTGGGGGTTTGGGGGTTTAAATTTATTAGATAAACTTTGTTTATTCTCCGATTAAAAAGTTTTCCAATTAAATTGGGGGGTGGGGGGGGTCTTTAAAATTTAACTCATTTTAACACAATTATATACGGTATGTGTTTTACTAATTTATAGCTAGTTCAACTCGGCCGAATAATTAAGATTTCACGATGGAAATAGATAGTTAATTTAACTTATTACCTATACAGAATGTCTAATTACTGTTTAAAATGTTTGAAACATTTATTTGTGGATAAATTTATTAGTAGCTTAGTAGCTTAATAAATATCGAAATTAATGTGATTTTAAAATACTTAATAATATTATTGACTAGAAAATTTCAGTATAAACATTTTGAAAACTTTTAACATCTGATACAGTAAACGTATATTTGGAATTAGAGTTCTAAAGTTTATAGAGCTTTTATTTTTACGTACGTAATAAAAAGTTTTCAAAGTTTCTTGATAAATATCTATTGCTTCTCTAAACCATTTAGATTAATTCAAGTTCAACACATGCGTCAGAATATTTTCATGATGTAAAATTCGAAGATTTTAATAATAGTTAATATAAAAATAATATACAATCATAGCTGCGAAATTATTTTGCTAAATAATTGAATATAGGAAGTAGGAGGAGTATAGGAGTAGGTATAACTAAATTGGAACTAAGAATTACTATTTAATACGTTAGTAAAATACCGGATATATTTTCTAACGGTGTACGTACGTTTTTCAAGTGTGAGAAATTCGTAATGAAGCATTGAAGTTAAAGTTGACAACCACCGAATACTAAAAACAAATACATATACTTTACTGTTCTACAACCAGGGCCGGACTAAACAGCTATAGTTCTGTATTAATATTTATTAATACTCAACGTACGTATTCATCAGGAAAAAAATTATACAAATATTAATGAAACAAGTTACTAGGTAACAAATAAGTAACTATAGATCGTAAAATTATTATAAATTTCTAATTAAAGGAAGCCAAATTTTATTTAAATCAGTTACTACTGATTGATGTTAAATTTCTATTGCTTTTGCTGTTAATATTACGGTTAATAGTGCTGTTATATGTTATAGTTTCGTATTCATATTTATTAATAATCGACGTTTTGACGAACTTAACAGGAAAAAAAAGATACAAATGATATTTACAGTAAATAAACAGAATATAGAAATAAATTACTAGCTAACAAAATAAGTAACTAAATCATGAAATTTAAATAAATTAACAGCATATTGATAAGAGAAACAATGAAAATTTAGAAAGAAAAAGATATCTTCAATAACTGATTTCAGTAATATGTTACATCCGTTTAATTAAAAATTTATAAATTTTCATGATCTAGATCAGTGTTTCTCAACAAGTGATCCGCAGGAAAATTTTACTGGTCCTTGCAATATGACGGAAACTCTTTAATAATTATTATACTTTTGCTAACAAAAATTGTTTATATATGAGTCATATAGATGCAAAACTCACTATTTGCAAATTTTAAGTTCTGAGATATTTGCAAAAAACTGTTATAGCTAAGTGTAATTGTATTTTGATGATAAAATCTTGTTACTAGATGGCAACACTTATTTAAAATCGTGAATCATTGGTTTTCTACATCATTAATTCATACAAAGTAACTGTTTGCTTTCCACCAATAAAATTTTTATTGGTGGAAAGCAAACAGTTACTTTTGCATCTAAACTATCAACGCAAGTAGTGAGTTTTGCATCCAACACTAAACTTTAAAGAGTGTCTTTCATATTAAATACTGAGTTTTTTTCTAACTAACCTAACTATCGTATTCCTTGTAAAATTCTACGTCCAAATCGCGCAAAATCTAATTTTTCACTTTTTGTCGAATAGTGATTTTTGCATCTATACGCCTCATATATTGTGTATTTTCCGTGATTTATTGGAAACGCAGAAGTATTTTGTAATTTTATCAGAAACCGTAAGTGATCGACAAAATTTTCAAACAGAAGCCATTGAATGTTACTCGATCTTTACATAATCTGCATCACTGTGCTATGCTCAGTAGTGTATATGCCACAAATTCCAGACAGCGATCTAATTAACAAGGTCATTCCGCTAATGAGTTAGTGGCTCCAGTAATAAGCTTTCTCTTTAGGAATTTAGAAAACTTGTCATTTAATTGTTTTGGTAAATATGCATGTATAATATTCAAGAATGTTTTCAAAAATATCTTACTGACATAATAGAATATACAATATTGTCATTTAATTATCATAGTTTTGAGTTTCTAATATAGGTAGGTATATTGAATTTTTGAATATTCGTCATTGCTTTTTTTAAATATTGTTAAGTTTCTATTTAATTACACGTTATTGAATAAAATTTCTCTTTCTGTAGAGAAATATTTTAACTAATATATTTTTAATTATGTTGGAATATTTTAAGAATGTTGTAAGAATATTAAGGGAAATTTTTTCTAAGATTTATATTAAATAACCTTGTAATTTATTTCAATTTTAGCACTTTCTTATTTTAAAAATAACAAATTGTAAAAATACATCATTTACTTAATAGAATAAATTCTGGCGCGTGTTTTCTTCTTAGGAATTTATAAAATTTTGAATATTCGTCATTTCTAATTATGAAACTGATAAATTTTAGAAAGTTTCTCATATATTATTGAATTTTTGAATATTTGTCATTGCTATTCTTAAATATTTTTAAAATTTTATAACTTTCTTATTTCTATAATTAGATTCAAAATTGGTATATATAAAACAGGATATTTTCGTTATATCATATCACTTTTGAAAACAAAGTCATTGTAAGAACTTCAAATATATTCAGTGAGTATATTATTATTATTATTATTATTATTATTATTATTATTATTATTATTATTTATTATTATTTATTGTTATTATCATTATTATAGAATAATACAGTTTTTAAATATGTGTATATTTTCTTTTTATATAGAAACATGGATTTAGAAAAATTGAACGAACTTGGCCAGTTGAAGAAACCCCTAAAAAGATTATCAACATTGCCATTTAATGAAAATTTTTTAAATAAATCTATCAGACCTGTAAAAACAACTTTTGGCCGAAAAATAATAGCTGAATTCCAAGATTTTAAATCCTATCTACCAGCCCGTTTTGATGAATTATCAAACAATGAAATATCTACATACTCAAAATACTTGGGCAAATTAGCCCTTAGGTATACAGGAACGGAAATTCAAAGGGGCAAGGAAGTCACATTAATTGAATTTGTTTTGATATAACAAGGAAGTCACATTAATTGAATTTGTTTTGATATAATTTTTATTTTATTAACAATATGTACATAATAATATATGAATAAAAACAATATATATATTTGAATTATAAGTTTTATTTATTATTAAATTCGTATATACAATAACAAAATTAAAAATATATTTTAAACATTTGTGTTATAAGAAAATCATTTTGTATTACATTATTATTAAAAACTGATAAAAAGTCATTCAATGAACATCCATTAATTCTATATAATAAATACAATAAAGAGTAATGTCCACAGACTGAAGACAAATCATTTTGTAAAGTTTTCATATTGTATGTCCAAATTCGTGTATTTCTTCTTAAAAAAGTTGCATGTTGTAAAACCGTCGGTGGAAATCCATAACTATCAAAAAATTCACCGCATCCATTACGATCAATAGATATAGCAACCCAATGTCTTCCTATTCTGAAATCTGGATCAGTGTTTACAATTAGAGCACATGGATAGTTCACGTGAAGAGGAAGTCTATTTGCAGCATAGACGCCATATTGACACACGTTCCGAAACCGTCTCTGCATTATTGTCTTTATGAATTCGGCGTCCATTTTGCACGTTATCAATATACCAATTTCTTATATTTAAAACATTTTCAGTAGCGCACATCATACCAATATGTGAATAAGGAATACAACATATTGTTTTACTATCATAAATCTTACGTAATGTTTTTAAATTCGGACACAGTAAATCTGTAATATCACTGATTTTTTTATCATTCAAAATTTGTTTGAGAATTTTTTCTTTTTCTTTTCCTTTAACTAAAATGTTTTTTATTTTTGATGATGTAATTCTAGTTAAAATCGGCACTAAACATTTGTAATCCACAAATCCGTGGTTCCAATCGAAGCCATGATGATTTTGTTTTAACCAATCACACTGTGAGATATATTTATCTGAAAGGCACGACTTATCGTATGGCGGTTTAAAAAGAAACTGATGAAAAATTTCATTATCAAGCGAAAGTACAGCAAGTTCTTTTATTATAAACATATGACTGTTATCATAAAAACCTTGAAAATCGACAATGAGATCCATTCTGTTTACGTGTTTTAATAAAACTAAATATATTTTTAAAATAATCTTTATTTATTATAAAAAAAAACAACATATACAATTAGCCACCATAATCGGCAATTACATTTCTATTTTTATCTATTTCTATAATATTGTCAAATTCAGCATAAATTAAACAATTTAATGTTTCTGTAAGTGCACTTGCAAAACCAATTTCTACACGTAAAGAACCGTGTTGAATGAGATTCCAGTGGTTCATCGAATTTGCAGAAAGATCCGGTGTTAAGTCAAATGCGCACAAGCAAAATCCATCCGGATAATCGATACGATCAATCTGGTTACCATCATTTGAGAAACTGATGCCCGTTCCCGAAAATAAAGTTGAAAACATTTCAATATAATTTATTTTGCCAGTAAATTGCGGTTGTAATGCCTTGGAAGGCATCTGACGTCCGTTCACGTATAGTGATAAATAATTAATATTATTATGTGCAAAATTAAAAGGATTTTTTTTAAAATCGCCATTAAATGTTTTATTTGATACGAAACCAATTATGCAACGTTTTGGTAATTGACCAAGAAAGATATTATCTAAAGATTTTCCCTGAACCCCTGAGGGTATGGTAATCACTTTGCATTCAGCCCTGGTAATAGGATACTTAGCAGGTGTTAATTCTAACGCTTTACTGTGTGCTAACAATATACTTGGATTTAATTTTACTCGTCGTATTAAAAGAGTTGCTTCTGTAATCTGTACTTTTAAATCAGTAGCAGCTGTCATAATACTAAAACTATCTTTTGATCGCACAAGGCGAATTTTCATTTCCACTCCGTTAATTAAAAATTTTTCTTGATTGAATAAATCTACATGCAAATGTCCAATCATATCAATATTTTTACTAGCGGCGGCAAATTTTTTACGAATAGCATAACCACTATTATCAGTTTCTTGTGCACTATCCATTTTACCCGCGCTATCTGAATACCATAACGATCCGGTAAGATGACTATCTTTAGCATCGGTTCCATAATTTAATAATGTTTCTATATATGCACGATATGCGTAAGTATTGTTCGGAGGAGAGACAAGTTTTTGATTTAAATAAACATCAACTTGACTAAAAAGAGAATGTAACCAATTATTGACGGGTGCTGCGTCACTATCTGCTCCAATAACCGTGTTATCATTTTTCACAATTTTTGCATTTAAATATAACATTGTTTGAGATAAATCTATGTATTCATCACCGTGACCTGGTATACAAAATTCTAGCGGACTATCTTCACTTATTGACGCTAAAGGTTTATAATGAATCCATTGCCCGTGTTCAATACTTGTTTGTGTTGGTGGAATTGTAAATAAATCTAGCTCAGTTTTAACACATTCACACGATTGCGCATGTAAAAACGCCATATTTAATGTGTGAAGACTGTAAACGATCATGCGAAGTAACTATTAAATCGAGCACTGAAGCAATTAAATCTACAACTAGGGACATTTTCGGTGCAATTCAGACAATAAACTCGGACACGAATTTTCTAAATGAACAATTAAAAGAGCTGAAAAATGAATTATTTACTCTTGTTTCGGAAAAAATTTCGGAGTTTCAAAATACTATTATTTCAAAAATGTCTAGCCTTGAAAAATCATTTGATAATCTTCCCGCTGCTCAAACTACAAGCAAATCATTCGCTGAAATTGTCAAAAAACCTGATTCTATAGTGGTTTTACAACCAAAAGCAAACCAATCTGTGACAAAAACTAAATGCGACTTAATTAAAAATGCCGATCCAATTGCAACAAACATCGGAATCAAAAATATTAAGCCCACTAAAAATGGAGGGCTAGCAATTAGTTGTGCTACCCCCGACGACTCAAACAAAATCCGTGATTTAGTCAATACCAACTTGGCGAATAATTATAGCGTTAAGCAACTGTCGCAGCTTAATCCTAGAATACGGATAGTTGGATTGTCGGAGAAATATTCCAAAGATGATTTTCTGCGATATTTGAAAACGCAAAATAAAACTTGTTTTACAAATAACTCTGTCTGTGACGTAATTGACATATCACAATTACGTAAAAAAAAAGATGTTTATCAAGCAGTAATTCAGACGGACATTACTACTTATCATAGTCTAATCGAAGCTAATAAAGTAATAATATTATACGATTTTTGCTCTGTGTTTGATGCCATTGAATTACGTCGGTGCTTCAATTGTTGTGGCTTTCATCATTTATCTGACAAATGTGCGAAATCTAACCCCAGTTGTCCGAAATGTGGTGAAGATCATCAATTGAAACAATGTAAGTCTGATACAATAAAATGTATAAATTGTGCTAGACACAATGAAATACAAAAATCAAATTTAAAAACGGATCACTTTGCCTGGGACAGCAACAATTGTCAAATATTCATCAATAATGCGGAAAAATTTAAAAACTATGTATTGGGCATAGCATAGCAACCACCATTCGAGTATAATGCGTTGAATTCTTCAAGTTCCACATCAACATTAAATAATCTTACTATGTATTATCAAAATGCACGTAGTATGCAGTCAAAGCTTTTCAATTGGACTACCTGTTTGGCTACTTCTGATTTTGACATTATTGCAATTACAGAAACCTGGCTTAATCCAAATATATTAGATTCTGAAGTTTCTAATGACTTATATAATATCTATCGTTCAGATCGTAACTTCCGTGAGTGTAATGTCAAACGTGGCGGTGGAGTGTTAATTGCAATTCATAATAAATTTATAAGCTATGCTGTTACTTTAAACAATGTTCCATCTAATATTGATATTGTAGGAATCTGCATTAATTTTGGCACAATTGACATATATGTTTTTAGTATATACATTCCTCCTAATGCGTCAAATGATTCTTATAGCAGCGTCTTTGAGATTTTTGATACTTTGCCTGCTTTAACAAAAATAAACTCGAAAATATTAGTATTCGGTGACTTTAATATACCACAATATGTTATGAATGTCAATACTTTTCCTGTCAATTGCGTTAAGAATTTTTGTGATTTTTATGATTTAAAACAATGTAATTTTACATATAATCATAACTTAAAATTATTAGATTTAATACTTTGTGATGTTAATTTAGATTGTACTGTGACACATTGCACTGAACCTATATTTTCTGAAGATATACATCATCCTGCTTTATCCATAGATATTAACTTTTCTATTTCTTCTTCTTGCAAACGTAACTTCAATCCTGCAACTAGCTCGTATTGCTATGATTTTAAAAATGGAGATTATGCAAAGCTATATGATCTAATAAATTCATTTGATTGGCATCAGTTGGTTATATTTAATGACGTCGAACTTGCTTGTAATTTCTTCTATTCAACATTATATTCTTTTATAGATTGCTGTATTCCGGTTAAACTATATAAACGATTTAAACACCCAAAGTGGTTCACTAAACAAATTATAACTGATATTAAACGTAAAAATAGACTTCACAAGTTATACAAACGAACTAAAAATCATTATTACTTAAATTCATTTAAAATAATTAGATCTAAAATAAAAGCTGACATCAAAAATGCTTATAAACTTTTCATTGAAGAATCTGAGAACTCTATATCCATCAATCCTTCTAAATTTTGGGAATTTATTAACCTTAATAGATGCCAGTCAACCATTCCCTCCTCAATGGAGTTCAATGATAGATCTTTAAATACGCCTCCTGATATTGTCAATGCTTTTGCTTCATATTTTTCCAGTGTCTACCGGCATCCCACTAATAACCCTCTTCCAAACCTAAATTTTAACATATCTGAAACTGCTCATCTATCTTACATTTCTTTAAACGATATATCTGCAACTATAACGTCTCTAAAATCAAGTATGTCTTCTGGTCCTGACTTTATTCCCAATTTTCTCTTAAAAGGCTGTTCTGATGCTTTTTCTGTAGCACTATTTTATTTATTTAATTTGATTTTACAAACAGAAACTTACCCTTCTTTATGGAAAAAATCTAATATAGTTCCATTATTCAAGAATGGTAATAAGCACATGATTACTAATTACAGAGCAATAGCTAAACTGTGTAACTTTAGTAAAGTTTTTGAGTCTATTTTATATAAGTTTATGTATACTCATGCTAAAAAATATTTATCTTCTTTCCAACATGGTTTTATTGAACGTCGGTCTACTGCTACTAACCTCGGGAATTTTACTCAGTTTGCTTCTAATGTTCTTGACAAACGTGGACAAGTAGATGTTATTTATACGGATTTCGCTAAAGCATTTGATACGATTGATCATTCTATCATATTACATAAACTGAATCTTTTCGGGTTTTCTGATGCTATCATAAACTTACTTCAATCTTACTTAATTAATAGATCTCTTTCTGTTAAATATCTTGGTCATCATTCTTTTTCTTTTCCAGCACTATCTGGTGTGCCACAAGGTTCCAATTTGGGACCGTTATTATTTTTATTATTTATTAACGACATAACTTCTCAAATTTCTAACAAACAATTACTTTTTGCGGATGATCTCAAACTCTATGCATCTATAAACTCAATTAATGATTGCATCGCTTTACAGCATGATTTGAATAACATCAATTCTTGGTGCGCTGAAAACTGTTTATTTCTCAATATCAATAAGTGTAAAGTCTTGTCCTTTTCTAGAAAATCTAACGTTATTATATATCAATATTCTTTGTCCAATACACATTTAGAACGCGTAGATAATATAAAGGATTTGGGAGTTGTTTTTGATCCTAAATTAAGATTCAATTTACATATTAACAAAATAACATCTTCTGCATATAAAATGTTGGGATTTATTACTAGAAGCACGCGCATGTGTAAATCCCCTGATACACTTAAAACACTTTTTTACTCACTTGTAAGATCTAAGTTAGAATACTGTGCATTAATATGGAATCCAACATACAATAACTCTATAAAAGACATTGAGTCAGTTCAACGTCGTTTTTTGAAATTACTATACTTGAAATCGTTTGGAATGTATCCTTCCTATACTTATTCTTACTCGTCCTTACTTTCTTTATTTCAATTTCATACTCTACAATCTCGCAGAATTATTTCATCTTTGACTTTTCTTTTTAAGTTAATTAATAATTTTATCGATGACTCCGCACTACTATCTCAACTACAATTTCTTCTTCCTTCCTCTACAAGAAGTACAAATACTTTTTATCTGCCAATTGCTTATTCTAATCTTTTAACAAAGTCTCCCATTTATCATATGTGTCACTCATTTAATAAATTAGATGTAACTATAGATATTTTTTCATGTTCTCTTTATATTTTTATTAATCATTTACGAACTGTACACACTTAATGTTTTCTTTTTATAATTTATGTATATAATTTTGTAATCTATGTTTCTATCGTTTGCACCATTTAATTGGGCTATTGCCTGTTTGGTGTAATTAAATAAATAAATAAATAAATAAATAAATAAATATCTTTCTTATTAATTTTTCTTTTACGAGAGTTCTGCTTACTAGCGGTACTTGTACGTGAATGAGTTTTAATTATTTTACGCTTCTTTTTATAACCGCCACCAGCCATTACTTTATCAATTTTTTCTTCAGCTTTTCGTTTTAAATTTAAACCTGCTTCAGATAGACGTTGTTTAATTGACTCTTTTGCTGATTTATTTTCATTAAGATCTCCTAAAAAGTTTATTCCTGTTTTAATAGCTTCTTTTCCTACAGCGCCGACACCTTTTTTAATTAATGGCATAATGGTTCTAAATAACCCGCTAAAAAAGCTACCTATACCGTGACCCCTCTGAAATGGTGACCCCTTATAAATTTGCCCACCAATTCCACTACCAGCTTGTACAGTATAATAATGTACATAAGGACAAGATTTCATTTTTGACGCTCTCTGAAATGTAGTTTAACACACAAAGTTCCAAACATAAATGGTATATAAGAACCCGATGTACTCCTTAAATCAATTTCTATATTGCCAAATTCTCGGCGAAGAATCGGAACATAGTGTATTTTTGAAAACGTTAACATTTTCTGTGAACCATATGTATAAGTACTATTATCAATATTTATTATTCTTAACAATTGTGCAACAATATCACCAACGAACTGCGGCTCGATTAAATCACAATAAACATATATTTCCGACGGTAAACCCAGATAAACATTAGGGGGCCTAACAGATTCAGATTTTGTAATTATATTAATATCTGGTTCATAACCTAATTGAAGAGCTAATTTTGTAGATAATGTTATTGAGATAATTGTTGCACTTATAGCATTACACTTAATCATTTTTCTTTCTTTTACATACTCTAGGCTAGCGTGCTGTTTCATAATTTCACCATCATTTATTACTTTTATTAACTCGTATATATTATCATAATTTCCAGGCATTAATTGTTCTTTACTGACAATAAAGTTTGTATCATCTTTAACATCAGTAAACTCATTTTCTAATATTTTTTCAAATTGATTATTTTTCTTATTGTTAGCTGATTTATTTACAGTAAATTGTAAAAAACATTCTCCAGTGCTAACAGTTAGCATAGAACATGGGAATTGTATTTCAGAAATTCCGACCTCCCAAAATCCGGACAGATTAACAGTTCGTGGAAGTTGTGTCGTAAAATGTGTTGTTTTGTTATCAGGAAAATAATTCATTGAGCTATTGCTCAATAATGTAATATAAAACGATTCACTATTATTCATTATGTTTTAAATATCTCACTTCACTTTCACGTACCCACGAATTAAATTTATCAGAATAACCTTTCCATTTCACTAACAATTCTTTTCTGTTACGTTTACCGCGAGAGTCGATTATTTTATCTATTTTATATGTAGATTCCGGAGTTATTGTTACATATTGTAATTCATGCGTATAAAATGTTCCTTCTATATCTTCACCGTTTAAATCTTGTAATTTATATACCATCGGATTTCTTTTAATTACTTTAGAAATTTTGAATATTTCTTCAGTCCAATTAGATTCGTACCCTTTTTCAAAAAATTGTTTAGTTTTAGAAATACGTACTAAATCACCTATATTAAATTTTTTATTGATACTTGAAATTTGTTTTTTCTTCTGATTTCTCCAAACTTGTAATATATTTTTTTCATTTACATTTACTGGCGCTATTTTTATAGAACTATGAATAGTATTATTATACGCGTTAACGAGTTTTGGTAATACGTCAATATATCGGTATGTATTATTGTAAGTAAAATACCTATACATTCTAGCTTTTAATGTTCTATTTAAACGTTCAGCAAAACATGCTTTAACATCGGGATTGCTAGTAACATAATATTTAACATCGTTTTTTGTTAAAAATTCTCTCACTGTTTTAGCAATAAACTCGCTTCCTTTATCTGTACAGAGATAAATAGGTTTTCTCTCTGTAAATATAATACGAAATGCTTCAATGATAGTTGTCGGTTTTTTATCTAATAACGAAATCGCCCATGCATATCTACTAAAGCAATCAATGACAACTAATATGTATTTATAATTATCATTATATTTACTTAAACTTCGCATGTCATTTAAGTCGGCTTGAAATAAATCATTAATATTATTTATATTATATGAATTTCTTGGAAATCGTTTTTAATAGATTTATGTAAAGTATACGCATTTTGCGCGCTTAACCATTTACGAACATTTTTTGATCTATATTTGTTTTTTACAGCTTTAATTAAATTATTAGCTCCAGAAAAACTTGCGCTTTTAGAAGGATCAAAATAAATATTTGATAATGTTTTATTCATATTTTTTTTTTTTTTTTTTTTTAAGTTTAAAATCTTCCCAATCAATATTAGTTTTCTTAATTAATGATTTCTTTTCAGTGTCAGCCTCGTATGAGTTTGAATCAGAAAATTTTAATTTTTTACGTGTTTCTTTAATTTTTATAATATGTTTATTATCAACCGATTTTATAAATTCTTGTCTGTTAGGATTACCAATAAATTCTATAGGAATATTAATTTCTTTTAATGCTAGTGCAAATTCCCGCCACCCTTTTGGACTTGAATGTTTTCTTGGTCTTATTATATCGCTTATCAGATATGTTATATTTGAATTTGCAATCTCTTTACTATATATTGTAACTATACCTTTATTATTCCAAGTAATTATTTTATCTGTTTTTAATTTTAATAATAATAATTTAGCTTTCTCACGAAATGTTTTTGGCAAAGGTTGTATAATATTTTCAATTTCATTAATATTTATGTGATTATTACTATCTGATGCATCATTACTATCTGAGTTAGAAAGTTCGGCTATAGGTATTTTAATAGGTTCCCGTAATTGATTTTGAAAATGTAAATATCTTTGTAATGTATTTTGGTAAAGTGTCCATTTTTCAGAATCAGGTAAATTTGATTCTAAAACTTTTTTCATATCATTATCTAGCTGTGATATTATATTTTCATTACTTTTTTCTGAATTTAATTGAAATCGTTGTAACGATTCAGGTGAAATAAGTACCATTTTACGTGCATGTTCCATTTTGTATTTTTAACTTTTGAATAAACTACTTAAAACACCAGAAATTAACGGAGCCAAGAGAAGCGGAAGAAAAGCACCACCAGATTGAACTAATACCTTTTTCTTTTGTTGCCAATTATCACCACGTTGAATAAGTTTTCGCAAAACTTTCTTATGACGTGTGAGACGGGTATGCTGATTTTTATTTAAACGAATTCTACCATTCAATGTGTTATACACACATTCACAAATACAGTGAACTATATTACAGTCTGCTGATTTTAATATTGCTTTACGTTGTGTTGGTTTTAATTTTTGCAAAGCTCGCAATAATTCCGCATTATTGATTACGGTTTTAGACATGATTAAGGAATGATTTCGGGTAATTGTTTGTCACCATATTTATAATTCTTTTTAGGAATGTATATAATTATTTGGCCGTCACGTGATGTTCTAAATCGTAACCAATCAGGCGTTGTCTGTTTTAAATCAAAAATTAAATAACCGTGTGGTTCTGACGTTGCATCTCTATAAGCTTCTAATATGAATTTAATATTCTCAGGAAAAATTTGACGTGCCAGATGTTGAATTTGTGCTTTGTCGCGAGGGTTTTTAAAATAAATAATATAACTTGCATTTAATGATATATCTCTCATCCCGCGACCTTGATGAAATAAATTTTGTGTTAAGAAGAAAACAGATAAATTTTTATGATGTGAATATTTTGTAAATAAATCAATTATTCGTTCGTCTGATTCCCGCATTAAATCATCAACTATTATTAACTGTGGATTGCGACCGTCAAAACTGTTCATATCAGGTAAACCTTCGATGAAATTTACTTTAGAAATTGTATTAAATAAACTCTGTTTTACACCATAATGCCACGAAATTTGAGTAAAATAAGTATTACATAATTCTTTTATATTTTTTAAAAAATTTATAAGAAAATATGATTTTCCACTTCCACTAGGCCCCGCAATTATTGCTGTAAAAGGATGAATAAATTGTTGTTCCATTGTGATTGAAAATTAAAAAACAAATGATACTGTTGATATACATGTAATTAATATATATATAATAACTTTCTCTTTTTATGTAATTTTTTTTTGTGCACATATTCATACAGTAAAAATAAATAAATAATTCAATAATTAACAAAAATAAATTATTTAATATTTAACAAATAATAAATAAATATAATTAACAATAACAAATAATTTAATAACAATAAACAAATAATTTAAACTTAACAATAATAATTAATTAATTTGTGTTGGTAAATTTTTAAATTTTTAATAATATTAAATGAAAAAAAAAATCTTAACATCAAATATGGCTTCGGATGACTTTTTGTTTCATTTAATATTAATAAAATATTTAAATATTAATTGATTAATTTTAATTTTTTTGTTCCATAAGGCACGGATATATTGTCGTCGACTAAACGACGCTTCATAAAATTAACTTTAAATGCTTTTGTTTCCGTTTTTGTAATAACAGTATGATCCGCTGTGCATCTAATGTTATTATTTATAATTTTGATATTTTTACTGCGATTTTTAACAAAATCTTTTAAGCAATTAAAGTTAATTTTTTGTGAATTTGCAAAGTTTAGTCGAAAACCTTTTACTTTGCACACTTCACCTGTTTTATTTTTACCAGGAGTCATAAATATATAGGCATAACATTTAGGCCCTCCTGATACAAATTCGATAATATATGTGCCAGGTCCGTAACATTCTAACTCATCCGTCAGATCACCGAGGTAGTTACCGGTTGGTGGTTCGTACTCGCCTGGATTATAAACATAAATAATCGAATCAATGTCATAATATAAGACTCTTTGGCCAAGAGGTTGTAAAAACTCATGCAGACGTAATCTTGCCTGCGCTGTTACATATGCCGCAATTACAACATTGACCGTACGTAGCTGTTTCGATGCCTCTATTTTATACTGCCAGTTTACATACAGTAATTCATCACCTGCCGGAATAATCCTATTTACCTCTATTGCAGGACTAGAAAGTAAATAGTACAATTCTTCAGCTGATGAAATTACTGTAGTTTGAGTACTATTCTCAGCTTGCGCAAATTTACCTGTAACATATATAAATAAATTTTAATTAATTAATTAATTAATTATTTAATTAATTAATTAATTAATTAATTAATTAATTAATTAATTAATTAATTAATTAATTAATTAATTAAATAAAATATATCATACCCCAAAAACTGTTTAGTTGCAATTTTGCCGCTGATCGTTTGCCAGGATTTACTTCTATCTGATCAGAATCCAACTGGACGCCTTCGTTTTCAAGGTAATCTGCGATATATGCAGCTTTGCTGAGTTCATCAGTACATCCGGAAGGGAAACCGGAAGCTTCTTGCTTCATCTTTAAAAAATTGTCTATATATTCGGAGAATAATCCGCCCGATTTAGTATTTTTATTATACTGGGTTACTTTGTAATGCCAAACCTCGTGCACTTGTATAATTTTATACCCTAAGTCAACTGCACGTCGTAATTCATCTGCTACCCATGTTCCAGTAAATTGTCTCTCTGCATCTGTATGATTACAGAGAGACTGATTTAATGAATCACAGCATGTACGACATAACACAAACATCAATTTGCCATGCGCCTTACGCGGTAAGACTGGGTGAAACATTTCTTCTGGCGGTAACACAGTACACTTTACTAATCCTTCTACCTGATCTAAACAATTATAGGGACAGATTGCATTGCATTCTGAACCGACATATACGGTAGGGTGTCCTATTGGAAACTTACCATACTTACAAACGAACGGATAAAGTGAACATACATCTACATATTTAATTTTTTCGTTATTTTTAACACTCTTAAATAATTGAGTATTCCCAGTACGACCTCCAAAAAATGCGTCGCGAGCGTTTATAGGTATATTATCTAAAAAATTTGAAATATCAAGTTCGTCATCTAATTTTGCATTATCTTTTAAAATTTTTCTAAATTGACACTCCCAAATATATTTTACTGTATAACCTAAACCCCGTAATTTTGAAATTTTTTCCATAGAATATTCATATCGCGATTGCAAAGTCTGAGTAGACTGGCTGTAAATTTGTTTCTCACGATTTACTTTAAAACATAATTTACAGCCATGGTAAAAACACCCAAAAAACTCATAAACTAACTTTTCTGGAGCATAGTACCCGTCTACTTTAAATTTATTTTCCAGAATTTGTTCACCACTGCGTCCAGCATGTTTTATTTCAATATTACGTATATTTTCTTCATATAACAACCACTTTAATGCTATTTTAGACTGATTGTCCGTTTTTCTATAGCCGTTTGGCGGTATGATACCAATTGTATTTGGTTTTAAAAATACTCGACGAAAAAACCTTATTACATGCTGATGCTATAGTGACAGCTTCCGAAAATGGACAAACTTTACAATCGTTAATGAAATTCTTTTTAAATTTATCACATGCACGACGTAAAATTTGAACGTCGGATATGCAATATTCAATTATTTCTTTTTTCATGTCAAAAATAACATTATTATTAATTTGTGTCGTATACCACTCCATAAATTCCGTCCTAGCTTTTGAAGCCATGCAGTCTACACCATAATATTTTATTTCAGGTAAAGGTCCAACATAATTTTCATTTTCTAATGTATTAAAGAAATGAGGAAAATAACCTTTTTTCAAAGAATTTCCTAATCCGAATGCTTTCGGTAAAGCCGATAATGGCATCGGTAAATAGTTAATAGAGTCAATGAATCTTATTTTATTATTTATTTTCATTAATAATATTTTAGAACCATTTAATATTAACTCTGGTTTAAGTTTCATCGACTCTACTAAATATTTTAATAAAAACTGGCAGTCGAATGATTTTGCGTTATGTGCAATACAAGTTATAGTAGAAAATGAATTGCGAGGTAGTAATACATAAGATATAAAATTTTCAATTGGCCTGTTTTTGAACACGTGTTGTCTTACACCACAGTCACTACAGAACATTGAAATGTCATTATTGTCCACACAATTTGAACACGATTGTTGCACAACACACAAGTTCACTTCATGTTCAAATTTATCATCACTTAATTGTTTTTCCTGCCGTGTTTCTAAGTCATAATAAATAAATAAATTATTATTTTTAACTTTACCATTGTCTTTCCTAATATAACATGCATGTCCCTTAATTTTATACGCATCACATACGCGACAAAATGTTTCGTTACACATATGTTGTCTATCATTGTAGCACAAATAACATTTTAAACATTTATTACACTTTTTTAAGTTTTTGCAAATATTTGTATTTAAATGTTTATCAAAACAGTCTTGTCCGCGAAAATATCTGTTACACAAATTGCACGTAATTAATTGCCGTGATTGAGCGCATGGAGGAGAACTTTTACAACTGTAACAAATGTTATCGCACATATGATGTAATCTATTATTATAACCTTTATGGCAATTTTCACAAAAATATTTGCACGCAAATGTTGCCGTTAAACTTTTAATAACATTAAAATGATTTTCATGATATAAAAGATTTAATCTGGGAAGATTACTATCTTTTTTACCCTCAAAAATCACTTCTCCTTTACTATTATACTGGTATACACATATGTTATAATCAGTATAATAAGCCTGGAAATTTATTAATTCGTTTATACCTGCACCATTTGCGTCCATATTTACTCCCGATTTTTTAATTAATTCACATGCTCTTAACCATTGCACATTGTCTTTATCACTCACTATGTCTTTCAAGTTAAGTTCTTTTTTACACAACCCTTCAGCTACCACCAGTGCGCGAGCTAGACATAAATTATCGTCATTATTAATCTCTATAATTCCGTACTTTCGCCGACAAAATTCCGCATACGATAACCCTTGATTTTGTTTAATTCTCCCGCTTCCCGCAGGCATGGATACTTTACAAAGCTCCATAACAAATTGGCCGTTCGTAAATAGTTCTGCATTACTTTGTAAAATATTAGTGATCATATCCCAGACAACATCAATATGTAGCTGGTCCGGTCGACGAAAGCTTAGCCATGCTGGCCCGTTTGTGAAATTAGTGCTATGAAAAGTAAATCCTACATAATCATTAGGGTCAGCTTCTTTAACCACATATTGCACAACTTGTTCCATACTGGTATGAAACCATTGTACATGATCACTTGCCGTAGGTGGATTTAACAAACGAAATTTTATACGGTGTCCTGCAACTCCAAATCGTTTCACTGTGTTAGTAAACTCTTCAATTATTTCATATTGAAGTGGTTCGGAATTATTTGCAGTAACACCATCTTCTAAAGCAGTATCACTTGCATGGATACCACCGCTGCCTTCTTGAACAGCATTGTTAATAATATTTTCACAAATATTAAAAAAATTATTAAAATGCGTTTGCTCTTGCTGCTTACATTCTTCTTTCTCTTGATTGAGAGCATCATCAATTATCTGCTCACAAATTTTAAAAAAGGTATTAAATTTATCTGAAGACATTATAACTATATAATGATTAAAGTAAAAAAACGCAGATAACTAGCCAACAAAACTGTACGACTAAATGAGCTCTCAGGTAAAATACTTGACTATTTATATATATATATATATATATATATATATATATTTCTGCTAATTACTTTATAATAGTATATACACATTCTACTCGCAATTCTAATATTGTATTTTTACTTATTTAGGGAGAAGTATAAGGATTTGTTAATTAAATATAAACATTTTATATTATATTTTTTTTATTAATTGTCATAAAATTCTTTATAGTTATATAATCACAATGAAATTTATATTTATAAAAATTATACAATTCTATAAATATTTCTTTATAAATATTTTTTATTTTTAGTACATTCATAATAGATAAATTATTTTGTACATCTGTTACATTTCTAATACTATCTAAAGATAATTCTTGAAGAATTTTCTTATATTCATCGAAAACATTTTTAAAATTTAAACACTTTTTCTTATAAATATTAATTATATGTTGTTTCAATTCTACAATTTTTTTAATATTTTCGTAGGTTAATGCCATATATACATTGTCTCGCCAAATTTTCAATTTTTTTTTTTGGTAAAATGGCCATATTTACAGTGTCACTTCGTGTTGTGCACCATCTTTCACGAATTGGCACTTTATCTTTGAAATGTAATTTCTGTAATTTAATGCAGAAATCTAAAAAGTCACTTAAAATTATCTTTTTTTTATTTTTCACCAATGCTATAACATTATTGAACTTAACATGAGGATTTAAACCTATTACTAAATATAAATCCTTGTCCACTGGCACACAAACTGAATTAAGCAAACGATAATTTTTATCGCGAGCATCCACATATTGATTTAAAACAAATTTCTCTACAGGAGCAGCACCCAGCAGAAAATTTAAATCGTCACTTTCGCGAATAAATGTTTCTTCTTCATCCACTGTTTCTTCAATATCCTGCGTTGTGATTACTTGACCGTTTTCTTCTACATCATCATCATCTACAATGATGACCTCATCAGAACTCGTACTTGTTGTTTCTTCTTCTTCTTCTTCTTCTAAAATAATATCCGGTGTGATTGGTAAATCGGGCGTTGTAATCGGTTCGTAAACGTCCCAAGCTGGACGAATTATGGTATCATCCAGAATGTTAATGCGAAGTTTTTGAGCCATAATAAAAATAAAATAGTAACTATACTGACTAAACGAAAACGAAAGATGCAGTATGAATGACTTAAGATTTCTTTTTTCGACAAATATATAGGGGTAGAAAACTAATCACGTGTTCAAACTTTTAATATACCTAAAAAATAAATTACAAAGTTGTCTTAGAAAAATTTCCAGCAATGACGAATATTCAAAATTCAGTAACATAATTAGAAATGACAAATATTCAAAATTTCATAAATTCCTAAGGAGAAAACATCATTATTCAGTTAATTACAGTATACTAAATATATTTCTATTTCATTCAATTTCTATACATTTGTAATCTTAAAATAATTTTAAAATGTTCAAATATGCGCAAATTCATTGACTAATTTTGAATACTAGTCGTTAAGAGAGCCACAACTTATATTAACATTGCATTGCACTTTCAAAATTCTTAAAAAAAAATACTTGTATTCAATATTTGTAAGTTATAAAATTTCAATTTTTTTTTCAATGTGTCATACATTCTGTTACATCGTTAAAGTATTTTGAAAACATAAATTTAAATAGAGAAGTTAAGATTTTAAACTTTAAAAATATTTTTTCTATTCTATTAAGTAAATGATGTATTTTTACAATTTGTTATTTTTAAAATAAGAAAGTACTAAAATTGAAATAAATTACAAGGTTATTTAATATAAATTTTAGAAAAAATTTCCCTTAATATTCTTACAACATTCTTAAAATTCTTACAATGACTTTGTTTTCAAAAGTGATATGATATAACGAAAATATCCTGTTTTATATATATACCAATTTTGAATCTAATTATAGAAAGAAGAAAGTTATAAAATTTTAGAAATATTTAAGAATAGCAATGACAAATATTCAAAATTCAATAATATATGAGAAACTTTCTAAAATTTATCAGTTTCATAATTAGAAATGACAAATATTCAAAATTTTATAAATTCCTAAGAAGAAAACACGCGCCAGAATTTATTCTATTAAGTAAATGATGTATTTTTACAATTTGTTATTTTTAAAATAAGAAAGTACTAAAATTGAAATAAATTACAAGGTTATTTAATATAAATCTTAGAAAAAATTTCCCTTAATATTCTTACAACATTCTTAAAATATTCCAACATAATTAAAAATATATTAGTTAAAATATTTCTCTACAGAAAGAGAAATTTTATTCAATAACGTGTAATTAAATAGAAACTTAACAATATTTAAAAACAGCAATGACGAATATTCAAAAATTCAATATACCTACCTATATTAGAAACTCAAAACTATGATAATTAAATGACAATATTGTATATTCTATTATGTCAGTAAGATATTTTTGAAAACATTCTTGAATATTATACATGCATATATACCAAAACAATTAAATGACAAGTTTTCTAAATTCCTAAAGAGAAAGCTTATTACTGGAGCCACTAACTCATTAGCGGAATGACCTTGTTAATTAGATCGCTGTCTGGAATTTGTGGCATATACACTACTATGCTCATCTAAGAAAACTTTCTTTTTCTTTCCTATATGTATATAAGTCTGATGTATTTTTTTTTTGCGCAACTGAACTGTGTCTGTGTCTGTGTGTATGTGTTCTATTGCAATAAGTTCGCTCTTAATTTCATCATCTGACGTCTGTTCTTTAGCGCTGATGACTTATTTCCTGTTGTTATTTTGTGCTGCTGCTGCCTATTGTGTGGAACATCTCTCGTAGTTTTCTATCCTTGTTCCAATACACATTTGCCGCTTAGATAGATGCGACACCAAACTATTAGGGCCGACCTTACGGATTTTATCTAATTGTTTAATTTCGCTTGCGACATTTTTGCCCTCTCGCTTTTTATTTGATTAATTGAATCTAATTGTTTTTTTTTTCTTTTCGAGCTATGTTTGCTGCTCTAGGGTTTTAGGAATTTTCGAGAATTGGACTGTGGACAGGGCCGGATTTAGGGATCAAATCAATTGTAAATATATATAGATAGCGTATACTGTAAATATGATTTCAATTTATGTAATATCACATAGTTTTTTTTTAGTAAAATGGCAGTATTGTGTCGTTTTTACTGTGAATATTTACGTTACATTACATTTTTATGTTAAAATACAGTAATAGATTATGTAAATTTACATTAATTTTGTATGCAAGGGTGGTCTAGAATTATGTACCGTAATTGCTAGAGCTGATAAAGTCGGGACAAAATAAAAAGATAGGGACGTCATTAATTTTTGTCACTAGGCAAATAACGTCACTCACTACTATGTTTATATGAGCTACTCGCGTACAACAGACAGGGGCATTAATGGCCCATTATTTTGTCAAAATATAAAATTAAATTGCCTACTAACTGTTGACATCGCCTAGACCATCTTTTTGCCATAATAAATTACAAAAATACAACAAAATATTCAAATGAAAATTCAAAATATTCAAAATATTTAAAATATAACAAATGAACTAATATAAACGTACTGTTACTTTTGACATTAAAAATCAATGCTGTCAAATATAGAAAAAAAAAAAAATTGTTTTCGATAAAAAAAATCCAATAATATACGATATATTTGTATATATTACATTTTAATTTGATTAAAATAACATACGTACTCGTGGGTTGGTTACCTATCGAGCGCGTCTCCAGGTGGCGGATAGGAGGACGCCTAGCTGTTGGCTAGGTAGAATGGTTATAATCCACACATATGAGGACCCAAATGCTTGAGCAAGGTAAAACTTGCAATATGGCTGGGGAATATGTGCAGTGCTTGAGCGGCCTAAAAACCGTAACATAGCCTTGGTAAAGCCATTCCGCGGACCAAACCCCTCTACCCGGCCGTAGTGTCGTAGCTAAGGGTTTGCACAAGAGGTAACGGCGCCAGATAGTTACCCATCTGCGAAGATGACCTATCTGTTAAACCATGCATTTGGTTGTGGACTGTGGTCATGTCTCACGCACAAACAATGCGGGGGGTCTAGGCTTAACAACCCGGACCGAGAGGAGACAACCTCAATAAAAATTCTAAATTTCAAGGTGGGGTGTACTAGGCTGATGAGATGCGTGGCCGGATAGAAGATCGGTCATTACTAGGACACACCTCCGAGCACCAGGCCGCACTCGGTTGTATGAAGGTCTTACCTCGACATGCGGGGCTCTGTCGAGGTGGACTTGTATTTCCCTAGTTACTCGTGGGACCTATATATGGCTGACACAGTAGACACTAAACCTAACCCCGAGGGAGACTCCAAGGAGAGAAATCCACCGGGTGAAAAACCAAAAAAACCTAGTGGTGCAGCTAGGAAAAAGCTTAATAGACTGCGCCAAATTGGGGACACTTCAGGTGTACCCAATATAGAAGGAGGTAGTGTAACTTCCATTAAGACAGGGACGCAAAAGCGAAACCTATCTGATGGAAGTTCAGCATCTACCTCGCAACTTAGGAAGAAGCCGAGAACCAATAAACCGGGACCGGCTTCTTATAAAGATGCTGTGACGGGCATCAAGATGGCTATTACACCAGCTAGCTATCCTGAGACCGTCCTCACAGAGGAACAGGCTGACCTGGTCAAAAGCAATTTGCTCCAACAGATAGATGATCTGAAGGAGGGAGAGCAAGGACCAGGGTTTTCGAGCTGCAAGTTCCAGGGGGGCATTTTGATAGCCGTTTGCACGGATCAGCACACTGTGCAATGGCTGGGCAACGCTATCAAAAAATGCGTATCCTTGGGTTGCAGCTTGCAAATGGTTAAGGCGACCGACCTGCCAAAACCTGTGCGGGTTATTACCTACATTCCGGGGCCATCAGTGGAACCGGAAAAGGTCCTGCACAGGCTGAAAGTGCAAAATGGGACCCTCAACACTAACACCTGGCGAGTAGTTGACAGGAAAAAAGAGGAAAAGGGAGAGCGGCTAGTTCTCATTATTGACGAGGGCTCTTGGAAAGCACTCGGAAAAATGGGATACAAGCCGCATCTGAACTTCTCCAGAATTACTTTTGTGGCCTTAAAGAAGGAGAAGACGAAGGACGCAAAAGAAGGAGAAACTCCACCAGGGGAGAAAATGGAAGTGGAGGGGCCCACAGCGGAACCTTCGCAAGCCAAACCTGCAGAAACAGGCTAATTTCCGGTTTCTGCAGGTAAATCTACATCATTGTCGGGCTGCCTCAGCTGCATTTTGTAAGTTTGTGGTCAGCAACGACATTGATGTAGCAATAATACAAGAGCCCTGGATTTATGCAGGGCAGATCAAAGGTCTAGGAGATGCTAAGGGATGTATGGTAGTTAACACAAACCTGGCAAATCCTCGTACTTGTATTATAATACGCAACAATGTAAACTTTTTAATGCTAAGGGAACATTGTTCCAGGGACCTAACGGCTGTTAAAATTAGCATAGAAACGGAAGGGAATAAAAGAGACTTTATTGTGGGATCAGTATACCTTCCGTATGATCAACAAGGCTCACCACCGACACCAGAGATGGATTCTCTGGTAAGGACGAGCAAAAGTAATAAACTCTCAGTGCTTCTGGGATGTGACGCCAATGCACACCACATTTTGTGGGGTAGCAGTGATATAAACCCCAGAGGACAAGATCTCATAGACTACATTTTAACAGAAGTACTAGAGATCTTTAATCAGGGCAATGAACCAACTTTTATTACACGTAATAGAAGTGAAGTAATTGATGTTACACTGGGTTTTTCTCTCCCCAGTAGTAAAGTAAAACAATGGAAGGTATCGCAAGAGCCATCTTTATCGGATCATCGATACATAACTTTCGAAATTGATTCCGAGAAGTCAGGAACTTTGCTATATAGAGATCCGAGAAAAACCAATTGGGATTCCTATAGAGAAAACCTAGAGGATAATCTCGGAGACTGTATGGGGAAGGCCCGGACAATACCGGAATTAGAATTAATGGCTGAACAGGTAAATTCAGCAATAATTAATGCTTACGAAAGTAGTAATCAAATTCTTAGGAGAACAGGAACTAAACATCTACCATGGTGGAATAGTAAACTGTCCAAACTAAGAACTCAAACCAGAAAACTGTTTAATCGTGCAAGAAAAACAGGAAACTGGGATGAGTATAATAACTCTTTAACCTCTTATAACAATGAGATAAGAAGGGCAAAGAGAGATTCCTGGAGGAAACACTGTCAAGAAATTGAAAGTCTTCCAGAATGTACTAGACTTGTAAAAGTCCTAAAAAGAGGACCACAACATACTGTTGGAACTCTAAAAACAACTTCGGGAAAACATACGGAAACAGAAAAAGAGACTCTGGAGTTATTACTTCAGACACACTTTACTGGAGCTGTATCAATCGCCCAGAACACCGCGTCCCGGGTAATTTCAGTACCGGAACACAAGGCAGACAGAGATGATTGGACTGTAGCAAATCAAATCATCAACAGAACAAAAACTAAATGGGCTATAGATACTTTTGAACCATTTAAGACACCAGGTGGAGATGGTATTATACCAGCATTCCTGCAAGAAGGTTGGGAAATACTTTCTTCAAAACTTATTATATTACTACGGGCTAGTCTAGCCCTAGGTTACATACCGTACACATGGAGACTAACTAAGGTGGTATTTATACCTAAACCCGGGCGGAATACTTACGCCCAGGCCAAATCTTTCAGGGCCTTAAGTTTAACATCGTTCTTACTTAAAACGTTAGAACGATTAATAGATAGACATATCAGGGACTATGCTTTGGTAATCAATCCACTGCACCGAAACCAATATGCCTATCAAGCTGGTAAGTCTTGTGAATTGGCCATTATGGAAATCACATGCAGAGCTGAAACAGCAATAAGGGACAAGGAACTTGCCCTTGGAGCTTTTCTGGACATAGAAGGAGCATTTGACAATACGTCTATTGACTCTATAATAAAAGCAGCTGAGCATCATGGCGTAGATCAAACTATTTGCCGCTGGATAAATTTTATGTTAAATAACAGGGAAATTACAGCAACATTAAACAGTTCGAAAGTGAGAGCGAAAGTCACCAGAGGATGCCCACAGGGCGGGGTAATCTCACCGCTTTTGTGGTGTCTGGTGATAGACGATCTTATTGTTGAACTGAATGGTGCAGGTTTCTATACTCAGGGATACGCAGATGACCTAGTAATTTTAATAAAAGGCAAATTTATGGGAGTAGTATCAAACTTGATACAAAAAGCCCTAAAAATTGTCGAAACATGGTGCATAAAACAGGGACTATCTGTTAACCCAGATAAAACTAGTTTAGTGCCATTCACAAGAAAAAGGGATCTAACAGCTGTTAGGGAACCTATTCTTTTTGGTCAACAAATCCACCTGGTAAATGAAACGAAGTTTTTAGTGGTCATCCTAGATTCCAAGCTTTCTTTCAAAACACATGTGGAGAAAACAGTCAATAAAGCGACAAGAATTCTATGGGCTTGTAAAAGAACAATAGGTATTAACTGGGGACTTTCACCTAGAATGATGCACTGGATGTATCTAGTAGTGGTAAGACCAGTTATAACGTACGCATCACTAATCTGGTGGAAAAGAACTAAATTAGGAGAATGCAGAAAAACACTAAGTACTGTGCAAAGAATAGCGTGCCTTGGGATAACGGGGGCAATGAAAACAACGCCTACCGCGTCCCTAGAGGCAATTCTTGGAATCGCGCCTTTACATCTAGTTGTGCAGGCAGAGGCAAGAATAGCTGCATACAGAGTAGCTTCCTATGGAACAAACTCGAGATATATCCTAAATTCGGAAATTATGAGGGACATAAACAGAGATCCAACATTATGTCGGAATTCAGATCTTATGGTACCAAAAATTAATCTTGTTAAACCATTCAAAGTGGTTATCTCACAGAGAATGGATTGGTCAAGCACAAAAAAACGTTTGAAAGGAGACATCTGGTTCACGGATGGATCTAAAACTGAACAAGGCACTGGAGTGGGGGTATATAATGAACGAACAGAGAATAGCATTAGCTTGGCTCTGGGAATTCAAAATTCCATATTCCAGGCAGAAACTTTTGCAATATATAAATGTTGCAAAGTTATACTACAGAGCCTTTCGGATTGCACAAATCAAAAAGAAATCTGTATCTGTACAGATAGCCAAGCAGCTATTAATGCGCTTAAGGCTTACAGAACAAAGTCAAGAACAGTCTATCAATGCTTACAAGCACTGACAGAACTGGCAGAACACGACATTGTTACAACAGTGACATTGGTGTGGGTGCTGGGTCATCAGGGCATTGGAGGCAACGAAATGGCTGACACTCTTGCAAAAGACGGTACTAGGATTAACCAAGATAATGCCTACGTATTGTGCGGGATTCCCTATAAAACCGCAAAGAAATCAGTCACGGAGTGGCTGCATAAAAAACATACAGGAGAATGGCTGGAAACTGCCGAACAAAGGTACACCAAAACATTTCTCCCGGATAGAATTAATCCAAACGCTATAGATATTATTAATCTTAGTAGGAAAAGTATCCGAGATATGATGGGTATCTTGAGTGGACACTGCCATCTGGCAAAGCATCAACACACACTGGGCTTAAACGATAGCCCAATATGCAGAAAATGTGGAGATTCATTTGAAACACCTCTACACTTGATTTGCGACTGTGACTCTCTAGCTCAAAAAAGATACAACAAGTTTGGACTAAATGAGATAGAGAGAGACTCAGTGCATAAATTACCGTGGACCAAGATACTGGATTTCATAAGAGAGACAGGACTTCTTACATGAGATAGTTCAAAGGGACAGTACAATAGGCCACTAGGCCGCAGTGCTCTGGGACTTTATGACACCAACCTTTCGAATAATAATAATAATAATAAACATACGTAAATAGTTACAAGAAGATTTTGTTCATTATATGTAGAATAGAATAAAATTAATTTTGTTCATTAGTGAGTTTCATGTTGTTAAGTTTTATCACGTGATTATGGCGTTCCTATCTTTTTATCTTGTCCCGGCTATAGTACGTTCAAAAATAAGGGATACCTTTTTATATAGACTTTTTTCAAAATTCAATAATAAGGGAGGTACAACCCTGTAAAGGGGTGTAATAAAAACCATTTTTTAACACTTAACACTTTAATCAAACTTAATGAAAACTCACGTACAACTTTCAAAAGAATCATACAATACTAATATTAATTAGTTACCAAAATAATGTTTTACAGCAGATGTTGAAAAATTTATAAAATATATAGGCCCGTATTCTCACCTCATATGAAAAAGTGCTTTTTCAAAAAAGTGTTTTTGACGTTCACTTAAAATCATTTATTAAGCATTTTAAAATAGTTTATTTAAATTTTATAATACCAAATATAATAAAAATGATCAAATATAGAAAAATTATTTATATTTGTTGACAAACAGAAGCAAAAAGTTATTTTAAAATTAATGATAAAAGCACTTTTTCACGAAAAAGTGAGGTGAGAATACGAACCATAGTATCTTGTATTTTGTTAACTAGTAACTTGTTTCTATGTTCTGTTTATTTACTGTAAATGATTTGTTCTATTGACAGATTTTTTATAAACTTTGAATAAGAATGCAGATGTTTTTTGAAACTGAAAAATTTCTGCTTGTACATTAAAAGTTTTGTCTCAATTATTTATGAAGCGGGCCCTGACTAACTTGTGTCTGTTTTCGTGAGAATCGAACGAAATAAACTCTAATTATATTAAATGCTGATTGAATTTGCTTAATGAGAAGATATTGTCACGAGGAATTAACGATTAGGGTTGACGAAAAAAGTGTTTAAGTTTATTTCGGATTCAATTTCGTTTTTGTTTTGATTATCTTCTTTATCTTGAAATATTAATATTGAAAATTATCTTGTAAGTTCTGTACTGAAATACGTACAGAACTTAAACCTAAAGTAGTTTTATTTTATATACTAAGTTCTGTTATATACAGGGTGTAACAGAATAACTATTCCTAATTTTCAGAAATGATAGAGGGCACATAAAGAAACATTTTTTATCTTTTTTTTTTTGGTAGTTGATTGTACATCGTTACAACTTGTGTATCGAAAATGCTGGTCGTAACTTCGAACAATTTTTATAAAATTTAATGCGCTATTATTTCTAATAAAATGTTCCTTAACTTAACTACTCTTTGATGTTTTGATTAAGATTGTTTTTAACGATAACTAGAGAAATTTCCGGACACTAGTTTATTAATAAAAAATGTTTCTCTAAGTGCACTCTATCATTTCTGAAAATTAGGAATAGTTATTCTGTTACAGCCTGTATATAATGTTGTAATTGAAAAAAAAAGTCGTTTATTATCAAAATTTACAAATATTTCTTTTTGTTTCAGGTAAGAATCATCATTCATTTGATAACTTAGTAATAAGTTTTTGCAAATCTTCTAGTTTGGTGAGTTAATATTTTCAAATAATATTTTAGTTTAAAAAAAATCGAAAAATTAAATATACACTCTAAAACAAGTTATGTAATTTTATTTAATTTTACAGTGTAGTAATTATATAAGTTTAATTTATTTTTATGTGTTTATTCTTTCATATAATTTTAAAATAATTGAAATTTATTTTGATAGGGATTTTCTCGCCTGTAAAGTTGACTGTATAGTTTAGCAAATGTGTAATTCAAGTTGCTTATATCTTCGTAAATTATTATAGCACGAGAAACTTATTGTGTAGATTTTACTGACAAATATTAATTATTTAGTCATATGTTTTTGTTTAGTTGACAAGTACTAAGTGTTTAAGTACTTTGCTAATTTTCTCTTATGCTAAATAATTTTGTGTGGTTTTTGAGTAAATTAAGAAAAATAATTAACAGAGAATACGGATCTATAAATAAAGAAATTTATTTTTTATTGTAAATATTTTAGAGTTAAAACTATAATACTTCTACAAGAAACTTTAATAAATAATATATTAAAAATTGAATTAATTTTAATTTATAGTTTGTTTTTAGTTTTATTTCTTTTTCTTAGAAATTTAACTTCTAATTTAAATTATATGTTATCTAGAAAATATTTATTAGAAATTTTTAAATATATTTTCTTTTTATTATAATATTTATTCATTCTGTTTCTTCTTCAATTTCTTGAAATTTTTTTTTTTTTAGTTTTACTGTAATGTTACTTTATTTCGTCATTTAAATCATTTTTCCTGATAAAGACGGGCGTTGAGTTCGTCGAAACGTCGATTATTAAAAAATATTAATACAGAACTTAAACCTAAACCCGTTTTATATTATATAATAAGTTCTGAAAGATATTTTTACTATAATATTAAATTATTTTAAAGTTTACTAATTCAGAATATATAAAATATAAATTTTAACTTGAGTTAAATTTAATCCAATGTTAAATAACTCTCGACTTAACTCTTGTTAATGACACATAATTAACAATAATATTATATTACGATTCATATATTAAACACGAAAACAAAAATCTGACGTAGCAACAAAATTATTTTGGAAAAACAAAAATGTTTTGAAGAAGTTTCAAAACAAGAAGAGATTATTTATATCGCATAATCAACTGAAAGTAAACGCTTAAAAAAAACCTCAAAAACTTTACTAATGCCTCTCAGCTTCGAAAAATAAAAAACTAACCAAACTTTTTTTTCACGAAGTCTGAATATAAAAGTTTCCGCGCAATGGGACCATTGTCAGAGTAGAATTTTGTTTCGTTATTCATGTGTAAACATTAAAACACGCGTGTTCAAAGTTAGGTAAATAATTTTTTATTTATTTAAATGAGAATTTAATAAATGTGTGAAATTTGAAAGTGCTTTTTTTGTTTTTTTTTTTTGTATTCCGGAACTATTGTATTGTTTGTTTTTTGCTTTGTTTTCAATCTACAGGAAACAGATTATTTTTATATACATGCAAAAATAATATTATAAGTACTTAAATTTTTTTATTACCTGCAGAATATAAAATATATAAATATATAAATTTTAGTTTTATATAAATTTTTTAAAAATTTTGTTGAAAATAATAATTACACTTTTAGCAACTTTTAATTAATTGATTTTAGACATTTTTTAAATTAAAACGTTCAATGAATTTATAATTTAATCTGAATGTATTTTAAAATCTAACAAATTAATCTGTGATAATTAAATTTTTATTATTTTTACAGCAGGTCCGGGAAGTTAGCAAAGCCACTTTCACCAAACAAAAAATAAAATATTGATTAATTTGTCGTAAATTAGTCGTAATTTTGTCGTGAAATCAAAAAATTTGTCGCGCCCTATTTTAAAAAATTATTGATGGCTTCGCTAACTTCCCGAAAAAGTTAGCGAAGCCATCCTTCAAAATTAAAAAAATATTAATAAAATGAACCGCGGATGTAGCTTATAATTTATCGTAAATAAATCGTAAACGAATAAGAGTAATTTTGTAACGAAATTATTATTACTTGCAAATACAGAAATAATAAACTTAATGAATGTGTATGCGTACAATGCATATATGGATAGAGCATGTACAACAAAATAAAATCGAACAACAATTTTAGTAACGATTAATTTACGAAAATTTAATATCTAATAATTAACGTGAAAAAATTATTTTTCATCTTCTAAATTAGGTGGCCAGCCAAATTACAACGAGAAATTGACACGGCCACTCATCGAATAGTTAGTCGAAGATCACAGTGCTTAAATAACGCTTATTTAAAGAGCAAAATGTAACTTTTTGGTATATATTTTTTGAAAACAACAGCTTATAGAAAATTAATAATATAGTTATTAACATAAAAAATAAATAAACAAATTAGTGAGTAAGATTTTTTTCAATGTGAAGGCAAATTTTTTTTACAGTTGCAAACTTTTCGGCCTTAAGAAATAAGTAGTATAATATGCGACAGAATTTTAAATAGGATGAGGCTATTTATACATACGGTATGTATACGCAATTGGCTATTTATACATACAGTATGTATACGCAATTGGCTATTTATACATATAGTATGTATACGAAATTGGCTATTTATACATATAGTTTGTATACGCAATTTGCTATTTATACATACAGTATGTGTATACAACTGGCTATTTATACATACTTTATGTATATGCAATTGGCTATTTACAGATTTACATATACTGATTGTATGTGCTATTATTAAAATTAATATTTTGATAATAACTACACAATTATAAATAATTATAGTTTTATTTATTAAAATTTATTTACAATATTGTTCAATAAAGTAATACATATACTATAAAGTATCATTAAATCGGAGAAATAAATATAAAGTAAAATAAATATAAATCAAAATAAAGTAATAAATATATTATTTTTTATTCTGTATTTTAATTATTTTTTTTTGTAAAAGGCTATTTATACATACGGTATGTATACGCAATTGGCTATTTATACATACTAAAAAAAAAAACCTAAACCAACCTACTAACCTAACCTACCCTAAATAGCCAATTGTGTAAAAATACTGTATGTATAAATAGCCAATTGCGTATACATACCGTAAGTATAGCCACTTTCTATAACTTAACTCTTATCAAGCTACTAAACCTACAAAATGAATATAATTGCACGGCAGACGGCACCCACAGCTACTTTACTGTCCCCAGCAGAAAAGTTCATTTTAATACAGTATTACAAGGGTGTTAGGTTTAGCTGAATGCGTGGTTTTGGCGTTGCTAACTTGTACACATGCTGTATGTATAAATAGCCAATTGCGTATACATACTGTATGTATAAATAGCCAATTGCGTATACATACTGTATGTATAAATAGCCACTTTTTTTTAAATAAGCGTTATTTAAGCACTGATCTTCGACTAACTATTCGAAGAGTGGCCGTGCCAATTTCTCGTTGTAAATTGGCCGGCCACCTAATTTAGAAGATAAAAAATAATTTTTTCACGTTAATTATTAGATATTAAATTTTCGTAAATTAATCGTTACTAAAATTGTTGTTCGATTTTATTTTGTTGTACATGCTCTATCCATATATGCATTGTACGCACACACATGCATTAAGTTTATTATTTCTGTATTTGCAATTAATAATAATTCCGTTACAAAATTACTCTTATTCGTTTACGATTTATTTACGATAAATTATAAGCTACATCCGCGGTTCATTTTATTAATATTTTTTTAATTTTGAAGGATGGCTTCGCTAACTTTTTCGGGAAGTTAGCGAAGCCATCAATAATTTTTTAAAATAGGGCGCGACAAATTTTTTGATTTCACGACAAAATTACGACTAATTTACGACAAATTAATCAATATTTTATTTTTTGTTTGGTGAAAGTGGCTTCGCTAACTTCCCGGACCTTTTTACAGCGCCGTAATTAATATTTAAGTGCAGTTTTGAAAGTTTTCTAATAAAGTTTTGCAAGTTTCTCGAGTTATAAAGTTGATATACAAATTTTATAGGCAAACAATATTTTTTTTTTTACAGTTTTTATAACTTTTTTTACTAAAAAGTCATCATAAAAAAATCTCGGTTGCAGCAAATTTATAATATTAGGTGTACTGTATATTTTCAGATGTTTTATGTTTTTATTTTCTTTTAAATTTACAGTCTACAATTACATCTTATATAAATTTTTTAACATAGTAAAAAATCTTTCAGAATTTATTATATTAAAATAAAAATGTTTCATGTTTAAGTTTTCTATTAATATTTATTAATAATTGGCGTTTCGACGAACTCAACGTTTATCTTCAGCAGGAATTGATATTTACCCAGTAGCTTGTTACCACTTTGACTGCAAGGAAAAAGTGGTATAGCGTTTAGTACGGTGTCTGTAACATTTTCAAAAAAAAAATTTGTGTATAGAAATCTTTCATATAGTTCCTAGATGACGAATCTGAACTTAGTTTATGTGGGTGTATGTGTGTGCGTCGTCAGCTCGCTCGGTCGTAAGTCAAAATTTTGTGGCCGCAACTCTTCCTAGACGTTTCAACCGATTTTAATGAAATTTTCAGGATAAATTTGTCGAGTACCCAAGATAGGGTCATGTGGTTTTTTTTTTTAGTAATGCCAACTTTCCGAGAAAAAAAATTACTAAAGTTTTTAAAAATTCATATTGGCTACGTTATTTATCCGATTTTGATCAAATTTTCAGAAAAGATTTCCCTAATGCTCCCATTAATTATATAATTTTATTAATATTTAGTGTTGCCAACTTTCCGAGAAAAAAATTACTAGTTTTAAAAAATTTATTATGGCCATGTTATTTAACCGATTTTACTCAAATTTTCACAAAAGATTCTCCTAGTATTCATATAATTTATGTAATTTTAACAACATACAGTGTTGCCACCTTCCGAGAAAAAAATTACTAAAATTTATTGTGGCTACATTATTTTTTCGATTTTGATCAAATTTTCAGAAAAGTATCTCCTAGTGCCCACATAAATTATAATATTATTAAAATACAATGTTGCCAACTTTCCGAGAAATGTCAAAGTAGTCTATATATGGGTTTACCCATATACTTCTAATCTTGTTTTTATTTTCTGTTTATTTACTGTAAATGTCATTTATGTAATCTAGAAATCATAGAGTCTCATGATTTGTAGATAAAATTATATAATTTTTTTTAGAGTGTAAAGAAAGAGATTTGGTAATTTTGAGCTTGAAAATACGAATAGAAAATTTCTGCAAACAATCTGATTTGTTCTTGAATAATAATAATAAAAAAAACATAGTATAGTCTAGTTACATTAGTTCCCTTATCTATGGTAACCACGGAAGGGTAGTGTAACAATTTGCTATCTTAGTGCAACTTAAGATGACAAATTATACTTCTGAGTATATCCTTTATCTGGTTAGATAAAGTTGCACTTGGATCTTGGTTATTAAATAATTACGATAGACAAATATAATAAAATATATAAACTTTAATAAACAAATATAATAAGAACAATTACAAAATAATTACTTATAAATTTAGCGATAAAATATGAATCCAAAATGTAACTTAAACGGAGTCATTCTTACCGTGAATCGTAACACGACTCTGACCGTCACTCTGACCGTAACACTCCGTTGACCGTAACTGCCTCAGTCTTGAAGCTAACCCCTTTTTAAGTTACATTTTGGCCACCAAACTGGACTCTGCGGGGAGGCAACGTACGCATAAATAACTAGTTCACTGTGCAATCAAACTTTGAACGTTATTTCAATATATGTTGAAATTGCTGACACTAGCTCAAAGTTCGATGCACAATAATGCTTAACAAACATTTACGTTTGTTACATTACCTTCCCCTTTATAAGACTTAATTCTCTAATTAAGTCTCACAAAAAAAATAATCCAATTCGATGTTATTTTTTTTTTAAACTATACTAACATAACATATATTACTTAAACATATTGCTTACTAAGCAGAACAGAATGTATTACCTATCTTAAAAAAATCTGAAACTTAATGAGCAAAACCATTTGAAAAAATACAAAGAACTTTTAAAAATTCATATTTAAAAAAAATCATAATTAAACTGTTCTGCCAAATATTAACTTATAAGCTAACATAATAAATTAAATAACAAACTAAAAAAAATTACACAAACATAAATATATAATTTAACCTACATATCGAGCTGAATCATCAAAAAAAATGTTATCATTTTTATTGTTGTGCAGTGACATTGATAATTTTACTATTAACTAACAACTGCAAGATTGCAAAAATTTTCATACTGACCTACATTATTATTTTTAAAGAATTTGCAAATACAAGTTAAACTATTTTAAACATATTTCTGCATTACTGATAGAAAAAAAATATTTTTTTTTATTTCCAACAATAATAAAATATTTACTGATTACTCTTTCTGATCAAACTACTTCAACGCGTAAACTTACAATAACTAAACCAGAACTAAACTAAACAGTAACTAAGCTAACTAAACAGTAACTAACGCACTAACACTTTATTGTTCTATATTACACTACACTACTTATCATTTGTTTTTCTACACACTAGTTCACATTCACGCCCAAATTGTCCATATCGAAACAAATCAAAAAGTTATCTTCTCCGACGTCGGGCATGTGGATGACGCAGCCATTTTGTTCGCTGATGCCGATAGATTTTATTTTTATTTGATACGTTTGAAATTATTGTCACACCGAACAATAATTTCCTGTTGTTTGGTTTAGTGTTCACTTGAAGCCCACCAATTAACTTTTCCCGCTTAACTTTTCTTCTTGGTTTTTTCACACACCATACTGTTTCTTTCCCGTCAAAATTCTTCTGCTTAAATAGCGCTTTTCTTTGCCTCTTCACTGGTAATATTATTTTCCTTTTCTTTTTTTCTTTTGTTTTAACTCTACTTATCACTCTTTTTCGATTATCTTTTGGTCTTGGTTTCTTCACACACCATACTGTTTCTTTCCCGTCAAAATTCTTCTGCTTAAATAGCGCTTTTCTTTGCCTCTTCACGGGTAATATTATTTTCCTTTTCTTTTTTTCTTTTGTTTTAACTCTACTTATCACCCTTTTTCGATTATCTTTTGGTCTTGGTTTCTTCACACACCATACTGTTTCTTTCCCGTCAAAATTCTTCTGTTTAAATAACGCTTTTCTTCGCCTCTGGACTGGTAATATTTTTTTCTTTTTCTTTCTTTCTTTTGTTTTAACTTCACTTATCACCCTTTTTAGATTATCTTTTCGTTTTTTGTCTACACAATTTCTCTTTGACACTTTACTACATTTATTTTTAACACTTAATTTGTCGATGCCCGTGCTGACGGTGTATTGCCTGGATCTTGCACCAGCGACTATACTGCTGTCATCGACGCTACTAATTTGAAGAGACTCTTCCTCTTCGATGTGGCCTGGCATCTCAAGAGACTCTTCCTTACTAACACTGAACACAAAACTTACTTCGTCGACGTTGTATTGCCTGGATCTTTCACCAGTTACTATACTGCTGCCGTCGACGGTACTGACCTGAAGAGATCCTTCTTCTTCGATGTGGCCTGGCATCTCAGAAATCTCTTCCTTACTAATATTAACACTAATTTCGGGAAGACCAACTCGGGTCCCGAACCAAAAACGCAACCAGTGGCATACCGTTCCTACTGAACTTGGTCGCCATGCCTCTGGTAATTCTAAATAGGCTTCTTTTACTAGCCCACGAAATCTTGTAGAACAAATTATTTTAATTTCTACATCCGACCAATTTACACCATTTTCTAACTGACTGGCGAAGTCTTCTGTATTACTTTCGTCACAAAACTCAAACATTTTAACACTAACTGATGTACGTGGTAACGCTTACTTATATACCACGGAATTACGGTCAAAACTAACTTACTAATTTTTGATTCATATTTCATATATTTACTTTCGCGCATCGACTAAAATTTTTTTCTAATTTTGATTATCGTAATTAAAACCAAACTATAAATACTCAGACTACTGAAACTGATTGCTCGTCAATCGATCCCACTTCTGACACCATTGTAACAATTTGCTATCTTAGTGCAACTTAAGATGACAAATTATACTTCTGAGTATATCCTTTATCTGGTTAGATAAAGTTGCACTTGGATCTTGGTTATTAAATAATTACGATAGACAAATATAATAAAATATATAAACTTTAATAAACAAATATAATAAGAACAATTACAAAATAATTACTTATAAATTTAGCGATAAAATATGAATCCAAAATGTAACTTAAACGGAGTCATTCTTACCGTGAATCGTAACACGACTCTGACCGTCACTCTGACCGTAACACTCCGTTGACCGTAACTGCCTCAGTCTTGAAGCTAACCCCTTTTTAAATTACATTTTGGCCACCAAACTGGACTCTGCGGGGAGGCAACGTACGCATAAATAACTAGTTCACTGTGCAATCAAACTTTGAACGTTATTTCAATATATGTTGAAATTGCTGACACTAGCTCAAAGTTCGATGCACAATAATGCTTAACAAACATTTACGTTTGTTACAGTAGTCTGGGAGTTTTTTCCATCTCCTCGGGGAGACAGAATGAATGAGCAGTGCGAACTGCAGATGAAATGTTTGCAAAAGGTCGCCGTTTGGCGTGACAAATTGTGGAAAAACGCACAGAGCTAGCTGACAAATTTTAACGCTATTTTAATACACGCGCGCGGAAGCCCATTGCATCAAATAACTTTTGTTGAAAAGATGAAAAGAAGCGAAATTCTAGAATTTCCTTTTCATCACCAATACAAACGCAAAGTTATACGAACGCAGATCTTGTTATGTAATGTACTGGCTACTGACGTCAAATGCAGAATGCTTCGTTCTCGCAGAACCGGTACAGAATTCATTTCTATTCAGAATTAAATTAATTCAAAATATAAATAATGGTAGATGTTTGGCTATAAAATATGAGTCGTATAGATGCAAAACTCACTATTTGCAAATTTTAAGTTCTGAGATATTTGCAAAAAACTGTTATAGCTAAGTGTAATTATATTTTGATGATAAAATCTTGTTACTAGATGGCAATACTTATTTAAAATCGTGAATCATTGGTTTTATACATCATTAATTCATACAAAGTAACTGTTTGCTTTCCACCAATAAAATTTTTATTGGTGGAAAGCAAACAGTTACTTTTGCATCTAAACTATCAACGCAAGTAGTGAGTTTTGCATCCAACACTAAACTTTAAAGAGTGTTTCTCATATTAAATACTGAATTTTTTTTCTAACTAACCTAACTATCGTATTCCTTGTAAAATTCTACGTCCAAATCGCGCAAAATCTCATTTTTCACTTTTTGTCATATAGTGAGTTTTGCATCTATACGCCTGATATGATCTTGTTCAAAATGAAAAATATCAAATAATAATAATATATGTTATATAGGTATTTGCAGAGATCGCCACAATATTAAACTACTTTTAGTTTAATAAATATTAAAATGATTATTTTGTCCGGTTTTTTATGTCAGATGCGTTAATACGAAAATTTACAAACATCTGAAACGATATTGTCATTATTTTTCCGTAATAGGCAGAAAATAGAAAAAAATAACATTTTTTTTAAATTTCATTGCGTTTGAGACACTAGTAAATAGTAATTATAAAAAGTTATGTGCGTTTTTTTCTTATTTTCGTTCAGCAAACATTTTTTTAAAGATTTTGTTTTATACTTTTTATATAGTGGCAGGAATTCTATAACTTTAGCAGGACCTGCTAACTAGCAGGAACTGGTTGATAGTTCTTTTTTTAGGTACTGATTTTTTATTAATCTTTTACACTCATTGAGATAGTAATAATAAGTAATTAGATTATAAAATTTTATAGATTTTTTATTAATAGAAGCCAAATTTAATTTAAATCAGTTACTGTAGAGCCACATTGATTGATGGTTACAGTGGATGGAAAACATTTTTTTTAGTTTACTGATTATTATACATAGTATATATATATATATATATATATATATATATATATATATATATATATATATTAGACTGTGCCAAAAAAAAAATTTTTTTTTATTTCTCGCTCTTCTTTTAGTATATGTTACAATACATAAAAACATGGCAGTATGCCGGATTTGAGCCAAATCGGTTAACATTTAGAGGTCGCTCAAGTCGAAAACGTGTTATCGTTTTCGACAAATTATTGATTATGGAGACTTTTTAATATTTATTCACGTCTATTTATTATTTATGCAATAAATCATGTTTTAGTATTTGAAAACAGTATTAGAAAGATTGCTGAACGATTGAAGTCAACGTCGGTTTAGTATTACGGAAGTACCGTAACTATTTGCTTGGCTATCTGAGCTAAAATTTCAGTTTTTTTATAATAATAGCTGAAACAACTATACTTTCATGCATCCTTATCATTCATTTAATGTTTTTCAGTTTATACATGTTATATAAATTGTTTTTAATGTACATGTTCTTAATTAAAACCAACATATATCTACCAAAAAATAATTATTTACATTACATGAGAAATCGCACTTATGCTTTTCCGAAGTAAAACTAAAAATAATAATAATTAATTGTGAATTGATATTCAATTAGTTAATTGAACTTTATTACAGACAGTGTAATATATGCTTTTTAAGCTTCCCGTATCCGACATTGGTATAATATACCCTTGTCTGTATTACGCGGTCCCGTTAGATGTCGGCTTGTCGAAGGCTAAGCAACATAAGTCGATAGTTCTAAATTATATTGGAGGAATCAGATGTTTTTGTTTATTTAATTAATATAATTAGTAATTTTAAAACATTTTAATGAGCTAATATAAAGTTTTATTTATTCAACATCTTTTGTTAATAGTCCATAATAATATTTACAAATTCGATTTAGCGGAACTTGGTTTCAGACTTCTATGTTCGCTTACAATTTTTAGCAAATATTGCTTTTGTTCTTCATTTTTTGTGAGTGAAGAATTGAATTGTGTGATCAATGCTACTCCTCTTTCTGATGCATCGTTGATAACGCGCAAATGCGAAAACAAATATTTAGCTTTTCTGTAATTATCATTTGATTCCCATGATACTGGATCATCGTCAAGAAAATCACAATTAATCTGAAATCTCTCGAACAGTTTTTGTGTATGTTGTGATACTAACTCTTCGAAATTACGTGTCTTCCAATAATCTAAGATTGCATTCGAACTCGTATCTATCACTACTCGGTTTACTGGTTCGTTAAAATTAATATTCTCCTTTAAATCTGTAACCATTTTTGTTTTATTTTGGAGGGTACATTGGAATCGAAAAATGCTAGACCAATGATTTCATCAGAAAGGTACCATAAATGGTTTCCAAATTTCCTAAGAGCTGCAAGAGCAATTTGCTCATTTTCAACTCACACAATTCAATTCTTCACTCACAAAAAATGAAGAACAAAAGCAATATTTGCTAAAAATTGTAAGCGAATATAGAAGGCTGAAACAAAGTTCCGCTAAATCGAATTTGTAAATATTATTATGGACTATTAACAAAAGATGTTGAATAAATAAAACTTTATATTAGATCATTAAAATTTTTTAAATTACTAATTATATTAATTAAATAAACAAAAACATCTGATTCCTCCAATATAATTTAGAACTATCGACTTATGTTGCTTAGCCTTCGACAAGCCGACATCGAACGGCACCGCGTAATACAGACAAGGGTATGTTATACCCATGTCGGATACGGGAAGCTTAAAAAGCATATATTACACTGTATGTAATAAAGTTTAATTAACTAATTGAATATCAATTTACAATTAATTATTATTATTTTTAGTTTTACTTCGGAAAAGCATAGGTGCGATTTCTCAAGTAATGTAAATAATTATTTTTTGGTAGATATATGTTGGTTTCAATTAAGAACATGTACATTAAAAACAATTTATATAGCATGTATAAACTGAAAAACATTAAATGAATGATAAGGATGCATGAAAGTATAGTTGTTTCAGCTATTATTATAAAAAAAACTGAAATTTTAGCTCAGATGGCCAAGCAAATAGTTACGGTACTTCCGTAATACTAAACCGACGTTGACTTCAATCGTTCAGCAATCTTTCTAATACTGTTTTCAAATACTAAAACATGATTTATTGCATAAATAATAAATAGACGTGAATAAATATTAAAAAGTCTCCATAATTAATAATTTGTCGAAAACGATAACACGTTTTCGACTTGAGCGACCTCTAAATGTTAACCGATTTGGCTCAAATCCGGCATACTGCCATGTTTTTATGTATTGTAACATATACTAAAAGAAGAGCAAGAAAAAAAAAATATTTTTTTTGGCACAGTCTAATATATATATATATATATATATATATATATATATATATATATACCGGGTGTCTACTTTTTTTTTGTTACATAGGGAATACAATGCTAAAATTTTCATTTGGTGATAAATTTTCCCCTAATTATTATAGAACAAAAGTACAAATACAAAAGTTGTTTAGAATTCAAAAATGCATCAAATGATGCCAAATTTATCAATATAGGATGTTCCGATCAAGAATTAGAAGCAAATTAAAATTTCCATTTTTGCGCTCTTTACATCAAAGTGCCATGGAAATTAAACAAATAATTTCATTTCTTCTGGAGTTTGAGTTTGACAGATCGTATTTATTTTATTGTTACGTTCTGTATTATTATCATTATTATTGAAAATAATGAATAAACTTAAGGTAAATGAAAAAGTTCAGTGCGTAAAATGGTATTTTACTGGAAATTCGATACGACGAGTAAGAGATTTATTCAGCGCTTTCTTTGAAAACCGTCCCATACCTTCCGCTATGACTATTCGTAGGATAATTAAACAATTCGAAGAAACTGGAAGTGTGTTAAAACGTTGTAAAAATTGTAGAAAAATCAACGCAGAAGATCAGGAGGAGAATTTAAATCAAAATGCAATTAAAGAAAATACATTGAATATACTTTTGTGTGTAACGGAAAACCCAAATGTTAGTGTGCGTCAACTTGGTGCTGAATTAAATTTGCATCCTTCAACAATACATAAGGTACTAAAAAATGAAAAATATCATTCTTATAAATATTCCACGCACCAAGAGATATTTGAAGCGGATAAAATGGCTAGAAGCGAATTTAGTAACATTATTATGGAAAAATCCAATTTAGACAGAAACTTCTTGAAATCTATTTGTTTTACTGACGAGTCTACGTTTACTTTACACGGCGAACCTAATACACAAAACTTTAGAATATGGAGCCAAACAAATCCTCATTTAATGGTAGCAACACGTACCCAATATCCAGAAAAAGTTAATGTATGGGCTGGAATTTTTGGCAGGTGTATAATTGGGCCATTTTTTATTGAAAATAATTTAAACAACGAAAAATATTTGGATATGTTGCAAAATCATATTGGTCCGCAGTTAGAAGAGTGTGCAACTCAAGATAATGTTGTCTGGTATCAACAAGACGGATGTCCGGCACATTACAGCTGCAACATTAAATTATATTTGGATCAATGTTTTCCAAATTCATGGATTGGTAGAGGTGGTCCAATTAATTGGCCAGCTAGATCGCCCGATTTAGCACCGTGCGATTTCTTTTTATGGCCATATTTGAAGGAGAAAATTTATAAACGACATATCAAAAATCTTGTTGATTTGAAAAATGCCATTGTTGAAGAGTGCAATAATATAACACAAACACAATTAAGCTCTGTACGTCACGAATTTTATAACAGATTAGGTTATTGTTTGGCAGTTAATGGCGATTTATTTGAACATTTAATTTAAATTGTTAGTTTCGTTTTTGTTCTCCTATATCTTGTATTCATGAATTTTTCTGTTTTATAGGTATATTGAATATTGTAATAAATAAAGAAAGTTTTACGGAGTTCAGCTATTTACTATTTATTAAACTCTTATCCGACGTTTCACTGCACAACTTACAGCATCCTCAGGGATAAGTTTAAATTATTATAATAAATATATTAGGCATAATGCCAGTCATCTAATTCAAATGTATTGTTTTTATAACTTGAAGTTAATAAATAAATTAAACAATTACTTAAAATTATAATGGAGACATTCACAATTTAAAACCACAGCTAGTACGTAGTGTACAGCCGAGTAAAATACCCTTTCATTGTAATAAATAATAAATACTTAATACTTTTTATACTTAATAGCTTTTCATTTACATTAAGTTTATTCATTATTTTCAATAATAATAATAATAATAATAATAATAATAATAGAAATAGAACGGATGTGGAAATTGAAAGCAAAAGTGATACCAATTATAATCGGCGCAACTGGAGCTGTCACAACAAACTTACCAAAGTACTTGGGAGCTATACCTGGCTGCAATGGTAAATTGATCCAGTCACTACAAAAAACAGCAATATTGGGCACTGCACACATTATTAGGAAGACCATTTAGTATCCTTAAGATCTAGGTCAGATCTCGGATACTAAATCAGTCCACCACAACCTCACTTTATCTCTGGGTTGTAAGAAATCCGTTACCCCGATCACCTGGGTAACTCAGCCAAGTTGAGGTGGTGTGAAATAAAAACGAATAATAATAATAATACAGAACGTAACAATAAAATAAATACGATCTGTCAAACTCAAACTCCAGAAGAAATGAAATTATTTGTTTAATTTCCGTGGCACTTTGATGTAAAGAGCGCAAAAATGGAAATTTTAATTTGCTTCTAATTCTTGATCAGAACATCCTATATTGATAAATTTGGCATCATTTGATGCATTTTTGAATTCTAAACAACTTTTGTATTTGTACTTTTGTTCTATAATAATTAGGGGAAAATTTATCACCAAATGAAAATTTTAGCATTTTATTCCCTATGTAACAAAAAAAAAGTAGACACCCGGTATATACATATATAGATAGTATTATTATGTACAGTATATTTTACATAAATAGTTATATAAACAAAGGAATTTTTTCTAAATTTTATCAGATTATATCAGAGGAGATACCTAATTGTAAAACTTTTATTTCGTGTCGGAAAATTCTTGTTTTAGTAAAAACTTAATTTGTAATTTTTTTTTACGGAAAGTTGGCAGCACTGCATTTTATTAAAATTATATAATTTATGTAGGCACTAGAGACTAGAGGAATCTTTACTGAAAATTTGATCAAAATCGGATAAATAATGTAGCCACAATGAATTTTATAAAACTTTAGTATTTTTTTCTCGAAAAATTGGCATCACTGAAAAAAATTTGTATCAATATTTGACAATTATAAGAAAAAGATTTTTTTTATAAATTATTTTTTAATAAATAGATTTGCTTTGCAAACAAAACTAATTTTTTTATTGGAAATATTTAAGCAAAGTTTGATATATCGATTTTTTTTTCTCTGCCAAATTTTTCATCTCACAATTCTTCTGTTCATTTTCGGTTCAGGCTCAATCATTCTCATTCCAGTTATGAAAATTTTGCCATTATTCATTCTTTGCTCGTTTCTCGAACAAGAAAAAAACTCAAGTCAGTTTCATCTTTTTTCAATAATTTTTTTTCTCTCGCTTTATAATTTTTTTTGTTGCACAATCTGTCATAGAATCTGTTATAAATCTTTTTAATTTCGTCTGTTTTCAAACTATTTCTTTTCATATTATTTTTGTTCATTTATATTTCTTGCAGTTACGCGAGAAATGAATATTCTTCGCTAAAGAATTCAGTTCGTCGACAGTAGTTTTATTAAATTTTCCGTGCTGAAGTTACACAGAGAGTTAATATTGGAAAATTCTTAAATTATTAGTTGGAAAAGAGATGAATTTTAGAATTCAGTTACAATAGCTTGAATATTGCTTATGCTGATATGTTATTATTGACCATCACATATAGTGTGGAAGGTATTGTTTTTATACCAAATTCGATTTTTTGAGATTTTACAAATATGCATTATGTGTCTTTCTCGCCATGAAAATTTCTCCGTTCGGAAAACTAATTGTATGATTTTTATTAGACATATACAGGTGTAACAGAATAACTATTCCTAATTTTCAGAAATGATAGAGGGCACATAAAGAAATATTTTTTATTAATAAACTAGTGTCCGGAAATTTTTTTTTTTTCTTATTTTTTTTTTTTTTTGCAGTCGATTGTACATCGTTACAACTTGTGTATCGAAAATGGTGGTCGTAACTTCGAACAATTTTTATAAAGTTTAATGCGCTATTATTTCTAATAAAATGTTCCTTAACTTAACTACTATTTGATGTTTTGATTAAGATTGTTTTTAACGATATCTAGTGTATCTTGGCACCGAGAAATTTCCGGACACCAGTTTATTAATAAAAAATGTTTCTCTATCATTTCTTAAAATTAGGAATAGTTATTCTGTTACACCCTGTATAGCGATTATCTACTGATATGACAGATTAATTTGTATTATGATGTAGGTCTTAGCTTAGTTCGGAAAATTTCTATCGCGTATACATAATTATGACGAAATAATTAAAGTTATATTTTTAGGAGAGTAAAAAATCTTTTAGAACTTATTATAATAAAATAAAACTGCTATAGGTTAAAGTTCTGTAGTAATATTTATTTAATCGACGTTTCGACGAACTCAACGTCCATCTTCATTAGGAAAACTGATACAAATGACATATAGATTAAATAAACACAGAACATAGAAACAAGTTACTAGATAATAAATAAGTAACTAAATTATAAAATTTTATAGATTTTTTAATTAATGGAAGCCAAATTTTATTTAAATTAGTTACTAATCACAGTGATTGATGTTATGTTTTTTTATATAAATTTCTATTGTTTTTCTTATCAATCTGCTGCTAATTTAACAGTAGATTGATAAGAGAAGCAATAAATTAATTAAAAATCTATAAAATTTTATTATTGTTATCTAGTAACTTGTTTCTATGTTCTGTTATTTACTCTATATGTCATTTGTATCATTTTTCCTGATGAAAACGTATGTTGATTTCGTCGAAACATCGCTTATAAATAAATATTAATACAGAACTTTAATCTATAGTAGTTTTATTTTAATATTTTTCACATAATGTTTAGTAATATTGTATTAAAAATTATTTAATTTGTTTGTTTGACTTTTAATTTATTTAAATTTTTTTAACTTACAATTAGTAAAACATTTTTCAAATCTCATTATTATTAAAATAAAACTGCTTTAGGTTTTAGTTCTGTATTAATATTTATTTATCGACGTTTCGATGAATTCAACGTCCGTCTTTAGCAGGAAAAATTATACAAATATCATTCTATTTACAGTAAATGTCATTTGTGTAATTTTATCTTAATGAGTTCGGTCTAAACATCGATTATAAATAAATATTAATACAGAACTTTAACCTGAAGTAGTTTAATTTTAACCAATATAAGCATATTCAGATATAAAGAGAATGTATTCTCTCCTGCTGGTGCGTGGCGGCTGGCAGGGGCACAGCCGAGTGCCTAGTGCAAGCCAGACTTCTCGACGCTGGCGTTTTCCGACTTGAAGTATTGATTACGCGCGGCCCAGACTAACGGGATACGAACCCACGGCCTGCGCTCGCCTAGACATGACGGCTCTCTTGATTACAAACTGCGCTTGCGTTAAAACACTACACAACACGAGATATTGTGGCTGTATATATATTAAATGTTGTTTGCTACTACTATTAGGGAGGTTTACGATTAAAGTTACTAGAACGGGGGTTTGTTTTGGTTTCGTGTGGGGGGAGGGGTGTAGAAAGAAGCTTTCGATTTCAAGCGATATGTAGTAGGAATAAAAAAGCATGTATGAGAGGAATTATGAATGTGGATGAAGCGAAAGTTGCTTGTGCTGGATAGGAATGTTTGGAGACGACTGATTTCGGAATGATGAAAAGAGTTTGTGCCACACCCTTTTGGTACATGCCGTGATTGTGTATGTATGTATGTATGGAAATTAAAAATAAATAAAAATACTTTCAAATACATAACCTAATGCCATTTTATTTTAATATAATAAATTCTGAAAGATTTTTTACTATGCTATAAAATATTTGTTTACTGTCGTATATATATATATATATATATATATATATATATATATATATATATATATATATACCGGGTGTTCGTTCGTTAAGTACGTATGGGCGTTTAACATGCAAATTCGATAATTTGCGATATACTTCTTTCTCGAGTTAAATTCGGAGAAATACTTAGAATACTTTTTGATAGACAATAAAAAGTTCTATAATTTGGTTTTAATTTTAATTTGTTAGCATGTGCCGTTTGGGCGCTAGAATTTTGTTTTTTTTTATTTTTTTTGTTTTTATTGTTTTCCTCAAAAACTTTGAGGTGTAGGAAAATAAGCATGATATGGAAAAATGCGGAATAATGAGTACGATAATTAAGTGAAGAAACCATTATTCTACGATGCATCGTTTAGTAGAAAAAAATAAAAACTAAATTTTTGAAAATCTCTTGGAATTTTTTCAAAATAAGATTTTTTTTTTAAATTTGCTCAAAAAAATCCGAAAAAATTCAGTAAAATAGAGAAAAAAATTAGCTACATAATAACTAAGTAACTTTTTTTTTATCTCATTCTGATTTGGCAGGAAAAAATATTGAAAATTAATATTTTTTGCATTTTAATTTGTTTTTTCTTTTTAAGTAACTTGTTTCTATGTTCTGTTCATTTACTGGAAATGTTATTTGTATCATTTTTTCCTAATGAAAACGTACGTTAAATTCTCTTTTATCTATCTATCTTCTTTATAAATTTCTATTGCTTCTCTTATCAATATTTATGGGTCTTGCATTACAAATGATAAATAATAAATAGATGAGATACGCATTTATTTAACTCAAGTCACTGTAAAATCTCTCATCAAAATAATTCCAACTCATTTGAGTAACAGAACTCATCAGCAACTCAATCGGAACATCAAAAACTATTAATTATTGTTGAAATAGTTCATTAAACCCCTCCCCCCTCCCCCAGATCACGTAAAACAACTAGTTGTAAAGACATTAGTCTATTTCGAGGGGGGGGGGGGTGATGCTCTTTACAATACACAACGGAAATAGGCCTGGCTTCTCCTAAAACTTACCCAGCATTCCTTCTACGGACACGCACGCCACTGGAATATCTGATGACTGATTATTTTACCCTTATGATGTGATGTGGAATTTATTATACAGTTCACTGCATACTTTGCTTTATTTATTACGTTCACGCACTGTGTTAGATATGTAAAATATGTTTCTTATTCGAGAATTTTAAAAGTCATTTGGCCTGCTATACACTTATAGAAAAAATATAATTTATTATTAATTATTATTTTCATTAGACTTACAATAATATAGTAAAAAATCTTTCACAAGTCATTATATTCAAATAATATATTCTGTATTAATATATTAATACAAATGACATTGGACTATTGGAGTAAATAACAGAACATAGAAATAAGTTACTAGAATTTATAGATTTCTAATTAATGGAAGCCAAAATTTTATCTATTTCTTTATAAATTTCTATTGCTTCTCTTATCAATAATTACAAGATCAGACAATATTAACAGCAGATTAATAAGAAAAGCTAATTGAAATTTATAAAGAAACAAGATAATATCAATCACTGATTTAAATAATAAAATTTGGCTACCATTAATTAGAAATCTATAAAATTTTGTGATCTAGTTACTTATTTTGTTACCTACTAACTTGTTTCTGTGTTCTGTTTATTTAATGTAAATATTATTTGTATATTTTGTTCCTGTTAAGTCGATTATTAATAAATATTACAGAACTACAACTTAAAGCCGTTTTATTTTAATATAATAAATTCTGAAAATTTGTTTACTGTTTTTACGTGTTTATTTATTGTATATGACATTTGTATCTGAGTTAAATAAAATGTAGCTTTTATTTAATAAATAATCTATATATTTCATGATCTAGTTAATTTTTTTGTTATTTAGAAACCTGTTTCTATGTTCTGCTAATTATTTGTGTAATTTTTTGTAATGAAAACGAACATTGAGTTTGTCGAAACGTCGACTATAAATAAATATTAATACAAAACTTTAACCTAAAGCAGTTTTTTTATTTAATATAATAAATTCAAAAAGATTTTTTACTATAAGTTTAGAAATCATAAAATTTTATATAACATTTTATGAAAACTCAAAGAGGTAAATATCCTATTTATAGTATCAAATATCTTCGGATAGCGTTCGCATTACTTTTTATAATCTTAAGCGAGAATAAATCGAAATTGTATTTCGATAAAAAGCTAAGAAAAATCGCGTAAAAATAAAATTTAACGATACTAACTCTTACGAATATATACTATATAAGAACAAAACTACGCTACTACACTAAAAACTAGAAAAAAGAATCATCAACTGTAAAACCTTTTGCGCGCAAAAACAGTCACAGTACTTTTGGAACAACACATAAAAACCAGGTATTAAAATCAACGAAAGAAAACAGAGAAAGATTTCCGTTCAACGTGAAAAGAAAAACTCATAAAACTTTCACCCCCGAAAAAAGAAACATGAAAAATAAAAAAGTATATTTTATATTGAAAAGTCAAAATATTTGCATTCTATAAGCAGTTTTTTTTTTTGGGAAAAATAACACAAGAAAATGTATAAAATTGACAATCTATCAGAACACACTGTATTAAGATAAAACTTATGAATATGAATTTTCAATAAATAAAATTTGTTTAGTTCTGTAATATTATTATTGATATAACTACATAAATTTCTAAATTACATTTGAAATGAGAATGAATTACACTTGAAATATTTTATTAATATTATAACACAAAATATATACTAAGTCTCATTATTTTAATGAATTATTACAGATATTAATATGCAAGCTGTAATTTTACATAATTAAATATGTAATTCTACATTAAGTAAGCAATTTTACATACTTATTTATTACTTTATGTGGCGGTCGGACCACTTCCGGTACGAGATTCGGTTTCGGCTTAAAAGACACCACAGAGAAAAAATCATCTCTCTCCTATCGAAGCATTTCTTATTTCTCTCTGTTTCATTATTTTTGTTTTATCGCAAAATTGGAGAATTTTAAGGGAGTATATATTTGTCACGAAATAACTATGAAATTTATAAACCTAACCTAACCTAACCTAACCTAACCTAACCTAACCTAACCTAACCTAACTATAAAATTTATAAATTATTAATTAACGCAAGCCAAATTTCATTTAACTCACTGTGCAAGCACTAAGCTAAATAAAATTTAGCTTCTATTAATTAAAACAATTTATAAATTTTATGATCTAGTTATTTATTTGATTACCTAGTAACTTGTTTCTATGTTCTGTTTATTTACTGTAAATGTCATTTGTATTATTAATAAATATTAATACAGAACTAGAACCTAAAGCCGTTTTATTTTAAAACAAGTAACTTTACAAATTATACTTGTATCATAGTAATTAAATGGTTTTACGTTTAAGTTCTGTATTAATATTGATTAATAATCGACGTTTCGACAAACTCAACGTCCATCATCATCAGGAAAACTTAATAAACTTATCTAATATAAGTTCTGACAGATTTTTTTACTATGTTATAAATTTTAAATTAAAGAAAATCAAATTTTATTTAAATCTGTGCCTAGTAACTTGTTTCTATGTTCTGTTTCTTTACTATTATTTATTCCTAATGAAGACATTCATTAAATACATTGATTATTACATACATACATACACAATCACGCCATGTACCCAAAAAAGTGTGGCACAAATTCTTTTCATCATCCCGAAATCAGTCGCCTCCAAACATTCCTATCCAAACAAGCAACTTTTGCTTCATCCACATTCATAACTCCTCTTTTATTCTTACTACTTGGAAACTTTCGCTCACGCAAAACACTCTCAATCATACCACTCCAACTACTATCTAATATATTCATTAAAGCCATCGTTCTAATAACTTGTACACGTGTTTCAAAAAACCCGTATTTAAAACAAAAAATTTGACAAATTTATTATCACATACTATCTCACATGGCCGTGTGATACATGATTTTGCGTGAAATAATAATATATTAAGCGAATAATTTATATAAGCATGTTAACTTGAAATTTCACACGCTTTTTTTACACACACACATGTAAAACCTAGCATACGTCGCATAGGGTAGTTTTTACGATAAAACAGAAAAACAGTCGGCCTACCCCTTAGAACATACGGGGTAAATTATGTATGTTCAGTGCTTGTCTGCACTTTGACATCTGACAACAAAACGAGGTTTTTTTTGGAAAATTTTATCTCGCAGACGAAATTAAAATAAGTGTAATTTTAATTTTGTAACCACAGAAACATAAGTTCATTTTGGACAAATGATAATTTAGATAAATTACTACAAATTTATATTTTATTTATATTTTTTTTCTGTTGATACAAAAATTAATTAATTTAACTGCCATAAATTACTACAAATTTTAATTCTAATATATTTTTTTTTCTGTTGGTACAAAAATTAATTAATTTATGATAGCATACTAAAATTAAAATGCTGAACTATTACATACATACATACACAATCACGCCATGTACCCAAAAAGGTGTAGCACAAACTCTTTTAATCATCCCGAAATCAGTCGCCTCCAAACATTCCTATCCAGCACAAGCAACTTTCGCACTTTCATCCACATTCATAATTCCTCTCATACATGCTCTTTCACTACTACTACTCATCGGACGTCCACTTGCAAACGTATACCATCAAAATCATTCAAATAAATCGTTTTAACAGCAAACGTTCATTAGACGCATTCGCTCAACATGTCCGAGCCATCTTAACTGACTCTTAACACGGGGCAACTTTTGCTACAACATTTTTTTTCGAATTTCACACTCATCATACACTAATCGTATTTCGTACCCGATCTCTCCTATTTACACCACATACCCTCACGTAAAAATCTCATTTCCACAGCAGTCATTTTCCGCTTTTATGCTTTTGCAACCAAACATACATTATCATCAGGAAAAATAATGTTCTGTTCATTTACTGTAAGTGTCATTTGTATTATTTGTACGTCAATTATTAATAAATATTAATACAGAACTAAAAACCTAAAGCCGTTTTATTTTAACGATAATTTTTTTACTATGTTAACAAATACATATTTCGCTTCGTATATAATTTCCAAAACAAACTTACTGTAAAATCTAACAAATGGCATCACAGAAAAACAAAAACGAATCACATATAAAAATCTTGAGAATTCAGAAAACAAATGAAAAATATAAGACAAAAAAAAACAAAACACTCTGTGACAACGGAAATAAAAAACCAAACAAATGTAGATAGAAAATGTTCTCATACTGGTAAAATATATTTTTATTCTTTGTCTACAGCAAAAAATTCTTTTATATTTTCTCGTATTTTAAAAATATATGTAGTTATATGAGAGAGAAGTATACACTGTTTTAAAGTAAAGTACTGTAAGATAAATTGTAATTGGTTATAATAATAAAAAGAATAACGAGTAGGAACAATTGTTTTACACTAAATTATCTATTAAATACACTAAAAAATAGCAAAGTTCCAGAAAAATAATATTAAAATTTTACTATAAAAAAATCTGTACTATATACTTATATTCTACTAAAAAAATAACCTGGTCATTTTACAATAAAAACTATAGAAACAAGATTAGAAGTATATGGGTAAACCCATATATAGACTACTTTGACATTTCTCGGAAAGTTGGCAACACTGTATTTTAATAATATTATAATTTATGTGGGCAATGGGAGATACTTTTCTGAAAATTTGATCAAAATCGAATAAATAATGTAGCCACAATGAATTTTTTAAAAATTTTGTGATTTTTTTTCTCGATAAGTTGGCAACACTGTATTTTGTTAAAATTGCATAATTTATTTAGGCACTAGGAAAAACTTTTATAAATATTTGATTAAAATCGGTTAAATAAAATGGTCAAAATAAATTTTTAAAAATTTTACTAATTTTTTTCTCGGAAAGTTGGCAACACTGTATTTTGTTAAAATTACATAAATTATATGAATACTAGGAGAATCTTTTGTGAAAATTTGAGTAAAATCGGTTGAATAACATGGCCATAATAAAATTTTTAAAACTTTAGTAATTTTTTTCTCGGAAAGTTGGCAATACTGAAAATTAATAAAATTATTTAATTAATGGGAGCATTAGGGAAATCTTTTCTGAAAATTTGATCAAAATCGGATAAATAACGTAGCCAATATGAATTTTTAAAAATTTTAGTAATTTTTTTCTCGGAAAGTTGGCATCACTGGAAAAAAATAAAATCACATGACCATCTTGGGTACTAGACAAATTTATCCTGAAAATTTCATTAAAATCGGTTGAACCGTCTAGGAGGAGTTGCGGCCACAAAATTTTGACTTACGACCGAGCGAGCTGACGACGCACACACATACACCCACATAAACTGAGTTCAGATTCGTCATCTACAGGCTATATGAAGGATTTCTATACAATTTTTTTTTTTTTTTGAAAATGTTACAGACACCGTACCAAACGCTTTACTACTTTTCCTTGCAGTCAAAGTAGTAAAAATAACTAACCTAAGCTAATTGAATCTAGCTTAGGTTAGGTTAGGTTAAGTCTAGCTTAGGTTACTCTAGGTTAAGTTATATTTCTACTTAATATAATAATATATAATTATTACTTATATAATTATAATACAGGGTGATTTATGACGTGATTTATGGCGCCCAAACGGCACATGCTAGCAAATTAAAACTAAAACCAAATTATAGATCTTTTTATTGTCTATCAAAAAGTATTCTAAGTATTTCTCCGAATTTAACTCGAGAAAAAAGTATATCGCAAATTATCGAAATTGCATGTTAAACGCCCATACGAACTTGACGAACGAACACCCGGTATATTAGTGTCCGTTAAAAAAAAAATTTTCCAGTAAGGCTAAAATCGATAAATTTATATCGAAAAAACATCAGAAATAATATTTTTTCTTTTTTTTACGAAAGTAACAGGTTCCTCTACACAATTGAAATTTTCGAAAAACGCGTGTTAATACATACACGATATAAACTATACATATTTGTATTAACACACGTTTTTCAAAAATTTCAATCGTGTAGAGGAACCTGTTACTTTCGTAAAAAAAATATTATTTCTGATGTTGTTTCGATGTAAATTTATCGAATTTAGTCTTACTGGACAATTATTTGTTTTAACGGACACTCTAATATATATAATAACGAGAATTCGCTAAAAACAAGAACACAGAACAGAGAAACGCGTGAGTAAAAAGTAGTGTAATGTATACACATTTAAACTAACCAAGCCGCGTTTTTCCGTGCCGTGGCCGAGTGTATACAATTCACTAACACAAATATAACTAGGACATTTCCTTGACAAGTTCCGCGAACTATCGACCAACTAGCAACTAGTCGAAGATACTAAAACATACGACAACGAGACCCATATATACTCTGCGTGCGCATTTTCTACTGCACTTTCCATGTGTGCGCACAAGAAATAAATATATATAAAACGCATTAACTTAATGTGCTTCTAAAATTACTTACAAACACACACAGACAATTTCTTCTAATTAATTAGTATACAAGGTGTAACAGAATAACTATTCCTAATTTTCAGAAATGATAGAGTGCACTTAGAGAAACATTTTTTATTAATAAACTAGTGTCCGGAAAACAGTCTTAATCAGAACATCAAAGAGTAGTTAAGTTAAGGAACATTTTATTAGAAATAATAGCGCATTAAACTATATAAAAATTGTTCGAAGTTACGACCACCATTTTCGATACACAAGTTGTAACGATGTACAATCGACTGCCGAAAAAAAAAAATTCCGGATACTAGTTTATTAATAAAAAATGTTTCTCTAAGTGCACTCTATCATTTCTGAAAATTAGGAATAGTTTTTCTGTTACACCCTGTATATAAAATGCATTAACTTAATGTGCTTCTAAAATTACTTACAAACACACACACAGACAATTTCTTCTAATTAATTAGTATATACATCAACGGTTCCTTAACCCTGGGAGTCGCAAGTCCCTGGGGTAGATAAAACGGGATGTTTTGCATAGAAAAATCCAGTCGAGATTTGAAGAAAACAAGATTAGAAGTATATGGGTTAACCCATATATAGACCACTTTAACATTTCTCGGAAAGTTGGCAACACTGTATTTTAATAATATTATAATTTATGTGGGCACTAGGAGAAACTTTGAGCGAAAATTTGATCAAATTCGAATAAATGATGTAGCCACAAAAAATTTTAGTAATATTTTTCTCGGAAAGTTGGCAACACTGTATTTTGTTAAAATTACATAAATTATATGAATACTAGGAGAATCTTTTGTGAAAATTTGAGTAAAATCGGTTAAATAACATGGCCATAATAAATTTTTAAAAACTTTAGTAATTTTTTTCTCGGAAAGTTGGCATTACTGGAAAAAAATAAAACCACATGACCATTTTGGGTACTAGACAAATTTATCCTGAAAATTTCATTAAAATCGGTTGAACCGTCTAGGAGGAGTTGCGGCCACAAAATTTTGACTCACGACCGAGCGAGCGAGCGAGCGAGCTGACGACGCACACACAAACACCCACATAAACTAAGTTCAGATTCGTCATCTAGGGACTATATGAAGGATTTCTATACACAATTTTTTTTTTTTTTGAAAATGTTACAGACACCGTACCAAACGCTATACCACTTTTCCTTGCAGTCAAAGTGGTAACAACATAGTAACGAATCTTTCAGAAGTTATTATATTTAGGTTAAAGTTCTGTATTTAATATTTATTGATAATCGACGTTTCGACACACTCAACGTCCATCAGTAAACTACAATGTAGAGTAAACTACACTCTAAAAAAAAATAATGTAATTTTATCTATCCAACCATGAAACAGTATTTCTAAGTAATAATTATCAACTACTGTTCACTTTTAACATAATTGTTTAAAAATATTTAATATTAAAACTATATTACAAACATTATGTAATATGATATATTACCAACGGAATGGAAAAATGCGTATATATGTAATATCACAGTTTTTTTAAGTAAATAAACAGAACTTTAGTAAATTTGTTGTCCGGAATTTTACATAAATATAGGTAAAATTTGTTTAGTATTATTTGTAGGATGTATTTTGAAATGAATGAATTCTACTTAAAATATTATTACACAAAATATGTATTACCTAATATATCCACCATCACATATATATATATATATATATATATATATATATATATATATATATATATATATATATATATATATATATATATATAGATAGATATATATTTATTGATTATCTCAAGCGATAAAACCTTGGAATTTATATTAAAAATATATTTGAATTTATTCCTCTCAAACATACCACGAGAATCCAAAAAATAAAAAGCTCAAAATTATTTTTACCTATATATATTATAAATTAATCAGTAGGCAATATTTTTCAAAATATTTCACATATTTTTCATTCAACGCAGGAAATAATTTCAAGGAGCACATATACAGCAGGAATATATATATATATATATATATATATATATATATATATATATATATATATATATTAATTTTAGTCGTAATTACATTTGTGTAGGGACTTAAAAATATTTAACTCCGTTATAATATTTTTTTTTTTCAGGGGGTACACAAAGCAGCCCCCCCCCCTCCCTATCAATTCCCCAAGTAGTGATAAATATATACGAAATATATATATATATATATATATATATATATATATATATATATATATATATATATATATATATATATTGTGACATTTAGATGAAGAAAAATATTGGATGTTCAAAGTTAAATTTTATCAAAGTGTTCAAATTTTGAAATATTTTATTCATCTGATTTTTATCCTACCTGTCACCCATAATGGGCACGGCGTCAGTTGTTTGGAGGAGAGCTGGGTCGTAGGTGGGGTTGGTAGGAACTTTATTTTGTGATGTTGGTAAATTAGGTGGGCGCCAGTCAAAGCGGAATGTTGACGCAAAATTGAGAAGCTTTGACAAATCTCAAAAAGGAACTTAACGGGATAGGGATTTATTTCATTTTTCGAGAATTTGTTTCGGAAATGCAATAAATTAATTAAATAAAAAGAGAACTTACATGCTTTTGAAAGATAATTCGTTATATTGCATGATATACCAATTACAGAATAATGAACGTCCTTTGTTTGATGTCTGCTGGTTAGCGGGTGGTCTAGCTAAAGAAGATCTTCTTCTGCGTTTTCGTCAGCGCCGAGGAGATGCAGAATGTACAGCGCAACATAGCGGCATGATCGTGGATGGAGACATCATGAGAATGATCGCCCTCGTAATCGGAATACGCCCCGCGGGCTTTAGTACGTCATAAAAAATCATCCAGTCAATAATTCCTGCTCGATTTAGAGTATGGTCGATATCTTTCATTTGTTGATCCAAATTCGGTTTCCACAATTAACTGGTGCTGCTATACATCTGAATCTCGCTCGGACACCGTTGAAAACGACAGCCTGTTCATCTAAACATGAGGGGGCACAGCAGATTTATCCAGAATACAAACATGATAAAATCAAACAATCGAACTTGAAATAAAGGTCGATACAATCGAAATTCAACAATAAGCAATATTTTCATACAATATCATCAATATAACAAATTAATGCAAAATCAAAATACTTTACAATTTACAATTTAAAGTACACAGCTCATAAGTTAGCTCAAGTGACGTTAATGAATTTAGCAAACAAAATAAATATCAGAATACAAAATTTAAGCGATAACAACAAAATTCAATTAGCAAATAAGATGAATCTCAAAGTACAAAATTTAAACGGTAATTACATAGTTCAAAATCATGCAAGTAAAATTAAAAGATTTAACTAGAAACAAAAAATACATAACTCAAAGAAAATTCCACAATAATACAATAAAATGACTTAACGATATTTTCTAGCTAAATAAGTTAAAGTTACTTGCTCAAAAAAATATCTTCAATATCAAAATAATACAATCAATCAAAGATTTGCTACTTACAGTATACGACAAAATAAAATACGACACAAGAAAATGATTACGAATAATGATCGGAAAGAAGGAACAAGGAACAGGGAGCAAATTGGGGTCGCGTGCATGGGAGAGACAAAACACGAAAGTACTTCAGCCGATCTAGACAGAATGTCTTTCCCGTGATTTGTAAATCCGGAAGCCAATGAACGCATTCTGATCTTATAGGAGTAGCCCACGAAAACATAGGGTATTTCACCGAGAATTACGACGTGGCCACCAAAAAATATACTACAAACAAAATATCATCACAGCCGATATAGCTTCTTCAGCCTAAAATTTAAGCGCTGTGATAATAGCAAAATTATACGATACGATAAACCAAAAAATCATCGCAACACGAACAATGGCACGTGGCCTCAAAATAACTCGTATTGCAACAATCCCGAACTCTACAAAAGTTCAAACAATAAAACGCCGATACGTTTTAAACGCGAATAAAATTATCGAACGCAGTGTCGCACACTGCACAAAAAAACTTGAAGATCATAACGCGCTCTAGCAAGAGCTCGAAATTTACGAATACAGACAATGATACGCACTAAAGAACTTTCACAAACGGAAAACGGGAAGGAAATCTACTCGTATTTACAAAAGAAAGAAATGAGGATTGGAACGGGAATCTGTGCTGCTTCAAGGTTAATTTATCATCTCAAAATTACTAATCTTCAAATAAACTATAACGATACAAACTCTAATAAATTGAACTCTACAAATTATAACTCAAAACAAAATAACTAATAAAATTATTCAAGAAAGAATTTGGCTTTACTAAATATAACAAAACATAATCAAATGTAAGTTGACCATCATTGTATTCATGAGAGCAAAAATTTACGTTACTAAAATAATTCAAATATCAATAAAATCTCATGAATAACAATTCAAACGTAATACAAAATAAATAAATTGTCAACTTACATCGTTTCAAATCCAAACTAACCAATTCCATCTTGAATACAAAAACTTATCCGACCGCATGGAAATTAACCTTCAAACTCATCACAGATACAACGACGACATACAAGTAGATTATGGTTCGGGACGGCTTGCTCACGGACGAGAGAGAGATATTTCACTGGTACAAGCATATTTATGTGCGTGCTAATTTCACACATTTTAATCAATATTGCCAATTCACTAAAAAATAAATACTTTATAAAACACAATTATTTTCTATAAAATTTGACTCGTGACAAAAAGTGTTTTTGTCACAATATATATATATATATATATAAAGATAGGGTGACCAAACGTCCCGGTTTTCCGGGATTGTCCCGATTTTAGGTGCTCTGTCCCGGCGTCCCGAAACATGTCTTCGGGACGGTCTATTGTCCCGGTTTTACATATTTTATAAATTTTGCATTCGAAAAAATAGTATTATTCGAGGCCAGCAGCTCACTCATTTTACGAAACAGACGTAAGTGGTTGAAAACTTAAGCCCACATACGTACTTGTTTACATTTTCTTTGTGCCGCTGGCCATAAAGTAGTGGGGGTAATAAACCTATGTTTCGTATGTTTTTTCACTTTGCTGATCGCGTTCGTACAGATAACAGCGCTTTGGTCAAAACTTTGCATCTTTTGAGGTTACACTGTTTGCTCAAGACTTTGTCCAACTCCTAGCGTAATAAGGTATGATCCATTTAAATAAATATGAAGTAATTTTTAAAAATCGAGTTTGTTCAATCTAAAATAAATTTATATGTTCCCTATTTTGTAAATTGATAATTTGTATTTGTATATTAACGTTTGCCGTACCAACTTGGGTCTGACAGACCGGGTTAATTTTTAATATTTAAGTCAAACATTCAATCTACTTCACTGAAATTGTAGTATATAAGTTTTGCGTCTACGCAAATGTCTAGTCGCAATAGTTACTGTATGCTTAGTTTAGTAAATTCTAAAATTCAGTGTGGATTTGAACGTCAGGAGATGCGGTCGGAGCTACAGTCTATCATTAATTTAAAAAAATTTATAATCCGTGAAATTATATCTTAAAATTGCTTGTTTTTTATTTGGATTTGTTTTAAATAAATTACATAACATAAAAAATAAGAATTACGTTTATTAAATATTTATTTCTGTAATTTTAGTCAGTGTCTGTGAGACCCGTGTTGGTATCTGTTAGGAATATGGGTTTTAATTTAATTAAATAAAACACAACACAAGTATAGTAGAGATATTTTATTCTTATTAAGCAGTGATTACTTTAACAGCTATCTGAAGAGTGGATATGCTTAACATTCTGAAATGTTTTCGTCTCATCAATAAGTTTACATTGTCGAATGTGCTATCAATAATATTTACGTTTTAGTGTGTTTTTGTTATTCAGTGTATGAATTATTATTGTTGTGTGTATGTTGTTATTGTCATTTAGTGTATATTGGTTTCTTTTATATTTGGTTTTGTAAACACTCTTTTGTACATTAGAGTGAAAACTTAACAGTATCCGACGTATGTTGGTATTTCGAAGGTTAAATAAGTTAGAAAGTTAATATAAAATTAAATTTCGTTAATTACTATTATAATTTTAGACCCCTTGAAATGCCGAAGCGGAGATGTATGTATAAAGAAGATTACTCGAAAGAATGGAAGTTCATAAAAAAAGGTAGACACGAAGAGGAAGTAGAATGTACAGTATGTATGTCGTTTATAAGTATTGGGCATGGCGGTCGAGCAGATATTAAGGACCACTTAAAGTCGAAAAAGCATATTTGCAACATATCAACTGCAAGTTCTTCACAAAAAGTAGATTCTTTTTTTATCAAACCTAGTTCCAATGAAGAATATAAAATAAATGCAGCTGAATTGACTACTGCGTATCATACAATTAAACATCATTATACATTTCGCAGTACAGATTGCAATAATAAATTAATAAAAGTTTTATATTCAGATTCAGTAATTGCAAGTAAATTTTCGTCAGCACGAACCAAGACGACTGCATTAATTAAATCAATCATTGCTCCACATTCTCTTGAAAATATTAATATTATTATTGAAAAAAATAATTTTTATGGATTTTCAACAGACGCCAGCAATCATAAATCAACAAAAATTTTTCCTTTTGGCATCCAGTTTTTTGACATGTTTAAAGGAATACAATTTAAATTGTTAAGGGTCACTTCTTTGCCAAATGAAACAGCCGAGACGATCACCAATTTTTGCATTGACACGTTAAAAGAATTTAAATTAGATATGAGTAAATGTGTAGCTTTCTGCGGTGATAATGCTAATACGAACTTCGGAGGTATTCGAAGAAAAGGAACGTGTAATATTTATTATAAATTGAAACAAATAAATGAAAATATAGAGGGTATCAGTTGCCCGGCGCATATCATGCACAATACTATACAAACAGCCGCAGATAGACTCTCTTGTGATATTGAGGCCATAGTCGTTAAAATATTTACATATTTTTCAATTTATACTGTGAGGACTGAAAGACTAAAAGAATTTTGTGATTTCGTGGGAGTCCAATATCAAAATGTGTTGTCCCATTCAGGCACTCGTTGGCTTTCATTACTTCCTGCAGTAGAAAGGATACTAAAAATTTTTGAGGGATTAAAATGTTTTTTTCTTTCTGAGGAAAAAGCTCCGAAAACCTTATTGACATTTTTCAATAATCCTTTGAGTGAAGCCTATCTATGGTTTATTCATAGTCAATTGCATGTTTTTGAAAAAGGAATTAAAAAAATAGAAGGTACTAAGAAATGCTGCATCGAAGTTTATTCAATATTGGAAGAGACGCTAACCATCATTAAGGAACGGTCCGACGAAAGTTTTCTTACAATCAATGTAAAAAATGTCTTACGAGAGAAAAAAGATGAAATATCGCAATCGATGTTGTCTAATTATAATCGTGAAATTGACGACTTTTACAAAACAGCGTACGAATACCTTTTTATGTGGAAGGAAACAAATGCTAGTGTATCCGTATTCTCTTGGATGTTACTTTTAGAAATACCCGTTTGGCAGAAAGTTGAAGCCACCTGTTTGTATCTCAAAGAAAAAGGAGTTAAATTAAATGATTCATTACTCTTTAATCAAATGAGTAACGTAAAGAGAATAATGAATGAAAAATCCACAGAATGGAAGAATGGGAATATGCTCTGTTACGAGAAATGGGTGGATTTTTTTAAATGTAGTGAACACGCTGAGGAATATTCCGAAATTTTGAAAATATGTCAGTATATGTTTTCAATTCCACCTCATAACGCTAATATTGAACGGATTTTTTCTCTAATGAATATACAGTGGACAGACGAGCGAAATCGATTGGACATTTCAACCGTAGAGTCCGTTCTTCAAGTGCTGACGAATTATAATTTAAACTGCCAGGAATTTTATGAATATATTATCTCCAAACCAGAAATATTAAAACAAGTCGGGTCAACCAAAAAATACGAATAAGTGACACATTATAATAATTACATATTAATATAATTCTAACCATTTATGTACTTATTACATATATACACATGTGCATATATTTCAATTATTTAGATTTACAAATTGTATTGTTTTATAGAAATAAATGAGAATGAGACTAATGTTTCTTTTTTTAGTGTCCCGGTTTGGTTTTTTCGAAATATGGTCACCCTATATAAAGATATATATATTGGTGTGTTCTACGTGTGAATTATAGCTTCAAATTGCTTTGCTATACTAATCTCTGTGGTGCAATTTACAAATTTATCTTCGAGCACATTTAAATAGAAGTTTGGGATGATCAGGGGGGGTTGGGGGGAGGTGTATACTTTGTAACAACCCCCCCTTCTACACTCGTATATGTACAACACAAACAATTGACACACTATCAAATTTCCTTTGACAAAACATTGAAATTTTAACTATTTTTTTCGAAAATTACGTTTAAATTAAATAAAACGGCTATAAGTTGTAGTTCTGTATTAATATTTATTAATAATCGATTTATTCAACGTACGTCTACATCTAGAACAAATAATAGTAAAATAAACAAAACATAGAAGCAAGTTACTAGGCACTGATTTAAATAAAATTTGACTTCTTTTAATTAAAAATTTATAACATGATAAAAAATATTATTAAGTTTTCCTGATGAAGATAGACGTGGAGTTCGTCGAAACGTCGATTATCAATAAATATTAATACAGAACTTCAACCTAAAGCAGTTTTAATAAAAATGTATAATATAGTAAAAAATCTTCCAGAACTTATTATTATTTAAGTTTATTAAGTTTTCCTAATGAAGATGAACGTTGAATTCGTCGAAACGTCAATTATAAATAAATATTAATACAGAACTTTAACCTAAAGCCGTTTTATTCTATTATAAAGGCACTGAGAGTGTCATCTATAATTTATGACGACGCAAGATCGAACACAGTATACCAGCCTAGAAAATTCCATAATTTGGCAAAAATCACTATTAAAAATTAAGTGAAAATACGGGCCTATATTGTTTTATTCTATATTAAAAAAAAATTTAAACATTTTTGAATAAATCATTTAAATCTTCAAATGTATTAAACAGATGCTGAACTGTTTAATACAATCACCACATATGAAAATCTGTTACAGTCATTAAAATAATTACACATCTAACATTAGTTTTTTTTTTGTTTTAATTTCATATAATTTCGATTTCATATTGTGTGTGTGTGTGTGTGTGTGTGTGTGTATAGTATATTTATTTTCAGCATGTGAGAATGAAAATGAAACTTTGAATTAATTTCGCAGTAAATTAGAATTAATTACCAACTCAAATAGAGAAACAGAATTTGAGAAATTTCATTTCGTTTTCGTATTAAGTAAACCAAACACAGAAACACGAAATAATTACCGTTAGATTAGAGAAAAATTGTTGGAGTAGAAAATTATTATATTGTATAATAAATATTGATCGTCTGTTTGACATTTTGTCTAGTTCAGTTTTCAACACTGCCTATAGTATACGTATTTTGGATAACAAAAATTTTTTCGAAAATTAATTTAATAAAATAACAATATACACCACTAATTAAAATATCAAAGTTCGAATACTTTATGAACCCTACACTCTAAAAAAATTGATGTAAAATTACACAGACTTTAGAAATAGACAAAATGTTCAGTAATTCTAATAGAATAAATCTAAATAGGATAACTTTCTAAGTTGTCAAATAAAATATAAACAAATGAAATATACATTTCTTAGTTTTCAATTTCACCTAAACCACTTGTAAACTAGAGTAATATTAAATACTAATAAATAATTTCTGATTGAACCTACTGAATCTATTGAACCTTAGCAACAATTTCTGTTATAGAAAGTTTAAATACAACACGAATTACAGATGAATATGTACAAATAATCTTTTTGCTTGGCTTGGTAAATTAATTATTTTACGCGAATTTCGCAATCAAACATATTTCATATTTCGTCCATCTTCATTTTTCTATCATTTTGTCTGACAAAAACAGACACTGAGTTCGTCGAAACGTCGGTTAAAAATAAATATTAATAGAGAACTTTAACCTAAGACACTTTTTTTAATATGATTTTGTAATTTTAAGTAAAATAATTAATTTTTCCTGACGAAAACAGACGTTCAGTTCATCGAAACGTAGATTATTAATAAATATTAATACAGAACTTTAACCTAAAGCAGTTTTATTTTAATAGAATGAATTTATGTGGGCACTAGGAAAAATTTTTCGGAAAAATTTGATCAAAATCGAATAAATAATGTAGCCACAAGGAATTTTTAAAAAATTTTGTAATTTTTATCTCGATAAGTTGGCAACACTGTATTTTTTTCTCGATTGCATAATTTATTCAGGCACTAGGAGAATCTTTTATAACAATTTGATTAAAATCGATTAAATAACGTGGCCATAATAAAATTTTTAAAACTTTAGTAATTTTTTCTCGGGATTCGTCTGATCCAGAGGCTATATGAAGAATTTCTATACAATTTTTTTAGTTTTTTTGTAAATGTTACAGACACCGTACCAAACGCTATACCACTTTTCCTTGCAGTCAAAGTGGTAATAAGATACGTAAAATCACTTTCAATTAAACAAAAGGTGTCTCTTTTCAGCTGTTAATTAATTTAATCAAAGAATAGTTAATTAAATAAGAAACTTACTTGCAATAATAGATCCTTCCATCAGCCGAAGCATGTGCTGTCCATCCTGTACCATGTACACCTTCAACGGCTGGCTGAGGCAATTCGTGATCCTGATGTGGTATAGTTGAGCCGTCTAGGGGTCGCGGAGATCCAGCCGGCGGATCTACCGGACCTAGATGACGAGGTACTGCCGGGGGCAAGCCAGCGGGGGCACCAGCTCCCGACTGTTGCATTAACATCGCACTACCGGCCCCCCAGCCACCCCGGAATTAAATTGTTGGCCGTCGATTACACCAAGACACGTTTGGCAAATCGGATACCGACACCTGTTTCGGGAGCAAAACAAAACAACTTTAAATAATATTTAGCTTCCTTTAATTAATTATTTATAAATTTTATAATCTAGTTACTTATTTTGTTAAGCTAGTAACTTGATTTCGTTAAAAACAATCTTAATCAAAACATCAAAGAGTAGTTAAGTTAAGGAACATTTTATTAGAAATAATAGCGCATTAAACTTTATAAAAATTGTTCGAAGTTACGACCACCATTATCGATACACATTACAAAAAGAAAAAAAAAATTTCCGGACACTAGTTTATTAATAAAAAATGTTTCTTTATGTGCCCTTTATCATTTCTGAAAATTAGGAATAGTTATTCTGTTACACCCTGTATAACATTTGTATTTTTTATTTCTGATGCAAGACGTACGTTTGAGTACATTGTTTATTAATAAATATTAATACAGAACTAGTTGTTTTATTTTAAAGGTTATACAGGGTGGGTTCAGAATTATGTACCGTAATTGCTAGAGCTTGATAGTACATTCAAAAATAAGGGTACCTTTTTATATACACTTTTTTCCAAAACTCATAATAATAAGGGAGATACAACCCTGTAAAGGGGTGAAATAAAAACCTTTTTTTTTCTTTTAATATCTTCCAGACGCTTTTGAATAAGGGTTCATATTTTAGGGATGAGTATATGACATTAGAACCATTAAATGGCTTCCTCGGATTTGTGATCTGAATGTGATTTGAAATCAAACGTGTATAACACTCCAATTAATACATTAAATGAGTTGAGAGACAAAATCGAGCAAGAATTTACAAACATTTTAAACATCTGCTGTAAAACATTATTTTAGTGACTAATAATTAATATTAGTATTGTATGATTCTTTTGAAAGTTGTACGTTAGTTTTCATTAAGTTTGATTAAAGTGTTGAAAAATGGTTTTTATTTCACCCCTTTACAGGGTTGTATCTCCCTTATCATTGAGTTTTGGAAAAAAATCTATATAAAAAGGTACCCTTATTTTTGAACGTACTATCAAGCTCTAGCAATTACGGTACATAATTCTGGACCAACTTGTATTATCAAAATATCAATATTTACAACATTTACCAAAAAATATGTTATCTTATACCTAAATATGTTAAATATTGTTGGAACGTTTGTGCTTGAAAATTAATTATATTGTTTGGCTAAGGCAAGTAAACAAATGAAAAACAAATATTTTTTGCTAATTAAGTTCATTAAGTAAAATTTACAATCTCAGCAAGATGGATAAATGTAATTGTATATATTGTTGATTAATATGTTTTCTTGTGAGTAATATAAACATACGCGATGTTTAATTGTTTTTCCTTGCGACAAAACAAAAGAAAGAGAGAGAGGAGATGATAGTCAAGGCCGCCTATATAAACGACTTTCGTTTTTAATAGAAATGCTATAGCAGCCGTCTCAGATGAATTAATATTAATTATTGTACACTGTAGCCATGCTTATAATAAACATTTATTTGTTTGAAACTGTGCTGTAGTAGGTATTATTTCGTTTATAAATATGATTTGCATACAGTGTGTGCCTAAAGTGTCTAAATAGCTACCTAATTAGATCCGCAGAAAGTATCTAACTGAATTAATTTGAAATTTTAGATCAATATTAGTATTTTGTAAAAAATATTGTTGCAAAAGTTGGTGTTAGTCAGTTAAAATGATTCGGCCATCTTAATTGAGCGAATGTCTAATGAACATTCGGTTAAAAGAATGTACGAATTTACTTAATTTATAAAATTTATAAATTTTTTAATGATTTAGTTACTTATTTGTTACCTAGTAATTTATTTCTATATTTTGTTATTTCCTGTAATGTCATTTATATCATTTATTCTGATAAAGATGGATGTTGAGTTTCGTCGAAACGTCGATTTTAAATAAATATTAATACAGAACTTTAACCTAAATCAATTATATTTTAATATAATAAGTTCTGAAAGATTTTTAATAAGACAATATTAAAAATCTTTCAGAACTCATATTAAAATAAGAAATATTAAAGAATTTAAAAAAATTTGTAAAAATTTTATGATATGATTACTTATTTGTTACCTAGTAACTTGTTTCTATGTTCTGTTTATTTATTGTATCAATTTTTTATAATCTAGTTACTTATTTGTTATCTAGTAATTTATTTCTATGTTTTGTTATTTCCTGTAATGTCATTTATATCATCTATTCTGATAAATACAGACGTTGAGTTCGTCGAAACGTCGATTTTAAATAAATATTAATACAGAATTTTAACCTAAAGCAGTTTTATTTTAATAGAATGAGTTTTGAAAGACTTTTACTAAGATAATATTAAAAAACTTTCAGAACTCATTATAATATTGAAAAGATTAATTTAAAAAATTTATGATTTGGTTATTTATTTGTTACCTAGTAACTTGTTTCTATGTTCTGTTTATTTACTGTGTAAATATCACTTGTATCAGTTTTTCCTGCTAAAAACGAACATTCAGTTCGTCGAAACATCGATAATTAATAAATATTAACGTCTATGCAGACGATCTATAAGTGTTTGGGAGGAGAGGTAGTATGAATGTCTTCATCAGAATAAATATTAATACAGAACTAAAGCCAAAAGTAGTTTTATTTGAATATAAAAAATTCCAGACAGTTATTTTTTCCTATATACCTACTTTAGATTACATGTATTACTGGTTAATTACATCGAACTTACGTTAGCATTGCAATTAAAAATGAACGCTTGGCTAATTCGGTGAGTGAAATTATTTCGTATCTGTTTTTTTATTTGTTACGCAGGAAATTTTATCTACTTAGTGTTGTTCTTCATTTTATTTTAATTAGGTTTTATTGAACCATTTAATGATGAAATACATGCAAACGGTACAGAAATTATAATTGACGCAATACAACATCAGTACTTTTTTTAGAAATGGGAAGTTTAATCGATTTATGACTTAAACAAGATTAGAAGTATATGGGTAAACCCATATATAGACCACTTTGACATTTCTCGGAAAGTTGGCAACACTGTATTTTAATAATATTATAATTTATGTGGGATATAGGAGAAACTTTTTTGAAAATTTGATCAAAATCGAATAAATGATGTAGCCACAATGAATTTTAGTAATTTTTTTCTCGGAAAGTTGGCAACACTGTATTTTGTTAAAATTACATAAATTATATGAATACTAAGAGAATCTTTTGTGAAAATTTGAGTAAAATCGGTTAAACAACATGGCCATAATAAATTTTTTAAAACTTTAGTAATTTTTTTCTCGGAAAGTTGGCAACACTGGATATTAATAAAATTATATAATTAATGGGAGCATTAGGGAAATCTTTTCTGAAAATCTGATCAAAATCGGATAAATAACGTAGCCAATAAAATTACATTTACCGAAAACTATATCAGAAAATAATTGAGTTGTAAACATGACAATACAGTGAAAAATAAAGACCTCGGCTATTTTTAACTGCGAAAGCCCGTGAAAACATTATAATAGATGGCCGTTTTGATCTCGCGCCAAAAAAAAAAGAAAAAAAAACTATCTAGAATTAATTTCGTAATTTCGTCGCAGCCAAATTTATTATTTTTCGTCTCTGAATGATATAATTGACCGAATGGGAACTTTGCCAAATTTGTTTTTTCTTAAAAACTCCGTTTTTCAAAAATAACAAATACCAAATTTAGTTTATTTTTTCTCGTACGACAATTAAAACAAAACTGTAGTTTATTTCGATAGTTTCCGTGCGTAAAATATCGATACATGACAATTAGAAGTGCTATAATCTATACTGTAAAAAAAAAATTGTGACATTGCACAGACACAATAGTGTAATTATACTGTAATTTCATTTTAACATCTAATATATAAAATTCTTGTGTCACAGTTTAAGTGTTTATACTCCTCCGAAACGGCTTGACCGATTTTGATGAAATTTTATATGTATATTCAGTAGGTATGAGAATAGGTTTATAACTAATTTTTATACCCCCTAAGTGTTAAGGGTGGCTCACCCTAAAAAATTTTTTTTCATTTTTTCGACAAATTTTTTTTTTGGTTAGTTTTTTATGGTGTGCCATTAAAAAATACATTTAGCCCTAAATATTTACCCTCCTACCACCAACCCCTACTTTTTAATAGCTTTTTATATTTTTTAACCCCGGTCGATAGCTGATCAATGGGGTTCCGTTTAGCCAAACTCAATAAAATAAAAATAAATAAATAAATAAATTTGTAACTTTGGGACGTTGTTGAGTACACACCCGCAAAGGATTCTAGGGCCCTGGGGGCCCCAAGAAAAATATAGAAAAGTGTGAAAGAAATTGATTCCAAATAAATTGAAAATAATTATAATATGAAAAATGTAATTGATTTTTTTTTGTAATACAAAAAAATTCATAAAAAATTTAATATACACATTAAAATAAAGGCAAGACAACGTTTGCCGGGCCAGCTAGTTTTAACATAAGTATTCTATATTTCTAGCTTAAAATTCTGTAATTTTGTACATAATTCATATTAATCACATAAAGTAAATAATAAGTATGTAAAATTGCTTACTTTCTGCAAATTGCATCACATACTTAATGTAGAATTACATATTGGTATAACTTATTAAATTATGTAAAAAAAAACATTATTTTTTTTCTATTATTACTATTATTTAAATATTTTTTTTAATGCAATATTTTTACGCATTTTATGTCCGTCTAGTCAAAACAATATTTATTTTAAATTTTCGTAAAACAAAAGAAGGTCCTGACGAAAGTCTTAAGACCTAGAATAAATTGAAAAATAAAATATAAATACGTGCTATATCGAAATGTCGAATTTTACAGAACTAACCCAACTTACATCTAATATAAAATGAAAAACGAAAAAAATGGGAGTTAGATTTTCCTATAACGCGTCTTTTATTTTGAAAACAAAATTTTGTATTGTATTCGTATTATCATCAAATGCTTCGCATCTCGTGAAATAATACAGCTCGGCCAATAGAAAATGTCATTTCAACTTTGGTAATAATTATTTTTCGTTGTCTGTGCGTTATTTATATGCCTATTCTTGTATGTGTGTATGTGTGTGAGTGCAGTGGCGTAGCCAGAAACTTGTCATGGGGGGGGGGTTACTAATATTAATCAATAAAGATAATACTATAATTTGTATAAAAAATAAAAAGCAATAAAAATTATTTTTATAAAAATGAAAGTAAAATAACATATTTCATATTTCACATACGTATGTTTTTGGTCGTTCAGGTTCATGGGGGGGGTTTCAACCCCCCCTAACACCCCCCTGGCTACGCCACTGTATGAGTGTTATGTATTCATTTTTTTTTCGCTTGTGATATTTATACGTAAATCTAATGTCATTGACCTCTCGCCCAGAGATGACGATTCTAAATTAAGGTCACTATGGTATTGTATATATATATATATATATATATATTATTTTGTCACTGAAAATACAACCAAATAATACAGAAATGTACTGTATTTGCATATACAGCAACAGAATAACAAATTTTTGTCTGTATACTTTTATTTGCTAATTATAAATTTGGTTATATATTTTATAAAATCTTTCAAAACTTATTATATTAAAATAAAACTACTTTAGATTCTAGTTCTGTATTAATATTTATTAATAATCGACTCAAACGTACGTCTTCATTAAGAAAAATGATACAAATGACATTTCTAGTAAATAAACAAAACATAGAAACAAATTAGTAAACAAATATTTTATAACAGTAAAAAAATCTTTCAAAACTCATTATATTAAAATAAAACGGTTTTAGGTTCAAGTTCTGTATTAATATTTATTAATAATCGACTCAAACGTACGTCTTCATCAAGAAAAATGATACAAATGACATTTATAGTAAATAAACAAAACATAGAAACAAATTAGTAAACAAATATTGTATAACAGTAAAAAAATCTTTCAAAACACATTATATTAAAATAAAACGGCTTTAGGTTCTAGTTCTGTATTAATATTTATTAATAATCGACTCAAACGTACGTCTTCATCAAGAAAAATGATACAAATGACATTTACAGTTAATAAACTGAACGTAGAATCAAGTTGCTAGCTAACAAATAAGTAACTAGATAGTACATTTTTGAGTAAGTTTTAATTAATTGAAGCCAAGTTTTATTTTAATCAAATTTGGTATTTGTTAATTGAAAAATTTATAGAATTTCTATGATCTAGTTACTTATTTGTTAGCTATGTTCTGTTTATTTACTATACATGTCAAAAATCTTTCAAAACTCATTATATAAGTAAGTTGAGTTTGTCGAAACGTTAGATTATTAATAAATATTAATACAGAGCTGTTTTATTTTTTCGCTTTCATTATTTTGTATATTCGATCAAATATTTAATTACACTAGATTCGTATTCGATAAAAAACTAATAAATTAATTAGTTTAATTCAGGATATGTAACCTTTAAAATAAACAAAATAATTATACTATATAACCTAACCTAACATATCAAATTATGGAGCAAAAAAAACTGTCATTGAATCACCAAGCACTGAGAATGTTATCTACAATGTGTGACGAAACGTCTTCGATAAATTCAATTGATACCGGCCCGTGAACGCTAAAAAATTACTATAAAGATTCTCAAAACTTATTTGAGCTATTGCCCCAATTACGAATACAATATTTTTATTTCAACCCCCCACGGATCTTAAATTGCCCACAAGGGGGCGATATTGTCCCCTATAAAACGTATTAGTCAATCAATACAAGTAGAAAAAATATTTTTAAACATATTTTTTTTAAAGAACAACTTGTTTTTTATCGGTAGATTTTTTTATCGATTATGGTACCAAAAAACAAAATCGCGCTTTTATTTACGCATTTTGCCAATATATATATATATATATATATATATATATATATTCATTTGTTTTTCAATAAACAAATACAATGCCCATACCAAAACTAAACATATATCATATGTATTTATTCGACATATTACGACAGAAAAACAATACAACACAAAATTTGCATACTTCAATTATTTTCGCAAAATATTTATCTCACTTTTTCTCTCTGTATTTATGTTTAATATATATATATATATATATATATATATATATATATATATATATATATATATATATACATATATAAGCAGACATATGTACATTTGTGTATTTTAAAACCAAAGTTTATACTATATTAATTCATAAATAATCATATATTTGAATTTTAAAATAGACATAATTTTTTTTTTAATAAAAATAAATAATAATAACACTTTTGAAACATTTTTATAAATGTTCATCTACGATTATTTTATTCCATATGCGAAAAAAAATTTATATATCGCTTATATCGCGTATATATTAACACGTGTTTTCGCGAAAATTTCAGCTGTGTAGAGGAACCTGTTACTTTCGTAAAAACAAGCAAAAAAATATTATTTCTGATGTTTTTTTCGATGTAAAATTATCGATTTTATCCTTACTGGAAATTTTTTTATTACAAACACCCTAATATATATATATATATATATATATATATATATATATATATATATACATATATAAGCAGACATATGTACATTTGTGTATTTTAAAACCAAAGTTTATACTATATTAATTCATAAATAATCATATATTTGAACTTTAAAATAGACATAATTTTTTTTTTAATAAAAATAAATAATAATAACACTTTTGAAACATTTTTATAAATGTTCATCTACGAATATTTTATTCAATATGCGAAAAAAATTTTATATATCGCTTATATCGCGTATATATTAACACGTGTTTTCGCGAAAATTTCAGCTGTGTAGAGGAACCTGTTACTTTCGTAAAAACAAGCAAAAAAAATATTATTTCTGATGTTTTTTTCGATGTAAAATTATCGATTTTATCCTTACTGGAAATTTTTTTATTACAAACACCCTAATATATATCATAACAAGCAAATTGGACAAACCCAAAGGTAAGTATGACATTTAGAAACTAGGTCCCAATGTGACTTTATATATACTTTTAACAACACTATCGAATTTGATTTTATGATCAAACTTTTTCTCTTCTATTTTTTTTTCTGGTAAATTTGACGGTGAATTGTTCGATCTAGGGGTTGGGGAAAGTGAATTTATGTGACATAAAGGTAAACGATCGTCTTTTTTTTTCTTCATCCCCTGATCTTTCACTCCTTGCCTTCTCATCTTTATTGACAGAGTGTTTTTATACAAGCCACACTGGCTGGTCTTATAATCTTATGATATATATATATATATATATATATATATATATATATATATATATATATATATATTTGAGTTTCGGGACAAATGATATTATCTTGAAATTTTATGAAATAAAGAAAGATTTTTGGCGAATACGCGCCAAGCTTATATTACATTACATCTCTTCAAAAATTCGCCCACTCTATGTGGCTGTCCAAAGTCATGGTCTGAATAACACACAGTATGGTAATTCAATATTTTATTCATGGTTCCTAGTACCTTAAATTTTATAGGTGTCATATAACTTGATTTTTATTTTAAGTTATTTGCTTTAGTAGATTTGAGATAATAAAAATAAAAGTTGTATTATTTTCATATTAAGTTAAGGCGACAGCACTTGTTCGCGAAAAAAATGCTTTTATCATTAATTTTTGCTTCTGTTTTTGATCAAACATAAATAATTTAGTATTATAAAATTTGAATAATCCATTATAGAGTGCTTAATAAATAATTTTAAATACTTTTGGCAAAAATCACTTTCATAAATGAGGTGAGAATCATTGAAAAATAACTTTATTAAAGCGAATTTTACAAGTATTTATTTAGCAGTAAATATAGTTTATATATGAATTTAATAACGACAAAAAAAAATTAGAGAAAACGTATATAAAAAAATTAAATCAAAACTAAACGAAGGCTAATACGAATATAGTTTGAAATAGTGTGTTCCACATTTCTGAATAGTGTGTATTTTCACAAATATTTCCTATTTTATAAAACCGGATGAACTAGTAACACATACCATTGCTAAAAGCATCCAAAACACACACACACACACACGCACACGAACATACAGTATGTCCATAATGTATTTTATAAATAATTTACTTAACTAAGATGGTGAGAAAATAATTCTTTCTGCATAACTAAAAAAATAATGCTACGGTAATTATTATCAGAGTAAAATTACACAAATTTAAGATACTTTTTTTATTCGTAAAGTTTTGAAAATATTTTTATTAACCAGCCTGTATATGTTAATAGATAGATTTTGTCTTGTTATACCTTATTATATTTTTGAGTTTATCTATTTCTATAGGTACAGTGTAAAAAAATATAGCGAAATTACTGCAAAAATTTATTATAAAAATCCCTAATTTCATTTTACCATAATTATTCTGTATTTGTACCTGTAATTTTTGACATAATTAATAATAATTACATCAAGTAGCAAATTGCAGCACATACTTAATGTATTGTTGGTATACCTTATTAAATTATGTAAAATTACAGCTTGCATATTAATATCTGTAATAATTCATCAAAATAATGAGACTTAGTAACTTTTTTTTCAGACTCATTCTGGTTTGGCAGGAAAAAAAAAACAAATTAAATGGCAAAAAATATTAATTTTTAATAATTTTAATAATTTTTTATGCCAAACCAGATGACATAAAGAAAAAAGTTACTTAGCTATTATGTAGCTAATTTTTTTCTCTATTTTACTAAATTTTTTCAAATTTTTTTGAGCAAATTTTGAAAAAAGTCTTATTTTGAAAAAAATCTCAAGGGTACCCCCTTGAGATATTTTCAAAAATTCAGTTTTTATTTTTTTCTACTAAACGATGCATCCTAGAATAATAGTTTTTTCACTTCGTTATAGTACTCATTATTTCGCATTTTTTCATACCACGCTTATTTTCCTACACCTCATAGTTTTTGAGAAAAAAAATAAAAACAAAAAAATCGAAAAAAAATTCTAGCGCCCAAACGGCACATGCTAGCTAATTAAAACTAAAACCAAATTATAGAACTTTTTATGCCCTATCGAAAAGTATTCTAAGTATCTCTCCGAATTTAACTCGAGAAAGAAGTATATCGCAAATGATCGAAATTGCATGTTAAACGCCCATACGAACTTAACGAACGAACACCCGGTATGTACTTTTTCATTCCGTTGGTAATATTATATTACATAGTTCTGATTTTATGTAAGTTTTAAACAATTATGTTAAAATAACAGCAGTTGAGTTATTCTACTTAGAAATACTGGACATCATATAGTGTCTCTTGGTTTGTAGGTAAAATTACTTAATTTTTTTTTTAGAGTGTAGGTAGATAAGCCCCCACTCCTATATACCAACTTCTCAGATACAATTCCCCCAAAGAATATAATGTAATAATATTTTCGATAAAAAAAAATCGATAGAAATCTTGTTATATTTTTATATCAAGTAGATTGATATTCTCTATATTCTCTCTATTTCTCTCTCTCTTTTTCTAGCTTACCGTGCACTTATTGTTTGTTTGATAAAAATTTATTATTTTATTAGTTTTTCTTTACTTTTCTTTTATTTTTCTTCTACACACACAAAGATCACTAGATCGTAATGAATTTTATCACAATACTGTACCAACTGATTTTCAAGAAAATCATTTCTTTTTTTTTCTCTCTTAAGGATTGTTCGTTATTGAAAGGAAATTGATTAATTTTTATAACGTATTTGAGCTACCAACCGATAAAAATCAAATGTTTACAGTTTCAATTAAAAAATAAATAACTAACTAACTAACAAGCTCACTTAACCTAACCTAACCTGACTACTTTGGCTTGGTAAAAGCCCAAAATTAAATAACTGACACAATTTTTCCTACATTTACTACATCTAATTGGTAAATCCTAGGTTTAACGCGTCTATCCTAGGATTCACCAATTTTCAAGCTTTTACAATGACATTTACACATTTCAATCGTTAAATAAATTTTTTATTTTACTGTTAAAACAGTCAAAATTGTAATAACTCCTAAACCTATTTTTATTAAATAAGTGTACTAGCCCGGCCGGATAATCCGGTATCCAAGCCGAATATCCGATTATCCGCCTTATAGAAAAATATAGATTCATCTAAGAGCGTTAAATTCCTGCAAGTTAGTCAGCTTTTATGTACGCGAAATTAAATTATTCAATCGATTGAACTTAATATATTTCTATCAGACGCAAGTATAGTATAAAAGTTGTTAGATAAATATCCATTAAACTAAATTAGTTTATCGATTAGGGATTGATTCATTCATTTTTGTTTTCTTTATAGGTCGACACGGTTTCTTGATAATTTATTTAAATGGCACCCACTGATTTTATTTCAAATATCTTGCGTCTAGTATTTTTTTATGAGCACTGTGATTTGATTTCTTCGTATTATCAATTTTCTCAAATATTTTTCATACATACATACATACATACACGATCACGCCATGTACCCAAAAGGGTGTGACACAAACTCTTTTCATCATTCCGAAATCAGTCGCCTCCAAACATTCCTATCCAAACAAGCAACTTTCGCACTTCATCCACATTCATAATTCCTCTCATACATGCTCTTTTATTCCTACTACTTGGAAACTTTCGCTCACGCAAGCCACTCTCTCAATCATACCATCTTCAACTACTCATCGGACGTCCACGCAAACGTATACCATCAAAATCATTCAAATAAATCTTTTTAACCAAACGTTCATTAGACATTCGCTCAACATGTCCGAACCATCTTAACTGACTAACACCAACTTTTGCTACAACATTTTTTACAATTTCACACTCATCATACACTAATCTATTTCGTACCCGATCTCTCCTATTTACACCACGTACCCCACGTAAAAATCTCATTTCCACAGCAGTCATTTTCCGTTTATGCTTTTGCAACCAAACCCAACATTCACTACCCTATACATCAACGTAGGCACCAAAACTGCATTGTATATAAACTCAAACGGGCTTCTTTGGAAACATTTACATTCCTAGCAAAAGTTCCCAAAGCACCCAAAACCTTTACAACCAGCTTTTACTCTTCTTTCATATTTTGTTTGCGATTATTTGAAGCATATCATGAAGCGTAAATCTGTTGTATAATAAGATCTGTTTGTTATTAACACACAATTAAACATATATTTCAGTGCAAAATTTGTTTTCAAACTGAAATTAAGCGCTAATTAACATTGATTGGAATTAAATAAATGTTAGAGTATAATTGCGTAATTACATAAGTTTTAAATCGTTTAATTGCTAGTTTTAAGTTTGAGATGAAATAATACAAATGACATTTACCAAAAACAAGTTGCTAGGTTATGAAAGATTTTTTTGTTTACTTTGTATATAAATATATTTATAGGTCAAACTTGTGTATTCGTTAATATTAAAGTGAATAAATAATGTTTATTATTGTTCTAGGAATGTTCCAAAATAGGACGAAGGAATGCGTACATTCGTATGTCCGGAGATTAAGGGGGAGATGATTAGAAGTAGGAATGAATGTGGCCCACTTTCTAGGAGGTTGTAGAAGAGACCAGAAGGAACGGAGGATTTTTCGCAGACTTAATCGAACGCGTGGCACAACAGCAGATTATCATTTTGTCACAGGTAAATTTTGCACTGTAAAAAAACGTTTGTGAATGTAAGTAATTTTCTCTGCTAAAATTTCAACTTCTGTAAAAATTACTCTTGGCTTTTTTCTAGTAAAATTACTTAGATTTTTTTTTAACAGTGTGCTTATAGAATTACTAATTGCATTTTTTTAAAATTCGCCTGTTTATTTCACACTAACTCGAAATACGATTTCTCAGCTAATGTTCATGTTAATTTTACATAGGTTTTTAAACAGTGCAAAAATACACAATATGTTTTTATTTCCAGTTGAGTTATTTTGGCGGTGCGCTGCCCCCCAAAGAACATGGGTCATTCAGGATTTTATTCGTGTCCCTCCGAAGCAGAAACGTGATGGAGGAACAAATTCGATTTACCAAGAAGCTAAGAGAATCCACAGCTGAAAAGGAGTCATTGGTAAGGAAATGTGCACATGGTTTATTTATTCTATATTTTCTATATCCTTCTGTATTTATTTTCTCTGTTTCTTCTGTTAATTCTGTAGCTAAATTCAGATTCTATATCTTCTGTAAAGTTATTATAATATTGTAATATTTGGGGGCATTGTTTAAGTAAATATTTAGTTTGATATAATATTATTAAAATATATCAATTTACTGATTTTGCAGAATCAAGACTTGAGACTGTTGAGGATTTCTACAAGATCTGTTTTCTATTCCAAGGCCATAACAACCGAATTGGATATATCCATGTGCTTCGAATGCAAGAAGAAGAAGAAGATGGAAAAAGGATGGGAAACGCGAGAAAAGAATCTTCACAACATTCGGATGAAAGAAATGCGAAGGCAGAAGCGATTTATTATAATTGTATAATTTTTCTGTAAATGTTTACCTGTAAATTTAAATATATATATATATATATATATATATATATATATATATATATATATATATATATATATATATATTTAACCCTATCCTATCGCCTAACTCTACACTGGTAAAAAAATCAATGTTAAATTTACCATTGATAATATTATAGTAACTTCGTTGTAATTTTAGTTTTAATAATTATTGCGCAAATTTAACCAAAAAAAAAAAATTTAAGTAAAATGTAAAATTACATTAATAATTATCAATGTAAATTGTACATTGATTTTTTTTACAGTGTATGTAAAATAATAACTGTAGTAAATGAAATTAGATTTTGAGTTTTACACACACAATTGTTTTAAAATAAATTTAAATAAATTCTTTTTTTTTTTGTATTTATGGAAAATTTAAAATTGTGTGTAGTAAATATTTTTTCGTTTTCTCATCTGATTTCATTTATAACACGACACGTTTTAGTTTTAGAATTATATAATTTGTGTAAACATATGTCACGCATAAGTTTGGAAAAGTGTTTTTCGTTTTCCAGTTTAGAAATCGCGAATATTTTCATATATATATATATATATATATATATATATATATATATATATTTATATATATATATATATTTGTATATATTTATATACCGGGTGTTCGTTCGTCAAGTTCGTATTATGAGCGTTTAACATGCAATTTCGATAATTTGCGATATACTTCTTTCTCGAGTTAAATTCGGAGAAATACTTAGAATACTTTTTGATAGACAATAAAAAGTTGTAGAATTTGCTTTTAGTTTTAATTTGCTAGCATGTGCCGTTTGGGCGCTAGAATTTTTTTTTCGATTTTTTGGTTTTTATTTTTTTCTCAAAAACTATGAGGTCTAGGAAAATAAGCATGATATGGAAAAATGCGGAATAATGAGTACGATAATTGAGTGGAGAAACCATTATTCTACGATGCATCGTTTAGTAGAAAAAAAATGAATTTTTGAAAATTTTAAAAAACATTTTAGATTTTTCAATAATTTTTCCTGCCAAACCAGAATGGGGTAGAGAAAAAAGTTACTTAGTTATTATGTAGCTAATTTTCTAATTTTATTTATTTTACTGAATTTTTTCAGATTTTTTTAAGCAAATTTTGAAAAAAGTTTTATTTTGTAAAAATCCCAACGGTACCCCCTTGAGACATTTTCAAAAATTCAGTTTTTAATTTTTTTCTACTAAACAATGCATCGTAGAATAATGGTTTCTTTACTCAATTATCGTACTCATTATTCCGCAATTTTCTATATCATGCTTATTTTCCTACACCTCATAGTTTTTGAGAAAAAAAAATAAAAACCAAAAAATCGAAAAAAAATTCTAGCGCCCAAACGGCAAATGCTAGCAAATTAAAACTAAAACCAAATTATAGAACGTTTTATTGTCTATCAAAAAGTATTCTAAGTATTTCTTCGAATTTAACTCGAGAAAGAAGTATATAGCAAATTATCGAAATTGCATGTTAAATAAATGCCCATACGAACTCAACGACGAACACCCCGGTATATATTTAATTAATAAGGGGGTTATTTTTGCCCGAAATTGCTAGTCGCGTTTTTGAGATGTTCGCAATTAAAGATTTG
>CAWYQG010000040.1:0-70000 GCA_963966155.1 Clivina fossor
AAGTTCAATATCTCCAGTAGTTTTTAAGTTGGCGAGCCAAAAACGTACAAATGCTTGTAAATTCGCGTTTTTAAGCAGAAATTGACGATTTCTTGCTTTTTCGCTACGCTGGTTTAATGAGAAATCGGATTTTTTGAAAAAGTCCAATATCTCCAGTAGTTTTTAAGTTGGCGAGCCAAAAACGTATATATGCTTGTCAATTCGCGTTTTTAAGCAGAAATTGACGATTTCTTGCTTTTTCGCTTTGCTGGTTTAATGAGAAATCGGATTTTTTGAAAAAGTTCAATATCTCCAGTAGTTTTTAAGTTGGCGAGCCAAAAACGTACAAATGCTTGTAAATTCGCGTTTTTAAGCAGAAATTGACGATTTCTTGCTTTTTCGCTTCGCTGGTTTAATGAGAAATCGGATTTTTTGAAAAGTTCAATATCTCCAGTAGTTTTTAAGTTGGCGAGCCAAAAACGTACAAATGCTTGTAAATTCGCGTTTTTAAGCAGAAATTGACGATTTCTTGCTTTTTCGCTTCGCTGGTTTAATGAGAAATCGGATTTTTTGAAAAAGTTCAATATCTCCAGTAGTTTTTAAGTTGGCGAGTCAAAAACGTATAAATGCTTGTAAATTCGCGTTTTTTAAGCAGAAATTGACGATTTCTTGCTTTTTCGCTTCGCTGGTTTAATGAGAAATCGGATTTTTTGAAAAGTTCAATATCTCCAGTAGTTTTAAGTTGGCGAGCCAAAAACGTATAAATGCTTGTAAATTCGCGTTTTTAAGCAGAAATTGACGATTTCTTGCTTATTCGCTTCGCTGGTTTAATGAGAAATCGGATTTTTTGAAAAAGTTCAATTTCTCCAGTAGTTTTTAAGTTGGCGAGCCAAAAACGTACAAATGCTTGTAAATTCGCGTTTTTAAGCAGAAATTGACGATTTCTTGCTTTTTCGCTTCGCTGGTTTAATGAGAAATCGGATTTTTGAAAAAGTTCAATATCTCCAGTAGTTTTTAAGTTGGCGAGCCAAAAACGTACAAATGCTTGTAAATTCGCGTTTTTAAGCAGAAATGGACGATTTCTTGCTTTTTCGCTTCGCTGGTTTAATAAGAAATCGGATTTTTTGAAAAAGTTCAATATCTCCAATAGTTTTTAAGTTGGCGAGCCAAAAACGTACAAATGCTTGTAAATTCGCGTTTTTAAGCAGAAATTGACGATTTCTTGCTTTTTCGCTTCGCTGGTTTAATGAGAAATCGGATTTTTTGAAAAAGTTCAATATCTCCAGTAGTTTTTAAGTTGGCGAGCCAAAAACGTATAAATGCTTGTAAATTCGCGTTTTTAAGCAGAAATTGACGATTTCTTGCTTTTTCGCTTCGCTGGTTTAATGAGAAATCGGATTTTTTGAAAAAGTTCAATATCTCCAGTAGTTTTTAAGTTGGCGAGCCAAAAACGTACAAATGCTTGTAAATTCGCGTTTTTAAGCAGAAATTGACGATTTCTTGCTTTTTCGCTTCGCTGGTTTAATGAGAAATCGGATTTTTTGAAAAAGTTCAATATCTCCAGTAGTTTTTAAGTTGGCGAGCCAAAAACGTACAAATGCTTGTAAATTCGCGTTTTAAGCAGAAATTGACGATTTCTTGCTTTTTCGCTACGCTGGTTTAATGAGAAATCGGATTTTTTGAAAAAGTCCAATATCTCCAGTAGTTTTTAAGTTGGCGAGCCAAAAACGTATATATGCTTGTAAATTCGCGTTTTTAAGCAGAAATTGACGATTTCTTGCTTTTCGCTTTGCTGGTTTAATGAGAAATCGGATTTTTTGAAAAAGTTCAATATCTCCAGTAGTTTTTAAGTTGGCGAGCCAAAAACGTACAAATGCTTGTAAATTCGCGTTTTTAAGCAGAAATTGACGATTTCTTGCTTTTTCGCTACGCTGGTTTAATGAGAAATCGGATTTTTTGAAAAAGTCCAATATCTCCAGTAGTTTTTAAGTTGGCGAGCCAAAAACGTATATATGCTTGTAAATTCGCGTTTTAAGCAGAAATTGACGATTTCTTGCTTTTTCGCTTCGCTGGTTTAATGAGAAATCGGATTTTTTGAAAAGTTCAATTTCTCCAGTAGTTTTTAAGTTGGCGAGCCAAAAACGTACAAATGCTTGTAAATTCGCGTTTTTAAGCAGAAATTGACGATTTCTTGCTTTTCGCTTCGCTGGTTTAATGAGAAATCGGATTTTTTGAAAAAGTTCAATATCTCCAGTAGTTTTTAAGTTGGCGAGCCAAAAACGTACAAATGCTTGTAAATTCGCGTTTTTAAGCAGAAATGGACGATTTCTTGCTTTTTCGCTTCGCTGGTTTAATAAGAAATCGGATTTTTTGAAAAAGTTCAATATCTCCAATAGTTTTTAAGTTGGCGAGCCAAAAACGTACAAATGCTTGTAAATTCGCGTTTTTAAGCAGAAATTGACGATTTCTTGCTTTTTCGCTTCGCTGGTTTAATGAGAAATCGGATTTTTTGAAAAAGTTCAATATCTCCAGTAGTTTTTAAGTTGGCGAGCCAAAAACGTATAAATGCTTGTAAATTCGCGTTTTTAAGCAGAAATTGACGATTTCTTGCTTTTTCGCTTCGCTGGTTTAATGAGAAATCGGATTTTTTGAAAAAGTTCAATATCTCCAGTAGTTTTTAAGTTGGCGAGCCAAAAACGTACAAATGCTTGTAAATTCGCGTTTTTAAGCAGAAATTGACGATTTCTTGCTTTTTCGCTTCGCTGGTTTAATGAGAAATCGGATTTTTTGAAAAAGTTCAATATCTCCAGTAGTTTTTAAGTTGGCGAGCCAAAAACGTACAAATGCTTGTAAATTCGCGTTTTTAAGCAGAAATTGACGATTTCTTGCTTTTTCGCTACGCTGGTTTAATGAGAAATCGGATTTTTTGAAAAAGTCCAATATCTCCAGTAGTTTTTAAGTTGGCGAGCCAAAAACGTATATATGCTTGTAAATTCGCGTTTTTAAGCAGAAATTGACGATTTCTTGCTTTTTCGCTTTGCTGGTTTAATGAGAAATCGGATTTTTTGAAAAAGTTCAATATCTCCAGTAGTTTTTAAGTTGGCGAGCCAAAAACGTACAAATGCTTGTAAATTCGCGTTTTTAAGCAGAAATTGACGATTTCTTGCTTTTTCGCTTCGCTGGTTTAATGAGAAATCGGATTTTTGAAAAAGTTCAATATCTCCAGTAGTTTTTAAGTTGGCGAGCCAAAAACGTAAAAATGCTTGTAAATTCGCGTTTTTAAGCAGAAATTGACGATTTCTTGCTTTTTCGCTTCGCTGGTTTAATGAGAAATCGGATTTTTTGAAAAAGTTCAATATCTCCAGTAGTTTTTAAGTTGGCGAGTCAAAAACGTATAAATGCTTGTAAATTCGCGTTTTTAAGCAGAAATTGACGATTTCTTGCTTTTTTGCTTCGCTGGTTTAATGAGAAATCGGATTTTTTGAAAAAGTTCAATATCTCCAATAGTTTTTAAGTTGGCGAGCCAAAAACGTATAAATGCTTGTAAATTCGCGTTTTTAAGCAGAAATTGACGATTTCTTGCTTTTTCGCTTCGCTGGTTTAATGAGAAATCGGATTTTTTGAAAAAGTTCAATTTCTCCAGTAGTTTTAAGTTGGCGAGCCAAAAACGTACAAATGCTTGTAAATTCGCGTTTTTAAGCAGAAATTGACGATTTCTTGCTTTTTCGCTTCGCTGGTTTAATGAGAAATCGGATTTTTTGAAAAAGTTCAATATCTCCAGTAGTTTTTAAGTTGGCGAGCCAAAAACGTACAAATGCTTGTAAATTCGCGTTTTTAAGCAGAAATTGACGATTCTTGCTTTTTCGCTTCGCTGGTTTAATGAGAAATCGGATTTTTTGAAAAAGTTCAATATCTCCAGTAGTTTTTAAGTTGGCGAGTCAAAAACGTATAAATGCTTGTAAATTCGCGTTTTTAAGCAGAAATTGACGATTTCTTGCTTTTTCGCTTCGCTGGTTTAATGAGAAATCGGATTTTTTGAAAAAGTTCAATATCTCCAATAGTTTTTAAGTTGGCGAGCCAAAAACGTATAAATGCTTGTAAATTCGCGTTTTTAAGCAGAAATTGACGATTTCTTGCTTTTTCGCTTCGCTGGTTTAATGAGAAATCGGATTTTTTGAAAAAGTTCAATTTCTCCAGTAGTTTTTAAGTTGGCGAGCCAAAAACGTACAAATGCTTGTAAATTCGCGTTTTTAAGCAGAAATTGACGATTTCTTGCTTTTTCGCTTCGCTGGTTTAATGAGAAATCGGATTTTTGAAAAAGTTCAATTTCTCCAGTAGTTATTAAGTTGGCGAGCCAAAAACGTACAAATGCTTGTAAATTCGCGTTTTTAAGCAGAAATTGACGATTTCTTGCTTTTTCGCTTCGCTGGTTTAATGAGAAATCGGATTTTTTGAAAAAGTTCAATATCTCCAGTAGTTTTTAAGTTGGCGAGTCAAAAACGTATAAATGCTTGTAAATTCGCGTTTTTAAGCAAAAATTGACGATTTCTTGCTTTTTCGCTTCGCTGGTTTAATGAGAAATCGGATTTTTTGAAAAAGTTCAATATCTCCAATAGTTTTTAAGTTGGCGAGCCAAAAACGTATAAATGCTTGTAAATTCGCGTTTTTAAGCAGAAATTGACGATTTCTTGCTTTTTCGCTTCGCTGGTTTAATGAGAAATCGGATTTTTGAAAAAGTTCAATTTCTCCAGTAGTTTTTAAGTTGGCGAGCCAAAAACGTACAAATGCTTGTAAATTCGCGTTTTTAAGCAGAAATTGACGATTTCTTGCTTTTTCGCTTCGCTGGTTTAATGAGAAATCGGATTTTTTGAAAAAGTTCAATATCTCCAGTAGTTTTTAAGTTGGCGAGCCAAAACGTACAAATGCTTGTAAATTCGCGTTTTTAAGCAGAAATTGACGATTTCTTGCTTTTTCGCTTCGCTGGTTTAATGAGAAATCGGATTTTTTGAAAAAGTTCAATATCTCCAGTAGTTTTTAAGTTGGCGAGTCAAAAACGTATAAATGCTTGTAAATTCGCGTTTTTAAGCAGAAATTGACGATTTCTTGCTTTTTCGCTTCGCTGGTTTAATGAGAAATCGGATTTTTTGAAAAAGTTCAATATCTCCAATAGTTTTTAAGTTGGCGAGCCAAAAACGTATAAATGCTTGTAAATTCGCGTTTTTAAGCAGAAATTGACGATTTCTTGCTTTTTCGCTTCGCTGGTTTAATGAGAAATCGGATTTTTTGAAAAAGTTCAATTTCTCCAGTAGTTTTTAAGTTGGCGAGCCAAAAACGTACAAATGCTTGTAAATTCGCGTTTTTAAGCAGAAATTGACGATTTCTTGCTTTTTCGCTTCGCTGGTTTAATGAGAAATCGGATTTTTGAAAAGTTCAATATCTCCAGTAGTTTTTAAGTTGGCGAGCCAAAACGTACAAATGCTTGTAAATTCGCGTTTTTAAGCAGAAATGGACGATTTCTTGCTTTTTCGCTTCGCTGGTTTAATAAGAAATCGGATTTTTGAAAAAGTTCAATATCTCCAGTAGTTTTTAAGTTGGCGAGCCAAAAACGTACAAATGCTTGTAAATTCGCGTTTTTAAGCAGAAATTGACGATTTCTTGCTTTTTCGCTTCGCTGGTTTAATGAGAAATCAGATTTTTTGAAAAAGTTCAATATCTCCAGTAGTTTTTAAGTTGGCGAGCCAAAAACGTATAAATGCTTGTAAATTCGCGTTTTTAAGCAGAAATTGAAGATTTCTTGCTTTTTCGCTTCGCTGGTTTAATGAGAAATCGGATTTTTTGAAAAAGTTCAATATCTCCAGTAGTTTTTAAGTTGGCGAGCCAAAAACGTACAAATGCTTGTAAATTCGCGTTTTTAAGCAGAAATTGACGATTTCTTGCTTTTTCGCTTCGCTGGTTTAATGAGAAATCGGATTTTTTGAAAAAGTTCAATATCTCCAGTAGTTTTTAAGTTGGCGAGCCAAAAACGTATAAATGCTTTGAAATTCCCGTTTTTAAGCAGAAATTGACGATTTCTTGCTTTTTCGCTTCGCTGGTTTAATGAGAAATCGGATTTTTTGAAAAAGTTCAATATCTCCAGTAGTTTTTAAGTTGGCGAGCCAAAAACGTATAAATGCTTGTAAATTCGCGTTTTTAAGCAGAAATTGACGATTTCTTGCTTTTTCGCTTCGCTGGTTTAATGAGAAATCGGATTTTTTGAAAAAGTTCAATAACTCCAGTAGTTTTTAAGTTGGCGAGCCAAAAACGTATATATGCTTGTAAATTCGCGTTTTTAAGCAGAAATTGACGATTTCTTGCTTTTTAGCTTCGCTGGTTTAATGAGAAATCTGATTTTTTGAAAAAGTTCAATATCTCCAGAAGTTTTTAAGTTGGCGAGCCAAAAACGTATAAATGCTTGTAAATTCGCGTTTTTAAGCAGAAATTGACGATTTCTTGCTTTTTCGGTTCGCTGGTTTAATGAGAAATCGGATTTTTTGAAAAAGTTCAATATCTCCAGTAGTTTTTAAGTTGGCGAGCCAAAAACGTACAAATGCTTGTAAATTCGCGTTTTTAAGCAGAAATTGACGATTTCTTGCTTTTTCGCTTCGCTGGTTTAATGAGAAATCGGATTTTTTGAAAAAGTTCAATATCTCCAGTAGTTATTAAGTTGGCGAGCCAAAAACGTACAAATGCTTGTAAATTCGCGTTTTTAAGCAGAAATTGACGATTTCTTGCTTTTTCGCTTCGCTGGTTTAATGAGAAATCGAATTTTTTGAATAAGTTCAATATCTCCAGTAGTTTTTAAGTTGGCGAGCCAAAAACGTATAAATGCTTGTAAATTCGCGTTTTTAAGCAGAAATTGACTATTTCTTGCTTTTTCGCTTCGCTGGTTTAATGAGAAATCGGATTTTTTGAAAAAGTTCAATATCTCCAGTAGTTTTTAAGTTGGCGAGCCAAAAACGTATAAATGCTTGTAAATTCGCGTTTTTAAGCAGAAATTGAAGATTTCTTGCTTTTTCGCTTCGCTGGTTTAATGAGAAATCGGATTTTTTGAAAAAGTTCAATATCTCCAGTAGTTTTTAAGTTGGCGAGCCAAAAACGTACAAATGCTTGTAAATTCGCGTTTTTAAGCAGAAATTGACGATTTCTTGCTTTTTCGCTTCGCTGGTTTAATGAGAAATCGGATTTTTTGAAAAAGTTCAATATCTCCAGTAGTTTTTAAGTTGGCGAGCCAAAAACGTATAAATGCTTGTAAATTCCCGTTTTTAAGCAGAAATTGACGATTTCTTGCTTTTTCGCTTCGCTGGTTTAATGAGAAATCGGATTTTTGAAAAAGTTCAATATCTCCAGTAGTTTTTAAGTTGGCGAGCCAAAAACGTATAAATGCTTGTAAATTCGCGTTTTTAAGCAGAAATTGACGATTTCTTGCTTTTTCGGTTCGCTGGTTTAATGAGAAATCGGATTTTTTGAAAAGTTCAATATCTCCAGTAGTTTTTAAGTTGGCGAGCCAAAAACGTACAAATGCTTGTAAATTCGCGTTTTGAAGCAGAAATTGACGATTTCTTGCTTTTTCGCTTCGCTGGTTTAATGAGAAATCGGATTTTTTGAAAAAGTTCAATATCTCCAGTAGTTATTAAGTTGGCGATCCAAAAACGTACAAATGCTTGTAAATTCGCGTTTTTAAGCAGAAATTGACGATTTCTTGCTTTTTCGCTTCGCTGGTTTAATGAGAAATCGAATTTTTTGAAAAAGTTCAATATCTCCAGTAGTTTTTAAGTTGGCGAGCCAAAAACGTATAAATGCTTGTAAATTCGCGTTTTTAAGCAGAAATTGACTATTTCTTGCTTTTTCGCTTCGCTGGTTTAATGAGAAATCGGATTTTTTGAAAAAGTTCAATATCTCTAGTAGTTTTTAAGTTGGCGAGCCAAAAACGTACAAATGCTTGTAAATTCGCGTTTTTAAGCAGAAATTGACGATTTCTTGCTTTTTCGCTTCGCTGGTTTAATGAGAAATCGGATTTTTTGAAAAAGTTCAATATCTCCAGTAGTTTTTAAGTTGGCGAGCCAAAAACGTATAAATGCTTGTAAATTCGCGTTTTTAAGCAGAAATTGACGATTTCTTGCTTTTTCGCTTCGCTGGTTTAATGAGAAATCGGATTTTTTGAAAAAGTTCAATATCTCCAGTAGTTTTTAAGTTGGCGGGCCAAAAACGTACAAATGCTTGTAAATTCGCGTTTTTAAGCAGAAATTGACGATTTCTTGCTTTTTCGCTTCGCTGGTTTAATGAGAAATCGGATTTTTTGAAAAAGTTCAATATCTCCAGTAGTTTTTAAGTTGGCGAGCCAAAAACGTACAAATGCTTGTAAATTCGCGTTTTTAAGCAGAAATTGACGATTTCTTGCTTTTTCGCTTCGATGGTTTAATGGGAAATCGGATTTTTTGAAAAAGTTCAATATCTCCAGTAGTTTTTAAGTTGGCGAGCCAAAAACGTACAAATGCTTGTAAATTCGCGTTTTTAAGCAGAAATTGCTTTTTCGCTTTGCTGGTTTAATGAGAAATCGGATTTTTTGAAAAAGTGCAATATCTCCAGTAGTTTTTAAGTTGGCGAGCCAAAAACGTACAAATGCTTGTAAATTCGCGTTTTTAAGCAGAAATTGACGATTTCTTGCTTTTTCGCTTCGCTGGTTTAATGAGAAATCGGATTTTTTGAAAAAGTTCAATATCTCCAGTAGTTTTTAAGTTGGCGAGCCAAAAACGTACAAATGCTTGTAAATTCGCGTTTTTAAGCAGAAATTGACGATTTCTTGCTTTTTCGCTTCGCTGGTTTAATGAGAAATCGGATTTTTTGAAAAAGTTCAATATCTCCAGTAGTTATTAAGTTGGCGAGCCAAAAACGTACAAATGCTTGTAAATTCGCGTTTTTAAGCAGAAATTGACGATTTCTTGCTTTTTCGCTTCGCTGGTTTAATGAGAAATCGAATTTTTTGAAAAAGTTCAATATCTCCAGTAGTTTTTAAGTTGGCGAGCCAAAAACGTATAAATGCTTGTAAATTCGCGTTTTTAAGCAGAAATTGACTATTTCTTGCTTTTTCGCTTCGCTGGTTTAATGAGAAATCGGATTTTTTGTAAAAGTTCAATATCTCCAGTAGTTTTTAAGTTGGCGAGCCAAAAACGTACAAATGCTTGTAAATTCGCGTTTTTAAGCAGAAATTGACGATTTCTTGCTTTTTCGCTTCGCTGGTTTAATGAGAAATCGGATTTTTTGAAAAAGTTCAATATCTCTAGTAGTTTTTAAGTTGGCGAGCCAAAAACGTATAAATGCTTGTAAATTCGCGTTTTTAAGCAGAAATTGACGATTTCTTGCTTTTTCGCTTCGCTGGTTTAATGAGAAATCGGATTTTTTGAAAAAGTTCAATATCTCCAGTAGTTTTTAAGTTGGCGGGCCAAAAACGTACAAATGCTTGTAAATTCGCGTTTTTAAGCAGAAATTGACGATTTCTTGCTTTTTCGCTTCGCTGGTTTAATGAGAAATCGGATTTTTTGAAAAAGTTCAATATCTCCAGTAGTTTTTAAGTTGGCGAGCCAAAAACGTACAAATGCTTGTAAATTCGCGTTTTTAAGCAGAAATTGACGATTTCTTGCTTTTTCGCTTCGCTGGTTTAATGAGAAATCGGATTTTTTGAAAAAGTACAATATCTCCAGTAGTTTTTAAGTTGGCGAGCCAAAAACGTACAAATGCTTGTAAATTCGCGTTTTTAAGCAGAATTTGACGATTTCTTGCTTTTTCGCTTCGCTGGTTTAATGAGAAATCGGATTTTTTGAAAAAGTTCAATATCTCCAGTAGTTTTTAAGTTGGCGAGCCAAAAACGTACAAATGCTTGTAAATTCGCGTTTTTAAGCAGAAATTGACGATTTCTTGCTTTTTCGCTTGGCTGGTTTAATGAGAAATCGGATTTTTTGAAAAAGTTCAATATCTCCAGTAGTTTTTAAGTTGGCAAGCCAAAAACGTACAAATGCTTGTAAATTCGCGTTTTTAAGCAGAAATTGACGATTTCTTGCTTTTTCGCTTCGCTGGTTTAATGAGAAATCGGATTTTTTGAAAAAGTTCAATATCTCCAGTAGTTTTTAAGTTGGCGAGCCAAAAACGTACAAATGTTTGTAAATTCGCGTTTTTAAGCAGAAATTGACGATTTCTTGCTTTTTCGCTTCGCTGGTTTAATGAGAAATCGGATTTTTTGAAAAAGTTCAATATCTCCAGAAGTTTTTAAGTTGGCGAGCCAAAAACGTACAAATGCTTTTAAATTCGCGTTTTTAAGCAGAAATTGACGATTTCTTGCTTTTTCGCTTCGCTGGTTTAATGAGAAATCGGATTTTTTGAAAAAGTTCAATATCTCCAGTAGTTTTTAAGTTGGCGAGCCAAAAACGTATAAATGCTTGTAAATTCGCGTTTTTAAGCAGAAATTGACGATTTCTTGCTTTTTCGCTTCGCTGGTTTAATGAGAAATCGGATTTTTTGAAAAAGTTCAATATCTCCAGTAGTTTTTAAGTTGGCGAGCCAAAAACGTACAAATGCTTGTAAATTCGCGTTTTTAAGCAGAAATTGACGATTTCTTGCTTTTTCGCTTCGCTGGTTTAATGAGAAATCGGATTTTTTGAAAAAGTTCAATATCTCCAGTAGTTTTTAAGTTGGCGAGCCAAAAACGTACAAATGCTTGTAAATTCGCGTTTTTAAGCAGAAATTGACGATTTCTTGCTTTTCGCTTCGCTGGTTTAATGAGAAATCGGATTTTTTGAAAAAGTTCAATATCTCCAGTAGTTTTTAAGTTGGCGAGCCAAAAACGTACAAATGCTTGTAAATTCGCGTTTTTAAGCAGAAATTGACGATTTCTTGCTTTTTCGCTTCGCTGGTTTAATGAGAAATCAGATTTTTTGAAAAAGTTCAATATCTCCAGTAGTTTTTAAGTTGGCGAGCCAAAAACGTACAAATGCTTGTAAATTCGCGTTTTTAAGCAGAAATTGACGATTTCTTGCTTTTTCGCTTCGCTGGTTTAATGAGAAATCGGATTTTTTGAAAAAGTTCAATATCTCCAGTAGTTTTTAAGTTGGCGAGCCAAAAACGTACAAATGCTTGTAAATTCGCGTTTTTAAGCAGAAATTGACGATTTCTTGCTTTTTCGCTTCGCTGGTTTAATGTGAAATCGGATTTTTTGAAAAAGTTCAATATCTCCAGAAGTTTTTAAGTTGGCGAGCCAAAAACGTACAAATGCTTTTAAATTCGCGTTTTTAAGCAGAAATTGACGATTTCTTGCTTTTTCGCTTCGCTGGTTTAATGAGAAATCGGATTTTTTGAAAAAGTTCAATATCTCCAGTAGTTTTTAAGTTGGCGAGCCAAAAACGTACAAATGCTTGTATATTCGCGTTTTTAAGCAGAAATTGACGATTTCTTTCTTTTTCGCTTCGCTGGTTTAATGAGAAATCGGATTTTTTGAAAAAGTTCAATATCTCCAGTAGTTTTTAAGTTGGCGAGCCAAAAACGTACAAATGCTTGTAAATTCGCGTTTTTAAGCAGAAATTGACGATTTCTTGCTTTTTCGCTTCGCTGGCTTAATGAGAAATCGGATTTTTTGAAAAAGTTCAATATCTCCAGTAGTTTTTAAGTTGGCGAGCCAAAAACGTACAAATGCTTGTAAATTCGCGTTTTTAAGCAGAAATTGACGATTTCTTGCTTTTTCGCTTCGCTGGTTTAATGAGAAATCGGATTTTTGAAAAAGTTCAATATCTCCAGTAGTTTTTAAGTTGGCGAGCCAAAAACGTACAAATGCTTGTAAATTCGCGTTTTTAAGCAGAAATTGACGATTTCTTGCTTTTTCGCTTCGCTGGTTTAATGAGAAATCGGATTTTTGAAAAAGTTCAATATCTCCAGTAGTTTTTAAGTTGGCGAGCCAAAAACGTATAAATGCTTCTAAATTCGCGTTTTTAAGCAGAAATTGACGATTTCTTGCTTTTTCGCTTCGCTGGTTTAATGAGAAATCGGATTTTTTGACAAAGTTCAATATCTCCAGTAGTTTTTAAGTTGGCGAGCCAAAAACGTATATATGCTTGTAAATTCGCGGTTTTAAGCAGAAATTGACGATTTCTTGCTTTTTCGCTTCGCTGGTTTAATGAGAAATCGGATTTTTTGAAAAAGTTCAATATCTCCAGTAGTTTTTAAGTTGGCGAGCCAAAAACGTATAAATGCTTGTAAATTCGCGTTTTTAAGCAGAAATTGACGATTTCTTGCTTTTTCGCTTCGCTGGTTTAATGAGAAATCGGATTTTTTGAAAAAGTTCAATATCTCCAGTAGTTTTTAAGTTGGCGAGCCAAAAACGTATATATGCTTGTAAATTCGCGTTTTTAAGCAAAAATTGACGATTTCTTGCTTTTTCGCTTCGCTGGTTTAATGAGAAATCGGATTTTTTGAAAAAGTTCAATATCTCCAGTAGTTTTTAAGTTGGCGAGCCAAAAACGTATAAATGCTTGTAAATTCGCGTTTTTAAGCAGAAATTGACGATTTCTTGCTTTTTCGCTTCGCTGGTTTAATGAGAAATCGGATTTTTTGAAAAGTTCAATATCTCCAGTAGTTTTTAAGTTGGCGAGCCAAAAACGTACAAATGCTTGTAAATTCGCGTTTTTAAGCAGAAATTGACGATTTCTTGCTTTTTCGCTTCGCTGGTTTAATGAGAAATCGGATTTTTTGAAAAAGTTCAATATCTCCAGTAGTTTTTAAGTTGGCGAGCCAAAAACGTACAAATGCTTGTAAATTCGCGTTTTTAAGCAGAAATTGACGATTTCTTGCTTTTTCGCTTCGCTGGTTTAATGAGAAATCGGATTTTTTGAAAAAGTTCAATATCTCCAGTAGTTTTTAAGTTGGCGAGCCAAAAACGTATATATGCTTGTAAATTCGCGTTTTTAAGCACAAATTGACGATTTCTTGCTTTTTCGCTTCGCTGGTTTAATGAGAAATCGGATTTTTTGAAAAAGTTCAATATCTCCAGTAGTTTTTAAGTTGGCGAGCCAAAAACGTAGAAATGCTTGTAAATTCGCGTTTTAAGCAGAAATTGACGATTTCTTGCTTTTTCGCTTCGCTGGTTTAATGAGAAATCGGATTTTTTGAAAAAGTTCAATATCTCCAGTAGTTTTTAAGTTGGCGAGCCAAAAACGTATATATGCTTGTAAATTCGCGTTTTTAAGCAGAAATTGACGATTTCTTGCTTTTTCGCTTCGCTGGTTTAATGAGAAATCGGATTTTTTGAAAAAGTTCAATATCTCCAGTAGTTTTTAAGTTGGCGAGCCAAAAACGTATAAATGCTTGTAAATTCGCGTTTTTAAGCAGAAATTGACGATTTCTTGCTTTTTCGCTTCGCTGGTTTAATGAGAAATCGGATTTTTTGAAAAAGTTCAATATCTCCAGTAGTTTTTAAGTTGGCGAGCCAAAAACGTATATATGCTTGTAAATTCGCGTTTTTAAGCAGAAATTGACGATTTCTTGCTTTTTCGCTTCGCTGGTTTAATGAAAAATCGGATTCTTTGAAAAAGTTCAATATCTCCAGTAGTTTTTAAGTTGGCGAGCCGAAAACGTACAAATGCTTGTAAATTCGCGTTTTTAAGCAGAAATTGACGATTTCTTGCTTTTTCGCTTCGCTGGTTTAATGAGAAATCGGATTTTTTGAAAAAGTTCAATATCTCCAGTAGTTTTTAAGTTGGCGAGCCAAAAACGTACAAATGCTTGTAAATTCGCGTTTTTAAGCAGAAATTGACGATTTCTTGCTTTTTCGCTTCGCTGGTTTAATGAGAAATCGGATTTTTTGAAAAAGTTCAATATCTCCAGTAGTTTTTAAGTTGGCGAGCAAAAAACGTATAAATGCTTGTAAATTCGCGTTTTTAAGCAGAAATTGACGATTTCTTGCTTTTTCGCTTCGCTGGTTTAATGAGAAATCGGATTTTTTGAAAAAGCTCAATATCTCCAGTAGTTTTTAAGTTGGCGAGCCAAAAACGTACAAATGCTTGTAAATTCGCGTTTTTAAGCAGAAATTGACGATTTCTTGCTTTTTCGCTTCGCTGGTTTAATGAGAAATCGGATTTTTTGAAAAAGTTCAATATCTCCAGTAGTTTTTAAGTTGGCGAGCCAAAAACGTATAAATGCTTGTAAATTCGCGTTTTTAAGCAGAAATTGACGATTTCTTGCTTTTTCGCTTCGCTGGTTTAATGAGAAATCGGATTTTTTGAAAAAGTACAATATCTCCAGTAGTTTTTAAGTTGGCGAGCCAAAAACGTACAAATGCTTGTAAATTCGCGTTTTTAAGCAGAAATTGACGATTTCTTGCTTTTTCGCTTCGCTGGTTTAATGAGAAATCGGATTTTTTGAAAAAGTTCAATATCTCCAGTAGTTTTTAAGTTGGCGAGCCAAAAACGTACAAATGCTTGTAAATTCGCGTTTTTAAGCAGAAATTGACGATTTCTTGCTTTTTCGCTTCGCTGGTTTAATGAGAAATCTGATTTTTTGAAAAAGTTCAATATATCCAGTAGTTTTTAAGTTGGCAAGCCAAAAACGTACAAATGCTTGTAAATTCGCGTTTTTAAGCAGAAATTGACGATTTCTTGCTTTTTCGCTTCGCTGGTTTAATGAGAAATCGGATTTTTTATAAAAGTTCAATATCTCCAGTAGTTTTTAAGTTGGCGAGCCAAAAACGTAGAAATGCTTATAAATTCGCGTTTTTAAGCAGAAATTGACGATTTCTTGCTTTTTCGCTTCGCTGGTTTAATGAGAAATCGGATTTTTTGAAAAAGTTCAATATCTCCAGTAGTTTTTAAGTTGGCGAGCCAAAAACGTACAAATGCTTGTAAATTCGCGTTTTTAAGCAGAAATGGACGATTTCTTGCTTTTTCGCTTCGCTGGTTTAATAAGAAATCGGATTTTTTGAAAAAGTTCAATATCTCCAGTAGTTTTTAAGTTGGCGAGCCAAAAACGTATAAATGCTTGTAAATTCGCGTTTTTAAGCAGAAATTGACGATTTCTTGCTTTTTCGGTTCGCTGGTTTAATGAGAAATCGGATTTTTTGAAAAAGTTCAATATCTCCAGTAGTTTTTAAGTTGGCGAGCCAAAAACGTACAAATGCTTGTAAATTCGCGTTTTGAAGCAGAAATTGACGATTTCTTGCTTTTTCGCTTCGCTGGTTTAATGAGAAATCGGATTTTTTGAAAAAGTTCAATATCTCCAGTAGTTATTAAGTTGGCGAGCCAAAAACGTACAAATGCTTGTAAATTCGCGTTTTTAAGCAGAAATTGACGATTTCTTGCCTTTTCGCTTCGCTGGTTTAATGAGAAATCGAATTTTTTGAAAAAGTTCAATATCTCCAGTAGTTTTTAAGTTGGCGAGCCAAAAACGTATAAATGCTTGTAAATTCGCGTTTTTAAGCAGAAATTGACTATTTCTTGCTTTTTCGCTTCGCTGGTTTAATGAGAAATCGGATTTTTTGAAAAAGTTCAATATCTCCAGTAGTTTTTAAGTTGGCGAGCCAAAAACGTACAAATGCTTGTAAATTCGCGTTTTTAAGCAGAAATTGACGATTTCTTGCTTTTTCGCTTCGCTGGTTTAATGAGAAATCGGATTTTTTGAAAAAGTTCAATATCTCCAGTAGTTTTTAAGTTGGCGAGCCAAAAACGTATAAATGCTTGTAAATTCGCGTTTTTAAGCAGAAATTGACGATTTCTTGCTTTTTCGCTTCGCTGGTTTAATGAGAAATCGGATTTTTTGAAAAAGTTTAATATCTCCAGTAGTTTTTAAGTTGGCGGGCCAAAAACGTACAAATGCTTGTAAATTCGCGTTTTTAAGCAGAAATTGACGATTTCTTGCTTTTTCGCTTCGCTGGTTTAATGAGAAATCGGATTTTTTGAAAAAGTTCAATATCTCCAGTAGTTTTTAAGTTGGCGAGCCAAAAACGTACAAATGCTTGTAAATTCGCGTTTTTAAGCAGAAATTGACGATTTCTTGCTTTTTCGCTTCGATGGTTTAATGAGAAATCGGATTTTTTGAAAAAGTTCAATATCTCCAGTAGTTTTTAAGTTGGCGAGCCAAAAACGTACAAATGCTTGTAAATTCGCGTTTTTAAGCAGAAATTGACGATTTCTTGCTTTTTCGCTTTGCTGGTTTAATGAGAAATCGGATTTTTTGAAAAAGTGCAATATCTCCAGTAGTTTTTAAGTTGGCGAGCCAAAAACGTACAAATAATTGTAAATTCGCGTTTTTAAGCAGAAATTGACGATTTCTTGCTTTTTCGCTTCGCTGGTTTAATGAGAAATCGGATTTTTTGAAAAAGTTCAATATCTCCAGTAGTTTTTAAGTTGGCAAGCCAAAAACGTACAAATGCTTGTAAATTCGCGTTTTTAAGCAGAAATTGACGATTTCTTGCTTTTTCGCTTCGCTTGTTTAATGAGAAATCGGATTTTTTGAAAAAGTTCAATATCTCCAGTAGTTTTTAAGTTGGCGAGCCAAAAACGTACAAATGCTTGTAAATTCGCGTTTTTAAGCAGAAATTGACGATTTCTTGCTTTTTCGCATCGCTGGTTTAATGAGAAATCGGATTTTTTGAAAAAGTTCAATATCTCCAGTAGTTTTTAAGTTGGCGAGCCAAAAACGTACAAATGCTTGTAAATTCGTTTTTTTAAGCAGAAATTGACGATTTCTTGCTTTTTCGCTTCGCTGGTTTAATGAGAAATTGGATTTTTTGAAAAAGTTCAATATCTCCAGTAGTTTTTAAGTTGGCGAGCCAAAAACGTACAAATGCTTGTAAATTCGCGTTTTTAAGCAGAAATTGACGATTTCTTGCTTTTTCGCTTCGCTGGTTTAATGAGAAATCGGATTTTTTGAAAAAGTTCAATATCTCCAGTAGTTTTTAAGTTGGCGAGCCAAAAACGTATAAATGCTTGTAAATTCGCGTTTTTAAGCAGAAATTGACAATTTCTTGCTTTTTCGCTTCGCTGGTTTAATGAGAAATCGGATTTTTTGAAAAAGTTCAATATCTCCAGTAGTTTTTAAGTTGGCGAGCCAAAAACGTATAAATGCTTGTAAATTCGCGTTTTTAAGCAGAAATTGACGATTTCTTGCTTTTTCGCTTCGCTGGTTTAATGAGAAATCGGATTTTTTGAAAAAGTTCAATATCTCCAGAAGTTTTTAAGTTGGCGAGCCAAAAACGTACAAATGCTTTTAAATTCGCGTTTTTAAGCAGAAATTGACGATTTCTTGCTATTTCGCTTCGCTGGTTTAATGAGAAATCGGATTTTTTGAAAAAGTTCAATATCTCCAATAGTTTTTAAGTTGGCGAGCCAAAAACGTATAAATGCTTGTAAATTCGCGTTTTTAAGCAGAAATTGACGATTTCTTGCTTTTTCGCTTCGCTGGTTTAATGAGAAATCGGATTTTTTGAAAAAGTTCAATATCTCCAGTAGTTTTTAAGTTGGCGAGCCAAAAACGTACAAATGCTTGTAAATTCGCGTTTTTAAGCAGAAATTGACGATTTCTTGTTTTTTCGCTTCGCTGGTTTAATGAGAAATCGGATTTTTTGAAAAAGTTCAATATCTCCAGTAGTTTTTAAGTTGGCGAGCCAAAAACGTACAAATGCTTGTAAATTCGCGTTTTTAAGCAGAAATTGACGATTTCTTGCTTTTTCGCTTCGCTGGTTTAATGAGAAATAGGATTTTTTGAAAAAGTTCAATATCTCCAGTAGTTTTTAAGTTGGCGAGCCAAAAACGTACAAATGCTTGTAAATTCGCGTTTTTAAGCAGAAATTGACGATTTCTTGCTTTTTCGCTTCGCTGGTTTAATGAGAAATCGGATTTTTTGAAAAAGTTCAATATCTCCAGTAGTTTTTAAGTTGGCGAGCCAAAAACGTACAAATGCTTGTAAATTCGCGTTTTTAAGCAGAAATTGACGATTTCTTGCTTTTTCGCTTCGCTGGTTTAATGAGAAATCGGATTTTTTGAAAAAGTTCAATATCTCCAGTAGTTTTTAAGTTGGCGAGCCAAAAACGTATAAATGCTTGTAAATTCGCGTTTTTAAGCAGAAATTGACGATTTCTTGCTTTTTCGCTTCGCTGGTTTAATGAGAAATCGGATTTTTTGAAAAAGTTCAATATCTCCAGTAGTTTTTAAGTTGGCGAGCCAAAAACGTATATATGCTTGTAAATTCGCGTTTTTAAGCAGAAATTGACGATTTCTTGCTTTTTCGCTTCGCTGGTTTAATGAGAAATCGGATTTTTTGAAAAAGTTCAATATCTCCAGAAGTTTTTAAGTTGGCGAGCCAAAAACGTATAAATGCTTGTAAATTCGCGTTTTTAAGCAGAAATTGACGATTTCTTGCTTTTTCGGTTCGCTGGTTTAATGAGAAATCGGATTTTTTGAAAAAGTTCAATATCTCCAGTAGTTTTTAAGTTGGCGAGCCAAAAACGTACAAATGCTTGTAAATTCGCGTTTTTAAGCAGAAATTGACGATTTCTTGCTTTTTCGCTTCGCTGGTTTAATGAGAAATCGGATTTTTTGAAAAAGTTCAATATCTCCAGTAGTTATTAAGTTGGCGAGCCCAAAACGTACAAATGCTTGTAAATTCGCGTTTTTAAGCAGAAATTGACGATTTCTTGCTTTTTCGCTTCGCTGGTTTAATGAGAAATCGAATTTTTTGAAAAAGTTCAATATCTCCAGTAGTTTTTAAGTTGGCGAGCCAAAAACGTATAAATGCTTGTAAATTCGCGTTTTTAAGCAGAAATTGACTATTTCTTGCTTTTTCGCTTCGCTGGTTTAATGAGAAATCGGATTTTTTGTAAAAGTTCAATATCTCCAGTAGTTTTTAAGTTGGCGAGCCAAAAACGTACAAATGCTTGTAAATTCGCGTTTTTAAGCAGAAATTGACGATTTCTTGCTTTTTCGCTTCGCTGGTTTAATGAGAAATCGGATTTTTTGAAAAAGTTCAATATCTCTAGTAGTTTTTAAGTTGGCGAGCCAAAAACGTATAAATGCTTGTAAATTCGCGTTTTTAAGCAGAAATTGACGATTTCTTGCTTTTTCGCTTCGCTGGTTTAATGAGAAATCGGATTTTTTGAAAAAGTTCAATATCTCCAGTAGTTTTTAAGTTGGCGGGCCAAAAACGTACAAATGCTTGTAAATTCGCGTTTTTAAGCAGAAATTGACGATTTCTTGCTTTTTCGCTTCGCTGGTTTAATGAGAAATCGGATTTTTTGAAAAAGTTCAATATCTCCAGTAGTTTTTAAGTTGGCGATCCAAAAACGTACAAATGCTTGTAAATTCGCGTTTTTAAGCAGAAATTGACGATTTCTTGCTTTTTCGCTTCGCTGGTTTAATGAGAAATCGGATTTTTTGAAAAAGTTCAATATCTCCAGTAGTTTTTAAGTTGGCGAGCCAAAAACGTACAAATGCTTGTAAATTCGCGTTTTTAAGCAGAATTTGACGATTTCTTGCTTTTTCGCTTCGCTGGTTTAATGAGAAATCGGATTTTTTGAAAAAGTTCAATATCTCCAGTAGTTTTTAAGTTGGCGAGCCAAAAACGTACAAATGCTTGTAAATTCGCGTTTTTAAGCAGAAATTGACGATTTCTTGCTTTTTCGCTTGGCTGGTTTAATGAGAAATCGGATTTTTTGAAAAAGTTCAATATCTCCAGTAGTTTTTAAGTTGGCAAGCCAAAAACGTACAAATGCTTGTAAATTCGCGTTTTTAAGCAGAAATTGACGATTTCTTGCTTTTTCGCTTCGCTGGTTTAATGAGAAATCGTATTTTTTGAAAAAGTTCAATATCTCCAGTAGTTTTTAAGTTGGCGAGCCAAAAACGTACAAATGCTTGTAAATTCGCGTTTTTAAGCAGAAATTGACGATTTCTTGCTTTTTCGCTTCGCTGGTTTAATGAGAAATCGGATTTTTTGAAAAAGTTCAATATCTCCAGAAGTTTTTAAGTTGGCGAGCCAAAAACGTACAAATGCTTTTAAATTCGCGTTTTTAAGCAGAAATTGACGATTTCTTGCTTTTTCGCTTCGCTGGTTTAATGAGAAATCGGATTTTTTGAAAAAGTTCAATATCTCCAGTAGTTTTTAAGTTGGCGAGCCAAAAACGTATAAATGCTTGTAAATTCGCGTTTTTAAGCAGAAATTGACGATTTCTTGCTTTTTCGCTTCGCTGGTTTAATGAGAAATCGGATTTTTTGAAAAAGTTCAATATCTCCAGTAGTTTTTAAGTTGGCGAGCCAAAAACGTACAAATGCTTGTAAATTCGCGTTTTTAAGCAGAAATTGACGATTTCTTGCTTTTTCGCTTCGCTGGTTTAATGAGAAATCGGATTTTTTGAAAAAGTTCAATATCTCCAGTAGTTTTTAAGTTGGCGAGCCAAAAACGTACAAATGCTTGTAAATTCGCGTTTTTAAGCAGAAATTGACGATTTCTTGCTTTTTCGCTTCGCTGGTTTAATGAGAAATCGGATTTTTTGAAAAAGTTCAATATCTCCAGTAGTTTTTAAGTTGGCGAGCCAAAAACGTACAAATGCTTGTAAATTCGCGTTTTTAAGCAGAAATTGACGATTTCTTGCTTTTTCGCTTCGCTGGTTTAATGAGAAATCGGATTTTTTGAAAAAGTTCAATATCTCCAGTAGTTTTTAAGTTGGCGAGCCAAAAACGTACAAATGCTTGTAAATTCGCGTTTTTAAGCAGAAATTGACGATTTCTTGCTTTTTCGCTTCGCTGGTTTAATGAGAAATCAGATTTTTTGAAAAAGTTCAATATCTCCAGTAGTTTTTAAGTTGGCGAGCCAAAAACGTACAAATGCTTGTAAATTCGCGTTTTTAAGCAGAAATTGACGATTTCTTGCTTTTTCGCTTCGCTGGTTTAATGAGAAATCGGATTTTTTGAAAAAGTTCAATATCTCCAGTAGTTTTTAAGTTGGCGAGCCAAAAACGTACAAATGCTTGTAAATTCGCGTTTTTAAGTAGAAATTGACGATTTCTTGCTTTTTCGCTTCGCTGGTTTAATGTGAAATCGGATTTTTTGAAAAAGTTCAATATCTCCAGAAGTTTTTAAGTTGGCGAGCCAAAAACGTACAAATGCTTTTAAATTCGCGTTTTTAAGCAGAAATTGACGATTTCTTGCTTTTTCGCTTCGCTGGTTTAATGAGAAATCGGATTTTTTGAAAAAGTTCAATATCTCCAGTAGTTTTTAAGTTGGCGAGCCAAAAACGTACAAATGCTTGTATATTCGCGTTTTTAAGCAGAAATTGACGATTTCTTGCTTTTTCGCTTCGCTGGTTTAATGAGAAATCGGATTTTTTGAAAAAGTTCAATATCTCCAGTAGTTTTTAAGTTGGCGAGCCAAAAACGTACAAATGCTTGTAAATTCGCGTTTTTAAGCAGAAATTGACGATTTCTTGCTTTTTCGCTTCGCTGGCTTAATGAGAAATCGGATTTTTTGAAAAAGTTCAATATCTCCAGTAGTTTTTAAGTTGGCGAGCCAAAAACGTACAAATGCTTGTAAATTCGCGTTTTTAAGCAGAAATTGACGATTTCTTGCTTTTTCGCTTCGCTGGTTTAATGAGAAATCGGATTTTTTGAAAAAGTTCAATATCTCCAGTAGTTTTTAAGTTGGCGAGCCAAAAACGTACAAATGCTTGTAAATTCGCGTTTTTAAGCAGAAATTGACGATTTCTTGCTTTTTCGCTTCGCTGGTTTAATGAGAAATCGGATTTTTTGAAAAAGTTCAATATCTCCAGTAGTTTTTAAGTTGGCGAGCCAAAAACGTATAAATGCTTCTAAATTCGCGTTTTTAAGCAGAAATTGACGATTTCTTGCTTTTTCGCTTCGCTGGTTTAATGAGAAATCGGATTTTTTGAAAAAGTTCAATATCTCCAGTAGTTTTTAAGTTGGCGAGCCAAAAACGTATATATGCTTGTAAATTCGCGGTTTTAAGCAGAAATTGACGATTTCTTGCTTTTTCGCTTCGCTGGTTTAATGAGAAATCGGATTTTTTGAAAAAGTTCAATATCTCCAGTAGTTTTTAAGTTGGCGAGCCAAAAACGTATTGAAACGAGGCAAATATGTGTACCTAATTTTTTAATTTTTTATGTTATTAATTTATCTTACTATTAATATTTTTTAAGAATGTGTTTCGATAATAATTATGTCAACTGTACTTGTTTACATATTTTAAAACTACATCTGGTAGTTTATTGTGTTGTTTTGCTTATTGAGAAAAATACATTTCTTTAAGGGTCATTTATGGTTTTGTTATGTTTAGGTATAAACACGTGCGTACATGAAAGGTTGACCCAATTCTTTTGTATTTTGGGGTACTTTATTTTGAAAACAATTTTGTTTTTAAGAATTTGTTTTTCTGATTATGGGCACATCCTACCATTTCCTATCCTAGCCAATGCAAAGCGATTATTTGTAAGATAGGTTTCAAAAGTTAATATTATTGGGTGTAGAAAATTATGATGTCATTTTCAGCCAATACTCTTTAACAAGGATGTTAGAAGTGTAATTTGATTGGTAAAATATTATATCTTGTTGTTATGTCCTACTCTTACTAATGATTTGGTATATGCGAACTTTGTTGCAAGTCAACGTGGACTAGGAGTATATGAGGGCTGACCGATCTCAGGGAGAGGCATTCTGGTCTAGAATCAGAATCAGGGATGCTTGGCCCATGGTATAGTTCATTATACTAGGTAACCTTGTCATCTCTCAGAAAACATAGTATACTGGTACAAAAGTTTCACGAAGATAACTCAAACCATGACCAGAGCGTACCCAGTCAGCGGGCAATCGTCGCCGTCAGTAACCGATACGCCAGCACTTTACGCGCCGGGCCAGCGTTGCAACGCCGGGCGACCCGTGTCTGGGTGGGGGTAGCCAGAAGCCGTAAGAGACACCGATCCGACCATGATTTCACTAGACGATCACGCACCAATTACGTAATGTATTCACACTCCCATGTTCCCAAATACACTTACACTTACACGTATAAAAGACATATTATTTGGCAAATAACTAATAATTATTGTACATTGGTTTTGGTACCTCGTCGGATTAAAATATAGAATTTCTCGGGCATTTAGATGCGAGTACTTTATACATACTTCTCACATGATTACTAATACACGAGCTCTTGGTCGGCAGTGATCCGTACCCTCATGAGTGACAACATATCTCTTTGAGTATGTGTCCGACCCGTTCTTTTGAATTGTGGTCACCCACAGAATACACTACACCTTCCGAAGTATAATAAAGGATTCTTTGAGTTACGTTGTTATTAGAGTTTTTATATCGAAGTTATTATTTGCGCACAAGATGCACTGACGAGCCGCCACTAACAATTTATTCAAATCTTTTAATGAAATTGTAAACAAAATACAGACAAACACTAAAAATATTTAAATATTTAAATATTTATATAATTTTACAAATTTCTCATGCACAATAAATCGACATAGTTAAACCAAATGTGACTTTTATTTCAAATCATTTTATGTACTCTCCTGTTTGCAGTTCGGCGACTTTTAAAGTTCACTGGGGTTACTTAAATTTTTGTTATTCATTTACATAACGTAGTTGGGTCCTAAAATCACGGAATAATTAAAGTTTTTCTAAAATTTAAATTATTAATTGTCGTTTAATTAATTTGATATTTAATTCTAAATTTCGCCGCGTTACAATTGGCACCGGAGACCAGGATTGAAAGTTTTTTGAAGCCCGAATGCAAGCATTTTGAGTACTAAAGAATGATTTGAAATTTTATTAGGAAATAATTTTATTATTTATAAACTGTTTATTTGTAGACACACGGCCACGTTTGGGTCCAGTAGTTTGAATATATGGGGGCGTAGAACGAACAAACTAATACAACACTAATATTAATTTATATTTTGTTTATCTGACAGACAGGCCAATAGATCAACAAATGTTATAATTTATGTTATTTATTTAGAAAAAATTACAGAGATAGGTTCCAACGTACTGGGGGCGTAGATATTTATTTTAATTTAAGAAATAATACGTATTTAATTTTGACTTTAATATTACAGAGATAGTAATATTTATTTTGTGTGTATAAGAAATGAGTTTCACTTTTATTTTCAATGGTATGTTGCTATAGAATTTTGTTTCATAGGTCATAGCCCCCATCTACCCTTCTGCGGTTTATTATTTTATGGTTCTTTGCAACTTACAAAGACGACGCATAGTATAGACCAGGGGATACCAAACTCATATTACATATTAACTGAAATTTTCTGAATTTTACTAGCAGGCTAGCAACATTCTAATATTATAATTAATTATATCAAAAAAATTACAATAATGTGTGTATGTGCGTATTATATAGATTTGGTTATATTAGTTACTATTAGTTATTGACAGAAATTTGTAGGAAATTGCAAAAAAAAAGCAGGCATATATTTTAATGTTATGTATATCATGCTAGAATTAAATATTTGTAATGGTTTTGCTTATACTAAGTTTAGTGACTGGAGAACGATGACAGAAAGTTATTTTAATTAAATTTTAGTTTTTTGTTTTTTATTGTTCAAATATGGTTACGTGCCACCAATTTGCGACCGCTGGCACCGACAATGGTCAGAGGGTTATGATAGCAAGCACGTAAAGATTAATATTTCTTTCAGATATTTAAACTTGACACATATTTTTGGTAGAAATCGAAAGTGTATTACATGTACTTTATTTATGATATTTTGCTCTGTTTAGGAATTTAATTACCGATGGTTTGGATTTGTTTGTTTATGTGAATAGTATAAAATATAAAATGTTCAAATTAAGAGTATTTATTGTATTTTAATATTGATTATGACTTTATATAAGTTATATCAGAAAACAAAAGGTATCTGCATTTAATATGTGATAGGTAGGCTAGATCTTAAGTTATAAAAGTTTTTATTATGGTTAACATTCTATCGTTAGTTGTTAAGATTTTGGCTATTAATACTTTCGTCTTGTGTGTAGTTCGTTTAGATAATGTAAGAGATATTTTATTTAGACTAAGGGTATTTATGGTATGAATTGAGGCTTTAACTGATATAAGAAAAAATTTTGATAAATTTTAAAGTTTAATATTTGACAGGCAGGCTAGATTATAAGATATAAAGGGTTTTGTGTTATTATGTTTGACATTCTATTATTAGTTATTAAGAATTTGGTTGTTATTTTCGGCGGTGGTTATTTTATTTAAATATTATAAGAGATATTCTATTTCCGACAAAGAATATAAGAGGAAAAATTTGCTAAATGTGATAGGTAGGCTTTGGGCTATGTTTAATAATATAAAGTTTGAAAAATTTGTGTCTAATGAGTTGGGTTTAATTGTGATAATTTCAATAATGCGTCTAGTACATATGTGGTTTAGAATTAAGAATACTAATTGTACTTTATAATTTTTTCCATCTCTATTTTTCAGCTATTTATTTGGTTTTCTTTTCCAGTTAGATTTGTTATTAACATTCAATTTCATTTCAGTGAATAACAAAGGGGGCGAATGAAACGAGGCAAATATGTGTACCTAATTTTTTAATTTTTTATGTTATTAATTTATCTTACTATTAATATTTTTTAAGAATGTGTTTCGATAATAATTATGTCAACTGTACTTGTTTACATATTTTAAAACTACATCTGGTAGTTTATTGTGTTGTTTTGCTTATTGAGAAAAATACATTTCTTTAAGGGTCATTTATGGTTTTGTTATGTTTAGGTATAAACACGTGCGTACATGAAAGGTTGACCCAATTCTTTTGTATTTTGGGGTACTTTATTTTGAAAACAATTTTGTTTTTAAGAATTTGTTTTTCTGATTATGGGCACATCCTACCATTTCCTATCCTAGCCAATGCAAAGCGATTATTTGTAAGATAGGTTTCAAAAGTTAATATTATTGGGTGTAGAAAATTATGATGTCATTTTCAGCCAATACTCTTTAACAAGGATGTTAGAAGTGTAATTTGATTGGTAAAATATTATATCTTGTTGTTATGTCCTACTCTTACTAATGATTTGGTATATGCGAACTTTGTTGCAAGTCAACGTGGACTAGGAGTATATGAGGGCTGACCGATCTCAGGGAGAGGCATTCTGGTCTAGAATCAGAATCAGGGATGCTTGGCCCATGGTATAGTTCATTATACTAGGTAACCTTGTCATCTCTCAGAAAACATAGTATACTGGTACAAAAGTTTCACGAAGATAACTCAAACCATGACCAGAGCGTACCCAGTCAGCGGGCAATCGTCGCCGTCAGTAACCGATACGCCAGCACTTTACGCGCCGGGCCAGCGTTGCAACGCCGGGCGACCCGTGTCTGGGTGGGGGTAGCCAGAAGCCGTAAGAGACACCGATCCGACCATGATTTCACTAGACGATCACGCACCAATTACGTAATGTATTCACAATCCCATGTTCCCAAATACACTTACACTTACACGTATAAAAGACATATTATTTGGCAAATAACTAATAATTATTGTACATTGGTTTTGGTACCTCGTCGGATTAAAATATAGAATTTCTCGGGCATTTAGATGCGAGTACTTTATACATACTTCTCACATGATTACTAATACACGAGCTCTTGGTCGGCAGTGATCCGTACCCTCATGAGTGACAACATATCTCTTTGAGTATGTGTCCGACCCGTTCTTTTGAATTGTGGTCACCCACAGAATACACTACACCTTCCGAAGTATAATAAAGGATTCTTTGAGTTACGTTGTTATTAGAGTTTTTATATCGAAGTTATTATTTGCGCACAAGATGCACTGACGAGCCGCCACTAACAATTTATTCAAATCTTTTAATGAAATTGTAAACAAAATACAGACAAACACTAAAAATATTTAAATATTTAAATATTTATATAATTTTACAAATTTCTCATGCACAATAAATCGACATAGTTAAACCAAATGTGACTTTTATTTCAAATCATTTTATGTACTCTCCTGTTTGCAGTTCGGCGACTTTTAAAGTTCACTGGGGTTACTTAAATTTTTGTTATTCATTTACATAACGTAGTTGGGTCCTAAAATCACGGAATAATTAAAGTTTTTCTAAAATTTAAATTATTAATTGTCGTTTAATTAATTTGATATTTAATTCTAAATTTCGCCGCGTTACAGTATAAATGCTTGTAAATTCGCGTTTTTAAGCAGAAATTGACGATTTCTTGCTTTTTCGCTTCGCTGGTTTAATGAGAAATCGGATTTTTTGAAAAAGTTCAATATCTCCAGTAGTTTTTAAGTTGGCGAGCCAAAAACGTATATATGCTTGTAAATTCGCGTTTTTAAGCAAAAATTGACGATTTCTTGCTTTTTCGCTTCGCTGGTTTAATGAGAAATCGGATTTTTTGAAAAAGTTCAATATCTCCAGTAGTTTTTAAGTTGGCGAGCCAAAAACGTATAAATGCTTGTAAATTCGCGTTTTTAAGCAGAAATTGACGATTTCTTGCTTTTTCGCTTCGCTGGTTTAATGAGAAATCGGATTTTTTGAAAAAGTTCAATATCTCCAGTAGTTTTTAAGTTGGCGAGCCAAAAACGTACAAATGCTTGTAAATTCGCGTTTTTAAGCAGAAATTGACGATTTCTTGCTTTTTCGCTTCGCTGGTTTAATGAGAAATCGGATTTTTTGAAAAAGTTCAATATCTCCAGTAGTTTTTAAGTTGGCGAGCCAAAAACGTACAAATGCTTGTAAATTCGCGTTTTTAAGCAGAAATTGACGATTTCTTGCTTTTTCGCTTCGCTGGTTTAATGAGAAATCGGATTTTTTGAAAAAGTTCAATATCACCAGTAGTTTTTAAGTTGGCGAGCCAAAAACGTATATATGCTTGTAAATTCGCGTTTTTAAGCACAAATTGACGATTTCTTGCTTTTTCGCTTCGCTGGTTTAATGAGAAATCGGATTTTTTGAAAAAGTTCAATATCTCCAGTAGTTTTTAAGTTGGCGAGCCAAAAACGTATAAATGCTTGTAAATTCGCGTTTTAAGCAGAAATTGACGATTTCTTGCTTTTTCGCTTCGCTGGTTTAATGAGAAATCGGATTTTTTGAAAAAGTTCAATATCTCCAGTAGTTTTTAAGTTGGCGAGCCAAAAACGTATATATGCTTGTAAATTCGCGTTTTTAAGCAGAAATTGACGATTTCTTGCTTTTTCGCTTCGCTGGTTTAATGAGAAATCGGATTTTTTGAAAAAGTTCAATATCTCCAGTAGTTTTTAAGTTGGCGAGCCAAAAACGTATAAATGCTTGTAAATTCGCGTTTTTAAGCAGAAATTGACGATTTCTTGCTTTTTCGCTTCGCTGGTTTAATGAGAAATCGGATTTTTTGAAAAAGTTCAATATCTCCAGTAGTTTTTAAGTTGGCGAGCCAAAAACGTATATATGCTTGTAAATTCGCGTTTTTAAGCAGAAATTGACGATTTCTTGCTTTTTCGCTTCGCTGGTTTAATGAAAAATCGGATTTTTTGAAAAAGTTCAATATCTCCAGTAGTTTTTAAGTTGGCGAGCCGAAAACGTACAAATGCTTGTAAATTCGCGTTTTTAAGCAGAAATTGACGATTTCTTGCTTTTTCGCTTCGCTGGTTTAATGAGAAATCGGATTTTTTGAAAAAGTTCAATATCTCCAGTAGTTTTTAAGTTGGCGAGCCAAAAACGTACAAATGCTTGTAAATTCGCGTTTTTAAGCAGAAACTGACGATTTCTTGCTTTTTCGCTTCGCTGGTTTAATGAGAAATCGGATTTTTTGAAAAAGTTCAATATCTCCAGTAGTTTTTAAGTTGGCGAGCAAAAAACGTATAAATGCTTGTAAATTCGCGTTTTTAAGCAGAAATTGACGATTTCTTGCTTTTTCGCTTCGCTGGTTTAATGAGAAATCGGATTTTTTGAAAAAGCTCAATATCTCCAGTAGTTTTTAAGTTGGCGAGCCAAAAACGTACAAATGCTTGTAAATTCGCGTTTTTAAGCAGAAATTGACGATTTCTTGCTTTTTCGCTTCGCTGGTTTAATGAGAAATCGGATTTTTTGAAAAAGTTCAATATCTCCAGTAGTTTTTAAGTTGGCGAGCCAAAAACGTATAAATGCTTGTAAATTCGCGTTTTTAAGCAGAAATTGACGATTTCTTGCTTTTTCGCTTCGCTGGTTTAATGAGAAATCGGATTTTTTGAAAAAGTACAATATCTCCAGTAGTTTTTAAGTTGGCGAGCCAAAAACGTACAAATGCTTGTAAATTCGCGTTTTTAAGCAGAAATTGACGATTTCTTGCTTTTTCGCTTCGCTGGTTTAATGAGAAATCGGATTTTTTGAAAAAGTTCAATATCTCCAGTAGTTTTTAAGTTGGCGAGCCAAAAACGTACAAATGCTTGTAAATTCGCGTTTTTAAGCAGAAATTGACGATTTCTTGCTTTTTCGCTTCGCTGGTTTAATGAGAAATCTGATTTTTTGAAAAAGTTCAATATATCCAGTAGTTTTTAAGTTGGCAAGCCAAAAACGTACAAATGCTTGTAAATTCGCGTTTTTAAGCAGAAATTGACGATTTCTTGCTTTTTCGCTTCGCTGGTTTAATGAGAAATCGGATTTTGTATAAAAGTTCAATATCTCCAGTAGTTTTTAAGTTGGCGAGCCAAAAACGTAGAAATGCTTGTAAATTCGCGTTTTTAAGCAGAAATTGACGATTTCTTGCTTTTTCGCTTCGCTGGTTTAATGAGAAATCGGATTTTTGAAAAAGTTCAATATCTCCAGTAGTTTTTAAGTTGGCGAGCCAAAAACGTACAAATGCTTGTAAATTCGCGTTTTTAAGCAGAAATTGACGATTTTTTGCTTTTTCGCTTCGCTGGTTTAATGAGAAATCGGATTTTTTGAAAAAGTTCAATATCTCCAGTAGTTTTTAATTTGGCGAGCCAAAAACGTATAAATGCTTGTAAATTCGCGTTTTTAAGCAGAAATTGACGATTTCTTGCTTTTTCGCTTCGCTGGTTTAATGAGAAATCGGATTATTTGAAAAAGTTCAATATCTCCAGTAGTTTTTAAGTTGGCGAGCCAAAAACGTATAAATGCTTGTAAGTTCGCGTTTTTAAGCAGAAATTGACGATTTCTTGCTTTTTCGCTTCGCTGGTTTAATGAGAAATCGGATTTTTTGAAAAAGTTCAATATCTCCAGTAGTTTTTAAGTTGGCGAGCCAAAAACGTACAAATGCTTGTAAATTCGCGTTTTTAAGCAGAAATTGACGATTTCTTGCTTTTTCGCTTCGCTGGTTTAATGAGAAATCGGATTTTTTGAAAAAGTTCAATATCTCCAGTAGTTTTTAAGTTGGCGAGCCAAAAACGTATAAATGCTTGTAAATTCGCGTTTTTAAGCAGAAATTGACGATTTCTTGCTTTTTCGCTTCGCTGGTTTAATGAGAAATCGGATTTTTTGAAAAAGTTCAATATCTCCAGTAGTTTTTAAGTTGGCGAGCCAAAAACGTATATATGTTTGTAAATTCGCGTTTTTAAGCAGAAATTGACGATTTCTTGCTTTTTCGCTTCGCTGGTTTAATGAGAAATCGGATTTTTTGAAAAAGTTCAATATCTCCAGTAGTTTTTAAGTTGGCGAGCCAAAAACGTATATATGCTTGTAAATTCGCGTTTTTAAGCAGAAATTGACGATTTCTTGCTTTTTCGCTTCGCTGGTTTAATGAGAAATCGGATTTTTTGAAAAAGTTCAATATCTCCAGTAGTTTTTAAGTTGGCGAGCCAAAAACGTATAAATGCTTGTAAATTCGCGTTTTTAAGCAGAAATTGACGATTTATTGCTTTTTCTCTTCGCTGGTTTAATGAGAAATCGGATTTTTTGAAAAAGTTCAATATCTCCAGTAGTTTTTAAGTGGGCGAGCCAAAAACGTACAAATGCTTGTAAATTCGCGTTTTTAAGCAGAAATTGACGATTTCTTGCTTTTTCGCTTCGCTGGTTTAATGAGAAATCGGATTTTTTGAAAAATTTCAATATCTCCAGTAGTTTTTAAGTTGGCGAGCCAAAAACGTACAAATGCTTGTAAATTCGCGTTTTTAAGCAGAAATTGACGATTTCTTGCTTTTTCGCTTCGCTGGTTTAATGAGAAATCGGATTTTTTGAAAAAGTTCAATATCTCCAGTAGTTTTTAAGTTGGCGAGCCAAAAACGTACAAATGCTTGTAAATTCGCGTTTTTAAGCAGAAATTGTCGATTTCTTGCTTTTTCGCTTCGCTGGTTTAATGAGAAATCGGATTTTTTGAAAAAGTTCGATATCTCCAGTAGTTTTTAAGTTGGCGAGCCAAAAACGTACAAATGCTTGTAAATTCGCGTTTTTAAGCAGAAATTGACGATTTCTTGCTTTTTCGCTTCGCTGGTTTAATGAGAAATCGGATTTTTTGAAAAAGTTTAATATCTCCAGTAGTTTTTAAGTTGGCGAGCCAAAAACGTACAAATGCTTGTAAATTCGCGTTTTTAAGCAGAAATTGACGATTTCTTGCTTTTTCGCTTCGCTGGTTTAATGAGAAATCGGATTTTTTGAAAAAGTTCAATATCTCCAGTAGTTTTTAAGTTGGCGAGCCAAAAACGTACAAATGCTTGTAAATTCGCGTTTTTAAGCAGAAATTGACGATTTCTTGCTTTTTCGCTTCGCTGGTTTAATGAGAAATCGGATTTTTTGAAAAAGTTCAATATCTCCAGTAGTTTTTAAGTTGGCGAGCCAAAAACGTACAAATGCTTGTAAATTCGCGTTTTTAAGCAGAAATTGACGATTTCTTGCTTTTTCGCTTCGCTGGTTTAATGAGAAATCGGATTTTTTGAAAAAGTTCAATATCTCCAGTAGTTTTTAAGTTGGCGAGCCAAAAACGTACAAATGCTTGTAAATTCGCGTTTTTAAACATAAATTGACGATTTCTTGCTTTTTCGCTTCGCTGGTTTAATGAGAAATCGGATTTTTTGAAAAAGTTCAATATCTCCAGTAGTTTTTAAGTTGGCGAGCCAAAAACGTACAAATGCTTGTAAATTCGCGTTTTTAAGCAGAAATTGACGATTTCTTGCTTTTTCGCTTCGCTGGTTTAATGAGAAATCGGATTTTTTGATAAAGTTCAATATCTCCAGTAGTTTTTAAGTTGGCGAGCCAAAAACGTACAAATGCTTGTAAATTCGCGTTTTTAAGCAGAAATTGACGATTTCTTGCTTTTTCGCTTCGCTGGTTTAATGAGAAATCGGATTTTTTGAAAAAGTTCAATATCTCCAGTAGTTTTTAAGTTGGCGAGCCAAAAACGTACAAATGCTTGTAAATTCGCGTTTTTAAGCAGAAATTGACGATTTCTTGCTTTTTCGATTCGCTGGTTTAATGAGAAATCGGATTTTTTGAAAAAGTTCAATATCTCCAGTAGTTTTTAAGTTGGCGAGCCAAAAACGTATAAATGCTTGTAAATTCGCGTTTTTAAGCAGAGATTGACGATTTCTTGCTTTTTCGCTTCGCTGGTTTAATGAGAAATCAGATTTTTTGAAAAAGTTCAATATCTCCAGTAGCTTTAAAGTTGGCGAACCAAAAACGTACAAATGCTTGTAAATTCGCGTTTTTAAGCAGAAATTGACGATTTCTTGCTTTTTCGCTTCGCTGGTTTAATGAGAAATCGGATTTTTTGAAAAAGTTCAATATCTCTAGTAGTTTTTAAGTTGGCAAGCCAAAAACGTACAAATGCTTGTAAATTCGCGTTTTTAAGCAGAAATTGACGATTTCTTGCTTTTTCGCTTCGCTGGTTTAATGAGAAATCGGATTTTTTGAAAAAGTTCAATATCTCCAGTAGTTTTTAAGTTGGCGAGCCAAAAACGTACAAATGCTTGTAAATTCGCGTTTTTAAGCAGAAATTGACGATTTCTTGCTTTTTCGCTTCGCTGGTTTAATGAGAAATCGGATTTTTTGAGAAAGTTCAATATCTCCAGTAGTTTTTAAGTTGGCGAGCCAAAAACGTATAAATGCTTGTAAATTCGCGTTTTTAAGCAGAAATTGACGATTTCTTGCTTTTTCGCTTCGCTGGTTTAATGAGAAATCGGATTTTTTGAAAAAGTTCAATATCTCCAGTAGTTTTTAAGTTGGCGAGCCAAAAACGTACAAATGCTTGTAAATTCGCGTTTTTAAGCAGAAATTGACGATTTCTTGCTTTTTCGCTTCGCTGGTTTAATGAGAAATCGGATTTTTTGAAAAAGTTCAATATCTCCAGTAGTTTTTAAGTTGGCGAGCCAAAAACGTACAAATGCTTGTAAATTCGCGTTTTTAAGCAGAAATTGACGATTTCTTGCTTTTTCGCTTCGCTGGTTTAATGAGAAATCGGATTTTTTGAAAAAGTTCAATATCTCCAGTAGTTTTTAAGTTGGCGAGCCAAAAACGTACAAATGCTTGTAAATTCGCGTTTTTAAGCAGAAATTGACGATTTCTTGCTTTTTCGCTTCGCTGGTTTAATGAGAAATCTAATTTTTTGAAAAAGTTCAATATCTCCAGTAGTTTTTAAGTTGGCGAGCCAAAAACGTATATATGCTAGTAAATTCGCGTTTTTAAGCAGAAATTGACGATTTCTTGCTTTTTCGCTTCGCTGGTTTAATGAGAAATCGGATTTTTTGAAAAAGTTCAATATCTCCAGTAGTTTTTAAGTTGGCGAGCCAAAAACGTACAAATGCTTGTAAATTCGCGTTTTTAAGCAGAAATTGACGATTTCTTGCTTTTTCGCTTCGCTGGTTTAATGAGAAATCGGATTTTTTGAAAAAGTTCAATATCTCCAGTAGTTTTTAAGTTGGCGAGCCAAAAACGTATAAATGCTTGTAAATTCGCGTTTTTAAGCAGAGATTGACGATTTCTTGCTTTTTCGCTTCGCTGGTTTAATGAGAAATCAGATTTTTTGAAAAAGTTCAATATCTCCAGTAGCTTTAAAGTTGGCGAACCAAAAACGTACAAATGCTTGTAAATTCGCGTTTTTAAGCAGAAATTGACGATTTCTTGCTTTTTCGCTTCGCTGGTTTAATGAGAAATCGGATTTTTTGAAAAAGTTCAATATCTCTAGTAGTTTTTAAGTTGGCAAGCCAAAAACGTACAAATGCTTGTAAATTCGCGTTTTTAAGCAGAAATTGACGATTTCTTGCTTTTTCGCTTCGCTGGTTTAATGAGAAATCGGATTTTTTGAAAAAGTTCAATATCTCCAGTAGTTTTTAAGTTGGCGAGCCAAAAACGTACAAATGCTTGTAAATTCGCGTTTTTAAGCAGAAATTGACGATTTCTTGCTTTTTCGCTTCGCTGGTTTAATGAGAAATCGGATTTTTTGAGAAAGTTCAATATCTCCAGTAGTTTTTAAGTTGGCGAGCCAAAAACGTATAAATGCTTGTAAATTCGCGTTTTTAAGCAGAAATTGACGATTTCTTGCTTTTTCGCTTCGCTGGTTTAATGAGAAATCGGATTTTTTGAAAAAGTTCAATATCTCCAGTAGTTTTTAAGTTGGCGAGCCAAAAACGTACAAATGCTTGTAAATTCGCGTTTTTAAGCAGAAATTGACGATTTCTTGCTTTTTCGCTTCGCTGGTTTAATGAGAAATCGGATTTTTTGAAAAAGTTCAATATCTCCAGTAGTTTTTAAGTTGGCGAGCCAAAAACGTACAAATGCTTGTAAATTCGCGTTTTTAAGCAGAAATTGACGATTTCTTGCTTTTTCGCTTCGCTGGTTTAATGAGAAATCGGATTTTTTGAAAAAGTTCAATATCTCCAGTAGTTTTTAAGTTGGCGAGCCAAAAACGTACAAATGCTTGTAAATTCGCGTTTTTAAGCAGAAATTGACGATTTCTTGCTTTTTCGCTTCGCTGGTTTAATGAGAAATCGGATTTTTTGAAAAAGTTCAATATCTCCAGTAGTTTTTAAGTTGGCGAGCCAAAAACGTACAAATGCTTGTAAATTCGCGTTTTTAAGCAGAAATTGACGATTTCTTGCTTTTTCGCTTCGCTGGTTTAATGAGAAATCGGATTTTTTGAAAAAGTTCAATATCTCCAGTAGTTTTTAAGTTGGCGAGCCAAAAACGTACAAATGCTTGTAAATTCGCGTTTTTAAGCAGAAATTGACGATTTCTTGCTTTTTCGCTTCGCTGGTTTAATGAGAAATCGGATTTTTTGAAAAAGTACAATATCTCCAGTAGTTTTTATGTAGGCGAGCCAAAAACGTATAAATGCTTGTAAATTCGCGTTTTTAAGCAGGAATTGACGATTTCTTGCTTTTTCGCTTCGCTGGTTTAATGAGAAATCGGATTTTTTGAAAAAGTTCAATATCTCCAGTAGTTTTTAAGTTAGCGAGCCAAAAACATATAAATGCTTGTAAATTCGCGTTTTTAAGCAGAAATTGACGATTTCTTGCTTTTTCGCTTCGCTGGTTTAATGAGAAATCGGATTTTTTGAAAAAGTTCAATATCTCCAGTAGTTTTTAAGTTGGCGAGCCAAAAACGTACAAATGCTTGTAAATTCGCGTTTTTAAGCAGAAATTGACGATTTCTTGCTTTTTCGCTACGCTGGTTTAATGAGAAATCGGATTTTTTGAAAAAGTTCAATATCTCCAGTAGTTTTTAAGTTAGCGAGCCAAAAACGTACAAATGCTTATAAATTCGCGTTTTTAAGCAGAAATTGGCGATTTCTTGCTTTTTCGCTTTGCTGGTTTAATGAGAAATCGGATTTTTTGAAAAAGTTCAATATCTCCAGTAGTTTTTAAGTTGGCGAGCCAAAAACGTACAAATGCTTGTAAATTCGCGTTTTTAAGCAGAAATTGACGATTTCTTGCTTTTTCGCTTCGCTGGTTTAATGAGAAATCGGATTTTTTGAGAAAGTTCAATATCTCCAGTAGTTTTTAAGTTGGCGAGCCAAAAACGTATAAATGCTTGTAAATTCGCGTTTTTAAGCAGAAATTGACGATTTCTTGCTTTTTCGCTTCGCTGGTTTAATGAGAAATCGGATTTTTTGAAAAAGTTCAATATCTCCAGTAGTTTTTAAGTTGGCGAGCCAAAAACGTACAAATGCTTGTAAATTCGCTTTTTTAAGCAGAAATTGACGATTTCTTGCTTTTTCGCTTCGCTGGTTTAATGAGAAATTGGATTTTTTGAAAAAGTTCAATATCTCCAGTAGTTTTTAAGTTGGCGAGCCAAAAACGTACAAATGCTTGTAAATTCGCGTTTTTAAGCAGAAATTGACGATTTCTTGCTTTTTCGCTTCGCTGGTTTAATGAGAAATCGGATTTTTTGAAAAAGTTCAATATCTCCAGTAGTTTTTAAGTTGGCGAGCCAAAAACGTATAAATGCTTGTAAATTCGCGTTTTTAAGCAGAAATTGACAATTTCTTGCTTTTTCGCTTCGCTGGTTTAATGAGAAATCGGATTTTTTGAAAAAGTTCAATATCTCCAGTAGTTTTTAAGTTGGCGAGCCAAAAACGTATAAATGCTTGTAAATTCGCGTTTTTAAGCAGAAATTGACGATTTCTTGCTTTTTCGCTTCGCTGGTTTAATGAGAAATCGGATTTTTTGAAAAAGTTCAATATCTCCAGAAGTTTTTAAGTTGGCGAGCCAAAAACGTACAAATGCTTTTAAATTCGCGTTTTTAAGCAGAAATTGACGATTTCTTGCTTTTTCGCTTCGCTGGTTTAATGAGAAATCGGATTTTTTGAAAAAGTTCAATATCTCCAGTAGTTTTTAAGTTGGCGAGCCAAAAACGTACAAATGCTTGTAAATTCGCGTTTTTAAGCAGAAATTGACGATTTCTTGCTTTTTCGCTTCGCTGGTTTAATGAGAAATCGGATTTTTTGAAAAAGTTCAATATCTCCAGTAGTTTTTAAGTTGGCGAGCCAAAAACGTACAAATGCTTGTAAATTCGCGTTTTTAAGCAGAAATTGACGATTTCTTGCTTGTTCGCTTCGCTGGTTTAATGAGAAATCGGATTTTTTGAAAAAGTTCAATATCTCCAGTAGTTTTTAAGTTGGCGAGCCAAAAACGTACAAATGCTTGTAAATTCGCGTTTTTAAGCAGAAATTGACGATTTCTTGCTTTTTCGCTTCGCTGGTTTAATGAGAAATCGGATTTTTTGAAAAAGTTCAATATCTCCAGTAGTTTTTAAGTTGGCGAGCCAAAAACGTATATATGCTTGTAAATTCGCGTTTTTAAGCAGAAATTGACGATTTCTTGCTTTTTCGCTTCGCTGGTTTAATGAGAAATCGGATTTTTTGAAAAAGTTCAATATCTCCAGAAGTTTTTAAGTTGGCGAGCCAAAAACGTATAAATGCTTGTAAATTCGCGTTTTTAAGCAGAAATTGACGATTTCTTGCTTTTTCGGTTCGCTGGTTTAATGAGAAATCGGATTTTTTGAAAAAGTTCAATATCTCCAGTAGTTTTTAAGTTGGCGAGCCAAAAACGTACAAATGCTTGTAAATTCGCGTTTTTAAGCAGAAATTGACGATTTCTTGCTTTTTCGCTTCGCTGGTTTAATGAGAAATCGGATTTTTTGAAAAAGTTCAATATCTCCAGTAGTTATTAAGTTGGCGAGCCAAAAACGTACAAATGCTTGTAAATTCGAGTTTTTAAGCAGAAATTGACGATTTCTTGCTTTTTCGCTTCGCTGGTTTAATGAGAAATCGAATTTTTTGAAAAAGTTCAATATCTCCAGTAGTTTTTAAGTTGGCGAGCCAAAAACGTATAAATGCTTGTAAATTCGCGTTTTTAAGCAGAAATTGACTATTTCTTGCTTTTTCGCTTCGCTGGTTTAATGAGAAATCGGATTTTTTGTAAAAGTTCAATATCTCCAGTAGTTTTTAAGTTGGCGAGCCAAAAACGTACAAATGCTTGTAAATTCGCGTTTTTAAGCAGAAATTGACGATTTCTTGCTTTTTCGCTTCGCTGGTTTAATGAGAAATCGGATTTTTTGAAAAAGTTCAATATCTCTAGTAGTTTTTAAGTTGGCGAGCCAAAAACGTATAAATGCTTGTAAATTCGCGTTTTTAAGCAGAAATTGACGATTTCTTGCTTTTTCGCTTCGCTGGTTTAATGAGAAATCGGATTTTTTGAAAAAGTTCAATATCTCCAGTAGTTTTTAAGTTGGCGGGCCAAAAACGTACAAATGCTTGTAAATTCGCGTTTTTAAGCAGAAATTGACGATTTCTTGCTTTTTCGCTTCGCTGGTTTAATGAGAAATCGGATTTTTTGAAAAAGTTCAATATCTCCAGTAGTTTTTAAGTTGGCGAGCCAAAAACGTACAAATGCTTGTAAATTCGCGTTTTTAAGCAGAAATTGACGATTTCTTGCTTTTTCGCTTCGCTGGTTTAATGAGAAATCGGATTTTTTGAAAAAGTACAATATCTCCAGTAGTTTTTAAGTTGGCGAGCCAAAAACGTACAAATGCTTGTAAATTCGCGTTTTTAAGCAGAATTTGACGATTTCTTGCTTTTTCGCTTCGCTGGTTTAATGAGAAATCGGATTTTTTGAAAAAGTTCAATATCTCCAGTAGTTTTTAAGTTGGCGAGCCAAAAACGTACAAATGCTTGTAAATTCGCGTTTTTAAGCAGAAATTGACGATTTCTTGCTTTTTCGCTTGGCTGGTTTAATGAGAAATCGGATTTTTTGAAAAAGTTCAATATCTCCAGTAGTTTTTAAGTTGGCAAGCCAAAAACGTACAAATGCTTGTAAATTCGCGTTTTTAAGCAGAAATTGACGATTTCTTGCTTTTTCGCTTCGCTGGTTTAATGAGAAATCGGATTTTTTGAAAAAGTTCAATATCTCCAGTAGTTTTTAAGTTGGCGAGCCAAAAACGTACAAATGCTTGTAAATTCGCGTTTTTAAGCAGAAATTGACGATTTCTTGCTTTTTCGCTTCGCTGGTTTAATGAGAAATCGGATTTTTTGAAAAAGTTCAATATCTCCAGAAGTTTTTAAGTTGGCGAGCCAAAAACGTACAAATGCTTTTAAATTCGCGTTTTTAAACAGAAATTGACGATTTCTTGCTTTTTCGCTTCGCTGGTTTAATGAGAAATCGGATTTTTTGAAAAAGTTAAATATCTCCAGTAGTTTTTAAGTTGGCGAGCCAAAAACGTATAAATGCTTGTAAATTCGCGTTTTTAAGCAGAAATTGACGATTTCTTGCTTTTTCGCTTCGCTGGTTTAATGAGAAATCGGATTTTTTGAAAAAGTTCAATATCTCCAGTAGTTTTTAAGTTGGCGAGCCAAAAACGTACAAATGCTTGTAAATTCGCGTTTTTAAGCAGAAATTGACGATTTCTTGCTTTTTCGCTTCGCTGGTTTAATGAGAAATAGGATTTTTTGAAAAAGTTCAATATCTCCAGTAGTTTTTAAGTTGGCGAGCCAAAAACGTACAAATGCTTGTAAATTCGCGTTTTTAAGCAGAAATTGACGATTTCTTGCTTTTTCGCTTCGCTGGTTTAATGAGAAATCGGATTTTTTGAAAAAGTTCAATATCTCCAGTAGTTTTTAAGTTGGCGAGCCAAAAACGTACAAATGCTTGTAAATTCGCGTTTTTAAGCAGAAATTGACGATTTCTTGCTTTTTCGCTTCTCTGGTTTAATGAGAAATCGGATTTTTTGAAAAAGTTCAATATCTCCAGTAGTTTTTAAGTTGGCGAGCCAAAAACGTACAAATGCTTGTAAATTCGCGTTTTTAAGCAGAAATTGACGATTTCTTGCTTTTTCGCTTCGCTGGTTTAATGAGAAATCAGATTTTTTGAAAAAGTTCAATATCTCCAGTAGTTTTTAAGTTGGCGAGCCAAAAACGTACAAATGCTTGTAAATTCGCGTTTTTAAGCAGAAATTGACGATTTCTTGCTTTTTCGCTTCGCTGGTTTAATGAGAAATCGGATTTTTTGAAAAAGTTCAATATCTCCAGTAGTTTTTAAGTTGGCGAGCCAAAAACGTACAAATGCTTGTAAATTCGCGTTTTTAAGCAGAAATTGACGATTTCTTGCTTTTTCGCTTCGCTGGTTTAATGTGAAATCGGATTTTTTGAAAAAGTTCAATATCTCCAGAAGTTTTTAAGTTGGCGAGCCAAAAACGTACAAATGCTTTTAAATTCGCGTTTTTAAGCAGAAATTGACGATTTCTTGCTTTTTCGCTTCGCTGGTTTAATGAGAAATCGAATTTTTTGAAAAAGTTCAATATCTCCAGTAGTTTTTAAGTTGGCGAGCCAAAAACGTATAAATGCTTGTAAATTCGCGTTTTTAAGCAGAAATTGACTATTTCTTGCTTTTTCGCTTCGCTGGTTTAATGAGAAATCGGATTTTTTGTAAAAGTTCAATATCTCCAGTAGTTTTTAAGTTGGCGAGCCAAAAACGTACAAATGCTTGTAAATTCGCGTTTTTAAGCAGAAATTGACGATTTCTTGCTTTTTCGCTTCGCTGGTTTAATGAGAAATCGGATTTTTTGAAAAAGTTCAATATCTCTAGTAGTTTTTAAGTTGGCGAGCCAAAAACGTATAAATGCTTGTAAATTCGCGTTTTTAAGCAGAAATTGACGATTTCTTGCTTTTTCGCTTCGCTGGTTTAATGAGAAATCGGATTTTTTGAAAAAGTTCAATATCTCCAGTAGTTTTTAAGTTGGCGGGCCAAAAACGTACAAATGCTTGTAAATTCGCGTTTTTAAGCAGAAATTGACGATTTCTTGCTTTTTCGCTTCGCTGGTTTAATGAGAAATCGGATTTTTTGAAAAAGTTCAATATCTCCAGTAGTTTTTAAGTTGGCGAGCCAAAAACGTACAAATGCTTGTAAATTCGCGTTTTTAAGCAGAAATTGACGATTTCTTGCTTTTTCGCTTCGCTGGTTTAATGAGAAATCGGATTTTTTGAAAAAGTACAATATCTCCAGTAGTTTTTAAGTTGGCGAGCCAAAAACGTACAAATGCTTGTAAATTCGCGTTTTTAAGCAGAATTTGACGATTTCTTGCTTTTTCGCTTCGCTGGTTTAATGAGAAATCGGATTTTTTGAAAAAGTTCAATATCTCCAGTAGTTTTTAAGTTGGCGAGCCAAAAACGTACAAATGCTTGTAAATTCGCGTTTTTAAGCAGAAATTGACGATTTCTTGCTTTTTCGCTTGGCTGGTTTAATGAGAAATCGGATTTTTTGAAAAAGTTCAATATCTCCAGTAGTTTTTAAGTTGGCAAGCCAAAAACGTACAAATGCTTGTAAATTCGCGTTTTTAAGCAGAAATTGACGATTTCTTGCTTTTTCGCTTCGCTGGTTTAATGAGAAATCGGATTTTTTGAAAAAGTTCAATATCTCCAGTAGTTTTTAAGTTGGCGAGCCAAAAACGTACAAATGCTTGTAAATTCGCGTTTTTAAGCAGAAATTGACGATTTCTTGCTTTTTCGCTTCGCTGGTTTAATGAGAAATCGGATTTTTTGAAAAAGTTCAATATCTCCAGAAGTTTTTAAGTTGGCGAGCCAAAAACGTACAAATGCTTTTAAATTCGCGTTTTTAAGCAGAAATTGACGATTTCTTGCTTTTTCGCTTCGCTGGTTTAATGAGAAATCGGATTTTTTGAAAAAGTTCAATATCTCCAGTAGTTTTTAAGTTGGCGAGCCAAAAACGTATAAATGCTTGTAAATTCGCGTTTTTAAGCAGAAATTGACGATTTCTTGCTTTTTCGCTTCGCTGGTTTAATGAGAAATCGGATTTTTTGAAAAAGTTCAATATCTCCAGTAGTTTTTAAGTTGGCGAGCCAAAAACGTACAAATGCTTGTAAATTCGCGTTTTTAAGCAGAAATTGACGATTTCTTGCTTTTTCGCTTCGCTGGTTTAATGAGAAATAGGATTTTTTGAAAAAGTTCAATATCTCCAGTAGTTTTTAAGTTGGCGAGCCAAAAACGTACAAATGCTTGTAAATTCGCGTTTTTAAGCAGAAATTGACGATTTCTTGCTTTTTCGCTTCGCTGGTTTAATGAGAAATCGGATTTTTTGAAAAAGTTCAATATCTCCAGTAGTTTTTAAGTTGGCGAGCCAAAAACGTACAAATGCTTGTAAATTCGCGTTTTTAAGCAGAAATTGACGATTTCTTGCTTTTTCGCTTCTCTGGTTTAATGAGAAATCGGATTTTTTGAAAAAGTTCAATATCTCCAGTAGTTTTTAAGTTGGCGAGCCAAAAACGTACAAATGCTTGTAAATTCGCGTTTTTAAGCAGAAATTGACGATTTCTTGCTTTTTCGCTTCGCTGGTTTAATGAGAAATCAGATTTTTTGAAAAAGTTCAATATCTCCAGTAGTTTTTAAGTTGGCGAGCCAAAAACGTACAAATGCTTGTAAATTCGCGTTTTTAAGCAGAAATTGACGATTTCTTGCTTTTTCGCTTCGCTGGTTTAATGAGAAATCGGATTTTTTGAAAAAGTTCAATATCTCCAGTAGTTTTTAAGTTGGCGAGCCAAAAACGTACAAATGCTTGTAAATTCGCGTTTTTAAGCAGAAATTGACGATTTCTTGCTTTTTCGCTTCGCTGGTTTAATGTGAAATCGGATTTTTTGAAAAAGTTCAATATCTCCAGAAGTTTTTAAGTTGGCGAGCCAAAAACGTACAAATGCTTTTAAATTCGCGTTTTTAAGCAGAAATTGACGATTTCTTGCTTTTTCGCTTCGCTGGTTTAATGAGAAATCGGATTTTTTGAAAAAGTTCAATATCTCCAGTAGTTTTTAAGTTGGCGAGCCAAAAACGTACAAATGCTTGTATATTCGCGTTTTTAAGCAGAAATTGACGATTTCTTTCTTTTTCGCTTCGCTGGTTTAATGAGAAATCGGATTTTTTGAAAAAGTTCAATATCTCCAGTAGTTTTTAAGTTGGCGAGCCAAAAACGTACAAATGCTTGTAAATTCGCGTTTTTAAGCAGAAATTGACGATTTCTTGCTTTTTCGCTTCGCTGGTTTAATGAGAAATAGGATTTTTTGAAAAAGTTCAATATCTCCAGTAGTTTTTAAGTTGGCGAGCCAAAAACGTACAAATGCTTGTAAATTCGCGTTTTTAAGCAGAAATTGACGATTTCTTGCTTTTTCGCTTCGCTGGTTTAATGAGAAATCGGATTTTTTGAAAAAGTTCAATATCTCCAGTAGTTTTTAAGTTGGCGAGCCAAAAACGTACAAATGCTTGTAAATTCGCGTTTTTAAGCAGAAATTGACGATTTCTTGCTTTTTCGCTTCTCTGGTTTAATGAGAAATCGGATTTTTTGAAAAAGTTCAATATCTCCAGTAGTTTTTAAGTTGGCGAGCCAAAAACGTACAAATGCTTGTAAATTCGCGTTTTTAAGCAGAAATTGACGATTTCTTGCTTTTTCGCTTCGCTGGTTTAATGAGAAATCAGATTTTTTGAAAAAGTTCAATATCTCCAGTAGTTTTTAAGTTGGCGAGCCAAAAACGTACAAATGCTTGTAAATTCGCGTTTTTAAGCAGAAATTGACGATTTCTTGCTTTTTCGCTTCGCTGGTTTAATGAGAAATCGGATTTTTTGAAAAAGTTCAATATCTCCAGTAGTTTTTAAGTTGGCGAGCCAAAAACGTACAAATGCTTGTAAATTCGCGTTTTTAAGCAGAAATTGACGATTTCTTGCTTTTTCGCTTCGCTGGTTTAATGTGAAATCGGATTTTTTGAAAAAGTTCAATATCTCCAGAAGTTTTTAAGTTGGCGAGCCAAAAACGTACAAATGCTTTTAAATTCGCGTTTTTAAGCAGAAATTGACGATTTCTTGCTTTTTCGCTTCGCTGGTTTAATGAGAAATCGGATTTTTTGAAAAAGTTCAATATCTCCAGTAGTTTTTAAGTTGGCGAGCCAAAAACGTACAAATGCTTGTATATTCGCGTTTTTAAGCAGAAATTGACGATTTCTTTCTTTTTCGCTTCGCTGGTTTAATGAGAAATCGGATTTTTTGAAAAAGTTCAATATCTCCAGTAGTTTTTAAGTTGGCGAGCCAAAAACGTACAAATGCTTGTAAATTCGCGTTTTTAAGCAGAAATTGACCATTTCTTGCTTTTTCGCTTCGCTGGTTTAATGAGAAATCGGATTTTTTGAAAAAGTTCAATATCTCCAGTAGTTTTTAAGTTGGCGAGCCAAAAACGTATATATGCTTGTAAATTCGCGGTTTTAAGCAGAAATTGACGATTTCTTGCTTTTTCGCTTCGCTGGTTTAATGAGAAATCGGATTTTTTGAAAAAGTTCAATATCTCCAGTAGTTTTTAAGTTGGCGAGCCAAAAACGTATAAATGCTTGTAAATTCGCGTTTTTAAGCAGAAATTGACGATTTCTTGCTTTTTCGCTTCGCTGGTTTAATGAGAAATCGGATTTTTTGAAAAAGTTCAATATCTCCAGTAGTTTTTAAGTTGGCGAGCCAAAAACGTATATATGCTTGTAAATTCGCGTTTTTAAGCAAAAATTGACGATTTCTTGCTTTTTCGCTTCGCTGGTTTAATGAGAAATCGGATTTTTTGAAAAAGTTCAATATCTCCAGTAGTTTTTAAGTTGGCGAGCCAAAAACGTATAAATGCTTGTAAATTCGCGTTTTTAAGCAGAAATTGACGATTTCTTGCTTTTTCGCTTCGCTGGTTTAATGAGAAATCGGATTTTTTGAAAAAGTTCAATATCTCCAGTAGTTTTTAAGTTGGCGAGCCAAAAACGTACAAATGCTTGTAAATTCGCGTTTTTAAGCAGAAATTGACGATTTCTTGCTTTTTCGCTTCGCTGGTTTAATGAGAAATCGGATTTTTTGAAAAAGTTCAATATCTCCAGTAGTTTTTAAGTTGGCGAGCCAAAAACGTACAAATGCTTGTAAATTCGCGTTTTTAAGCAGAAATTGACGATTTCTTGCTTTTTCGCTTCGCTGGTTTAATGAGAAATCGGATTTTTTGAAAAAGTTCAATATCTCCAGTAGTTTTTAAGTTGGCGAGCCAAAAACGTATATATGCTTGTAAATTCGCGTTTTTAAGCACAAATTGACGATTTCTTGCTTTTTCGCTTCGCTGGTTTAATGAAAAATCGGATTTTTTGAAAAAGTTCAATATCTCCAGTAGTTTTTAAGTTGGCGAGCCAAAAACGTATAAATGCTTGTAAATTCGCGTTTTAAGCAGAAATTGACGATTTCTTGCTTTTTCGCTTCGCTGGTTTAATGAGAAATCGGATTTTTTGAAAAAGTTCAATATCTCCAGTAGTTTTTAAGTTGGCGAGCCAAAAACGTATATATGCTTGTAAATTCGCGTTTTTAAGCAGAAATTGACGATTTCTTGCTTTTTCGCTTCGCTGGTTTAATGAGAAATCGGATTTTTTGAAAAAGTTCAATATCTCCAGTAGTTTTTAAGTTGGCGAGCCAAAAACGTATAAATGCTTGTAAATTCGCGTTTTTAAGCAGAAATTGACGATTTCTTGCTTTTTCGCTTCGCTGGTTTAATGAGAAATCGGATTTTTTGAAAAAGTTAAATATCTCCAGTAGTTTTTAAGTTGGCCAGCCAAAAACGTATATATGCTTGTAAATTCGCGTTTTTAAGCAGAAATTGACGATTTCTTGCTTTTTCGCTTCGCTGGTTTAATGAAAAATCGGATTTTTTGAAAAAGTTCAATATCTCCAGTAGTTTTTAAGTTGGCGAGCCGAAAACGTACAAATGCTTGTAAATTCGCGTTTTTAAGCAGAAATTGACGATTTCTTGCTTTTTCGCTTCGCTGGTTTATTGAGAAATCGGATTTTTTGAAAAAGTTCAATATCTCCAGTAGTTTTTAAGTTGGCGAGCCAAAAACGTACAAATGCTTGTAAATTCGCGTTTTTAAGCAGAAATTGACGATTTCTTGCTTTTTCGCTTCGCTGGTTTAATGAGAAATCGGATTTTTTGAAAAAGTTCAATATCTCCAGTAGTTTTTAAGTTGGCGAGCAAAAAACGTATAAATGCTTGTAAATTCGCGTTTTTAAGCAGAAATTGACGATTTCTTGCTTTTTCGCTTCGCTGGTTTAATGAGAAATCGGATTTTTTGAAAAAGCTCAATATCTCCAGTAGTTTTTAAGTTGGCGAGCCAAAAACGTACAAATGCTTGTAAATTCGCGTTTTTAAGCAGAAATTGACGATTTCTTGCTTTTTCGCTTCGCTGGTTTAATGAGAAATCGGATTTTTTGAAAAAGTTCAATATCTCCAGTAGTTTTTAAGTTGGCGAGCCAAAAACGTATAAATGCTTGTAAATTCGCGTTTTTAAGCAGAAATTGACGATTTCTTGCTTTTTCGCTTCGCTGGTTTAATGAGAAATCGGATTTTTTGAAAAAGTACAATATCTCCAGTAGTTTTTAAGTTGGCGAGCCAAAAACGTACAAATGCTTGTAAATTCGCGTTTTTAAGCAGAAATTGACGATTTCTTGCTTTTTCGCTTCGCTGGTTTAATGAGAAATCGGATTTTTTGAAAAAGTTCAATATCTCCAGTAGTTTTTAAGTTGGCGAGCCAAAAACGTACAAATGCTTGTAAATTCGCGTTTTTAAGCAGAAATTGACGATTTCTTGCTTTTTCGCTTCGCTGGTTTAATGAGAAATCTGATTTTTTGAAAAAGTTCAATATATCCAGTAGTTTTTAAGTTGGCAAGCCAAAAACGTACAAATGCTTGTAAATTCGCGTTTTTAAGCAGAAATTGAGACGATTTCTTGCTTTTTCGCTTCGCTGGTTTAATGAGAAATCGGATTTTTTGAAAAAGTTCAATATCTCCAGTAGTTTTTAAGTTGGCGAGCCAAAAACGTATAAATGCTTGTAAATTCGCGTTTTTAAGCAGAAATTGACGATTTCTTGCTTTTTCGCTTCGCTGGTTTAATGAGAAATCGGATTTTTTGAAAAAGTTCAATATCTCCAGTAGTTTTTAAGTTGGCGAGCCAAAAACGTACAAATGCTTGTAAATTCGCGTTTTTAAGCAGAAATTGACGATTTCTTGCTTTTTCACTTCGCTGGTTTAATGAGAAATCGGATTTTTTGAAAAAGTTCAATATCTCCAGTAGTTTTTAAGTTGGCGAGCCAAAAACGTACAAATGCTTGTAAATTCGCGTTTTTAAGCAGAAATTGACGATTTCTTGCTTTTTCGCTTCGCTGGTTTAATGAGAAATCGGATTTTTTGAAAAAGTTTAATATCTCCAGTAGTTTTTAAGTTGGCGAGCCAAAAACGTATAAATGCTTGCAAATTCGCGTTTTTAAGCAGAAATTGACGATTTCTTGCTTTTTCGCTTCGCTGGTTTAATGAGAAATCGGATTTTTTGAAAAAGTTCAATATCTCCAGTAGTTTTTAAGTTGGCGAGCCAAAAACGTATAAATGCTTGTAAATTCGCGTTTTTAAGCAGAAATTGACGATTTCTTGCTTTTTCGCTTCGCTGGTTTAATGAGAAATCGGATTTTTTGAAAAAGTTCAATATCTCCAGTAGTTTTTAAGTTGGCGAGCCAAAAACGTACAAATGCTTGTAAATTCGCGTTTTTAAGCAGAAATTGACGATTTTTTGCTTTTTCGCTTCGCTGGTTTAATGAGAAATCGGATTTTTTGAAAAAGTTCAATATCTCCAGTAGTTTTTAAGTTGGCGAGCCAAAAACGTACAAATGCTTGTAAATTCGCGTTTTTAAGCAGAAATTGACGATTTCTTGCTTTTTCGCTTCGCTGGTTTAATGAGAAATCGGATTTTTTGAAAAAGTTCAATATCTCCAGTAGTTTTTAAGTTGGCGAGACAAAAACGTACAAATGCTTGTAAATTCGCGTTTTTAAGCAGAAATTGACGATTTCTTGCTTTTTCGCTTCGCTGGTTTAATGAGAAATCGGATTTTTTGAAAAAGTTCAATATCTCCAGTAGTTTTTAAGTTGGCGAGCCAAAAACGTACAAATGCTTGTAAATTCGCGTTTTTAAGCAGAAATTGACGATTTCTTGCTTTTTCGCTTCGCTGGTTTAATGAGAAATCGGATTTTTTGAAAAAGTTTAATATCTCCAGTAGCTTTTAAGTTGGCGAGCCAAAAACGTACAAATGCTTGTAAATTCGCGTTTTTAAGCAGAAATTGACGATTTCTTGCTTTTTCGCTTCGCTGGTTTAATGAGAAATCGGATTTTTTGAAAAAGTTCAATATCTCCAGTAGTATTTAAGTTGGCGAGCCAAAAACGTACAAATGCTTGTAAATTCGCGTTTTTAAGCAGAAATTGACGATTTCTTGCTTTTTCGCTTCGCTGGTTTAATGAGAAATCGGATTTTTTGAAAAAGTTCAATATCTCCAGTAGTTTTTAAGTTGGCGAGCCAAAAACGTACAAATGCTTGTAAATTCGCGTTTTTAAGCAGAAATTGACGATTTCTTGCTTTTTCGCTTCGCTGGTTTAATGAGAAATCGGATTTTTTGAAAAAGTTCAATATCTCCAGTAGTTTTTAAGTTGGCGAGCCAAAAAACGTACAAATGCTTGTAAATTCGCGTTTTTAAGCAGAAATTGACGATTTCTTGCTTTTTCGCTTCGCTGGTTTAATGAGAAATCGGATTTTTTGAAAAAGTTCAATATCTCCAGTAGTTTTTAAGTTGGCAAGCCAAAAACGTATAAATGCTTGTAAATTCGCGTTTTTAAGCAGAAATTGACGATTTCTTGCTTTTTCGCTTCGCTGGTTTAATGAGAAATCGGATTTTTTGAAAAAGTTCAATATCTCCAGTAGTTTTTAAGTTGGCGAGCCAAAAACTTATAAATGCTTGTAAATTTGCGTTTTTAAGCAGAAATTGACGATTTCTTGCTTTTTCGCTTCGCTGGTTTAATGAGTAATCGGATTTTTTGAAAAAGTTCAATATCTCCAGTAGTTTTTAAGTTGGCGAGCCAAAAACGTACAAATGCTTGTAAATTCGCGTTTTTAAGCAGAAATTGACGATTTCTTGCTTTTTCGCTTCGCTGGTTTAATGAGAAATCGGATTTTTTGAAAAAGTTCAATATCTCCAGTAGTTTTTAAGTTGGCGAGCCAAAAACGTATAAATGCTTGTAAATTCGCGTTTTTAAGCAGAAATTGACGATTTCTTGCTTTTTCGCTTCGCTGGTTTAATGAGAAATCGGATTTTTTGAAAAAGTTCAATATCTCCAGTAGTTTTTAAGTTGGCGAGCCAAAAACGTACAAATGCTTGTAAATTCGCGTTTTTAAGCAGAAATTGACGATTTCTTGCTTTTTCACTTCGCTGGTTTAATGAGAAATCGGATTTTTTGAAAAAGTTCAATATCTCCAGTAGTTTTTAAGTTGGCGAGCCAAAAACGTACAAATGCTTGTAAATTCGCGTTTTTTAAGCAGAAATTGACGATTTCTTGCTTTTTCGCTTCGCTGGTTTAATGAGAAATCGGATTTTTTGAAAAAGTTCAATATCTCCAGTAGTTTTTAAGTTGGCGAGCCAAAAACGTATAAATGCTGGCAAATTCGCGTTTTTAAGCAGAAATTGACGATTTCTTGCTTTTTCGCTTCGCTGGTTTAATGAGAAATCGGATTTTTTGAAAAAGTTCAATATCTCCAGTAGTTTTTAAGTTGGCGAGCCAAAAACGTATAAATGCTTGTAAATTCGCGTTTTTAAGCAGAAATTGACGATTTCTTGCTTTTTCGCTTCGCTGGTTTAATGAGAAATCGGATTTTTTGAAAAAGTTCAATATCTCCAGTAGTTTTTAAGTTGGCGAGCCAAAAACGTACAAATGCTTGTAAATTCGCGTTTTTAAGCAGAAAGACGATTTTTTGCTTTTTCGCTTCGCTGGTTTAATGAGAAATCGGATTTTTTGAAAAAGTTCAATATCTCCAGTAGTTTTTAAGTTGGCGAGCCAAAAACGTACAAATGCTTGTAAATTCGCGTTTTTAAGCAGAAATTGACGATTTCTTGCTTTTTCGCTTCGCTGGTTTAATGAGAAATCGGATTTTTTGAAAAAGTTCAATATCTCCAGTAGTTTTTAAGTTGGCGAGACAAAAACGTACAAATGCTTGTAAATTCGCGTTTTTAAGCAGAAATTGACGATTTCTTGCTTTTTCGCTTCGCTGGTTTAATGAGAAATCGGATTTTTTGAAAAAGTTCAATATCTCCAGTAGTTTTTAAGTTGGCGAGCCAAAAACGTACAAATGCTTGTAAATTCGCGTTTTTAAGCAGAAATTGACGATTTCTTGCTTTTTCGCTTCGCTGGTTTAATGAGAAATCGGATTTTTTGAAAAAGTTTAATATTCCCAGTAGCTTTTAAGTTGGCGAGCCAAAAACGTACAAATGCTTGTAAATTCGCGTTTTTAAGCAGAAATTGACGATTTCTTGCTTTTTCGCTTCGCTGGTTTAATGAGAAATCGGATTTTTTGAAAAAGTTCAATATCTCCAGTAGTATTTAAGTTGGCGAGCAAAAAACGTACAAATGCTTGTAAATTCGCGTTTTTAAGCAGAAATTGACGATTTCTTGCTTTTTCGCTTCGCTGGTTTAATGAGAAATCGGATTTTTTAAAAAAGTTCAATATCTCCAGTAGTTTTTAAGTTGGCGAGCCAAAAACGTATAAATGCTTGTAAATTCGCGTTTTTAAGCAGAAATTGACGATTTCTTGCTTTTTCGCTTCGCTGGTTTAATGAGAAATCGGATTTTTTGAAAAAGTTCAATATCTCCAGTAGTTCTTAAGTTGGCGAGCCAAAAACGTACAAATGCTTGTAAATTCGCGTTTTTAAGCAGAAATTGACGATTTCTTGCTTTTTCGCTTCGCTGGTTTAATGAGAAATCGGATTTTTGAAAAAGTTCAATATCTCCAGTAGTTTTTAAGTTGGCGAGCCAAAAACGTACAAATGCTTGTAAATTCGCGTTTTTAAGCAGAAATTGACGATTTCTTGCTTTTTCGCTTCGCTGGTTTAATGAGAAATCGGATTTTTTGAAAAAGTTCAATATCTCCAGTAGTTTTTAAGTTGGCGAGCCAAAAACGTACAAATGCTTGTAAATTCGCGTTTTTAAGCAGAAATTGACGATTTCTTGCTTTTTCGCTTCGCTGGTTTAATGAGAAATCGGATTTTTTGAAAAGTTCAATATCTCCAGTAGTTTTTAAGTTGGCGAGCCAAAAACGTACAAATGCTTGTAAATTCGCGTTTTTAAGCAGAAATTGACGATTTCTTGCTTTTTCGCTTCGCTGGTTTAATGAGAAATCGGATTTTTTGAAAAAGTTCAATATCTCCAGTAGTTTTTAAGTTGGCGAGCCAAAAACGTATAAATGCTTGTAAATTCGCGTTTTTAAGCAGAAATTGACGATTTCTTGCTTTTTCGCTTCGCTGGTTTAATGAGAAATCGGATTTTTGAAAAAGTTCAATATCTCCAGTAGTTTTTAAGTTGGCGAGCCAAAAACGTATAAATGCTTGCAAATTCGCGTTTTTAAGCAGAAATTGACGATTTCTTGCTTTTTCGCTTCGCTGGTTTAATGAGAAATCGGATTTTTTGAAAAAGTTTAATATCTCCAGTAGTTTTTAAGTTGGCGAGCCAAAAACGTACAAATGCTTGTAAATTCGCGTTTTTAAGCAGAAATTGACGATTTCTTGCTTTTTCGCTTCGCTGGTTTAATGAGAAATCGGATTTTTTGAAAAAGTTCAATATCTCCAGTAGTTTTTAAGTTGGCGAGCCAAAAACGTATAAATGCTTGTAAATTCGCGTTTTTAAGCAGAAATTGACGATTTCTTGCTTTTTCGCTTCGCTGGTTTAATGAGAAATCGGATTTTTTGAAAAAGTTCAATATCTCCAGTAGTTTTTAAGTTGGCGAGACAAAAACGTACAAATGCTTGTAAATTCGCGTTTTTAAGCAGAAATTGACGATTTCTTGCTTTTTCGCTTCGCTGGTTTAATGAGAAATCGGATTTTTTGAAAAAGTTCAATATCTCCAGTAGTTTTTAAGTTGGCGAGCCAAAAACGTACAAATGCTTGTAAATTCGCGTTTTTAAGCAGAAATTGACGATTTCTTGCTTTTTCGCTTCGCTGGTTTAATGAGAAATCGGATTTTTTGAAAAAGTTTAATATCTCCAGTAGCTTTTAAGTTGGCGAGCCAAAAACGTACAAATGCTTGTAAATTCGCGTTTTTAAGCAGAAATTGACGATTTCTTGCTTTTTCGCTTCGCTGGTTTAATGAGAAATCGGATTTTTGAAAAAGTTCAATATCTCCAGTAGTATTTAAGTTGGCGAGCCAAAAACGTACAAATGCTTGTAAATTCGCGTTTTTAAGCAGAAATTGACGATTTCTTGCTTTTTCGCTTCGCTGGTTTAATGAGAAATCGGATTTTTTGAAAAAGTTCAATATCTCCAGTAGTTTTTAAGTTGGCGAGCCAAAAACGTACAAATGCTTGTAAATTCGCGTTTTTAAGCAGAAATTGACGATTTCTTGCTTTTTCGCTTCGCTGGTTTAATGAGAAATCGGATTTTTTGAAAAAGTTTAATATCTCCAGTAGTTTTTAAGTTGGCGAGCCAAAAACGTACAAATGCTTGTAAATTCGCGTTTTTAAGCAAAAATTGACGATTTCTTGCTTTTTCGCTTCGCTGGTTTAATGAGAAATCGGATTTTTTGAAAAAGTTCAATATCTCCAGTAGTTTTTAAGTTGGCAAGCCAAAAACGTATAAATGCTTGTAAATTCGCGTTTTTAAGCAGAAATTGACGATTTCTTGCTTTTTCGCTTCGCTGGTTTAATGAGAAATCGGATTTTTTGAAAAAGTTCAATATCTCCAGTAGTTTTTAAGTTGGCGAGCCAAAAACTTATAAATGCTTGTAAATTTGCGTTTTAAGCAGAAATTGACGATTTCTTGCTTTTTCGCTTCGCTGGTTTAATGAGTAATCGGATTTTTTGAAAAAGTTCAATATCTCCAGTAGTTTTTAAGTTGGCGAGCCAAAAACGTACAAATGCTTGTAAATTCGCGTTTTTAAGCAGAAATTGACGATTTCTTGCTTTTTCGCTTCGCTGGTTTAATGAGAAATCGGATTTTTTGAAAAAGTTCAATATCTCCAGTAGTTTTTAAGTTGGCGAGCCAAAAACGTATAAATGCTTGTAAATTCGCGTTTTAAGCAGAAATTGACGATTTCTTGCTTTTTCGCTTCGCTGGTTTAATGAGAAATCGGATTTTTTGAAAAGTTCAATATCTCCAGTAGTTTTTAAGTTGGCGAGCCAAAAACGTACAAATGCTTGTAAATTCGCGTTTTTAAGCAGAAATTGACGATTTCTTGCTTTTTCACTTCGCTGGTTTAATGAGAAATCGGATTTTTGAAAAAGTTCAATATCTCCAGTAGTTTTTAAGTTGGCGAGCCAAAAACGTACAAATGCTTGTAAATTCGCGTTTTTAAGCAGAAATTGACGTTTTCTTGCTTTTTCGCTTCGCTGGTTTAATGAGAAATCGGATTTTTTGAAAAAGTTCAATATCTCCAGTAGTTTTTAAGTTGGCGAGCCAAAAACGTATAAATGCTTGCAAATTCGCGTTTTTAAGCAGAAATTGACGATTTCTTGCTTTTTCGCTTCGCTGGTTTAATGAGAAATCGGATTTTTTGAAAAAGTTCAATATCTCCAGTAGTTTTTAAGTTGGCGAGCCAAAAACGTATAAATGCTTGTAAATTCGCGTTTTTAAGCAGAAATTGACGATTTCTTGCTTTTTCGCTTCGCTGGTTTAATGAGAAATCGGATTTTTTGAAAAAGTTCAATATCTCCAGTAGTTTTTAAGTTGGCGAGCCAAAAACGTACAAATGCTTGTAAATTCGCGTTTTTAAGCAGAAATTGACGATTTTTTGCTTTTTCGCTTCGCTGGTTTAATGAGAAATCGGATTTTTGAAAAAGTTCAATATCTCCAGTAGTTTTTAAGTTGGCGAGCCAAAAACGTACAAATGCTTGTAAATTCGCGTTTTTAAGCAGAAATTGACGATTTCTTGCTTTTTCGCTTCGCTGGTTTAATGAGAAATCGGATTTTTTGAAAAAGTTCAATATCTCCAGTAGTTTTTAAGTTGGCGAGACAAAAACGTACAAATGCTTGTAAATTCGCGTTTTTAAGCAGAAATTGACGATTTCTTGCTTTTTCGCTTCGCTGGTTTAATGAGAAATCGGATTTTTTGAAAAAGTTCAATATCTCCAGTAGTTTTTAAGTTGGCGAGCCAAAAACGTACAAATGCTTGTAAATTCGCGTTTTTAAGCAGAAATTGACGATTCTTGCTTTTTCGCTTCGCTGGTTTAATGAGAAATCGGATTTTTTGAAAAAGTTTAATATCTCCAGTAGCTTTAAGTTGGCGAGCCAAAAACGTACAAATGCTTGTAAATTCGCGTTTTTAAGCAGAAATTGACGATTTCTTGCTTTTTCGCTTCGCTGGTTTAATGAGAAATCGGATTTTTTGAAAAAGTTCAATATCTCCAGTAGTATTTAAGTTGGCGAGCCAAAAACGTACAAATGCTTGTAAATTCGCGTTTTTAAGCAGAAATTGTCGATTTCTTGCTTTTTCGCTTCGCTGGTTTAATGAGAAATCGGATTTTTTAAAAAAGTTCAATATCTCCAGTAGTTTTTAAGTTGGCGAGCCAAAAACGTATAAATGCTTGTAAATTCGCGTTTTTAAGCAGAAATTGACGATTTCTTGCTTTTTCGCTTCGCTGGTTTAATGAGAAATCGGATTTTTTGAAAAAGTTCAATATCTCCAGTAGTTCTTAAGTTGGCGAGCCAAAAACGTACAAATGCTTGTAAAGTCGCGTTTTTAAGCAGAAATTGACGATTTCTTGCTTTTTCGCTTCGCTGGTTTAATGAGAAATCGGATTTTTTGAAAAAGTTCAATATCTCCAGTAGTTTTTAAGTTGGCGAGCCAAAAACGTACAAATGCTTGTAAATTCGCGTTTTTAAGCAGAAATTGACGATTTCTTGCTTTTTCGCTTCGCTGGTTTAATGAGAAATCGGATTTTTTGAAAAAGTTCAATATCTCCAGTAGTTTTTAAGTTGGCGAGCCAAAAACGTACAAATGCTTGTAAATTCGCGTTTTTAAGCAGAAATTGACGATTTCTTGCTTTTTCGCTTCGCTGGTATAATGAGAAATCGGATTTTTTGAAAAAGTTCAATATCTCCAGTAGTTTTTAAGTTGGCGAGCCAAAAACGTATAAATGCTTGTAAATTCGCGTTTTTAAGCAGAAATTGACGATTTCTTGCTTTTTCGCTTCGCTGGTTTAATGAGAAATCGGATTTTTTGAAAAAGTTCAATATCTCCAGTAGTTTTTAAGTTGGCGAGCCAAAAACGTATAAATGCTTGCAAATTCGCGTTTTTAAGCAGAAATTGACGATTTCTTGCTTTTTCGCTTCGCTGGTTTAATGAGAAATCGGATTTTTTGAAAAAGTTTAATATCTCCAGTAGTTTTTAAGTTGGCGAGCCAAAAACGTACAAATGCTTGTAAATTCGCGTTTTTAAGCAGAAATTGACGATTTCTTGCTTTTTCGCTTCGCTGGTTTAATGAGAAATCGGATTTTTTGAAAAAGTTCAATATCTCCAGTAGTTTTTAAGTTGGCGAGCCAAAAACGTATAAATGCTTGTAAATTCGCGTTTTTAAGCAGAAATTGACGATTTCTTGCTTTTTCGCTTCGCTGGTTTAATGAGAAATCGGATTTTTTGAAAAAGTTCAATATCTCCAGTAGTTTTTAAGTTGGCGAGCCAAAAACGTATAAATGCTTGCAAATTCGCGTTTTTAAGCAGAAATTGACGATTTCTTGCTTTTTCGCTTCGCTGGTTTAATGAGAAATCGGATTTTTTGAAAAAGTTTAATATCTCCAGTAGTTTTTAAGTTGGCGAGCCAAAAACGTACAAATGCTTGTAAATTCGCGTTTTTAAGCAGAAATTGACGATTTCTTGCTTTTTCGCTTCGCTGGTTTAATGAGAAATCGGATTTTTTGAAAAAGTTCAATATCTCCAGTAGTTTTTAAGTTGGCGAGCCAAAAACGTATAAATGCTTGTAAATTCGCGTTTTTAAGCAGAAATTGACGATTTCTTGCTTTTTCGCTTCGCTGGTTTAATGAGAAATCGGATTTTTTGAAAAAGTTCAATATCTCCAGTAGTTTTTAAGTTGGCGAGCCAAAAACGTATAAATGCTTGTAAATTCGCGTTTTTAAGCAGAAATTGACGATTTCTTGCTTTTTCGCTTCGCTGGTTTAATGAGAAATCGGATTTTTTGAAAAAGTTCAATATCTCCAGTAGTTTTTAAGTTGGCGAGCCAAAAACGTACAAATGCTTGTAAATTCGCGTTTTTAAGCAGAAATTGACGATTTCTTGCTTTTTCGCTTCGCTGGTTTAATGAGAAATCGGATTTTTTGAAAAAGTTTAATATCTCCAGTAGCTTTTAAGTTGGCGAGCCAAAAACGTATAAATGCTTGTAAATTCGCGTTTTTAAGCAGAAATTGACGATTTCTTGCTTTTTCGCTTCGCTGGTTTAATGAGAAATCGGATTTTTTGAAAAACTTCAATATCTCCAGTAGTTTTTAAGTTGGCGAGCCAAAAACGTACAAATGCTTGTAAATTCGCGTTTTTAAGCAGAAATTGACGATTTCTTGCTTTTTCGCTTCGCTGGTTTAATGAGAAATCGGATTTTTTGAAAAAGTTCAATATCTCCAGTAGTTTTTAAGTTGGCGAGCCAAAAACGTACAAATGCTTGTAAATTCGCGTTTTTAAGCAGAAATTGACGATTTCTTGCTTTTTCGCTTCGCTGGTTTAATGAGAAATCGGATTTTTTGAAAAAGTTCAATATCTCCAGTAGTTTTTAAGTTGGCAAGCCAAAAACGTACAAATGCTTGTAAATTCGCGTTTTTAAGCAGAAATTGACGATTTCTTGCTTTTTCGCTTCGCTGGTTTAATGAGAAATCGGATTTTTTGAAAAAGTTCAATATCTCCAGTAGTTTTTAAGTTGGCGAGCCAAAAACGTACAAATGCTTGTAAATTCGCGTTTTTAAGCAGAAATTGACGATTTCTTGCTTTTTCGCTTCGCTGGTTTAATGAGAAATCGGATTTTTTGAAAAAGTTCAATATCTCCAGTAGTTTTTAAGTTGGCGAGCCAAAAACAAACAAATGCTTGTAAATTCGCGTTTTTAAGCAGAAATTGACGATTTTTTGCTTTTTCGCTTCGCTGGTTTAATGAGAAATCAGATTTTTTAAAAAGTTCAATATCTCCAGTAGTTTTTAAGTTGGCGAGCCAAAAACGTACAAATGCTTGTAAATTCGCGTTTTTAAGCAGAAATTGACGATTTCTTGCTTTTTCGCTTCGCCGGTTTAATGAGAAATCGGATTTTTTGAAAAAGTTCAATATCTCCAGTAGTTTTTAAGTTGGCAAGCCAAAAACGTACAAATGCTTGTAAATTCGCGTTTTTAAGCAGAAATTGACGATTTCTTGCTTTTTCGCTTCGCTGGTTTAATGAGAAATCGAATTTTTTGAAAAAGTTCAATATCTCCAGTAGTTTTTAAGTTGGCGAGCCAAAAACGTACAAATGCTTGTAAATTCGCGTTTTTAAGCAGAAATTGACGATTTCTTGCTTTTTCGCTTCGCTGGTTTAATGAGAAATCGGATTTTTTGAAAAAGTTCAATATCTCCAGTAGTTTTTAAGTTGGCGAGCCAAAAACGTATAAATGCTTGTAAATTTGCGTTTTTAAGCAGAAATTGACGATTTCTTGCTTTTTCGCTTCGCTGGTTTAATGAGAAATCGGATTTTTTGAAAAAGTTCAATATCTCCAGTAGTTTTTAAGTTGGCGAGCCAAAAACGTATAAATGCCTGTACATTCGCGTTTTTAAGCAGAAATTGACGATTTCTTGATTTTTCGCTTCGCTGGTTTAATGAGAAATCGGATTTTTTGAAAAAGTTCAATATCTCCATTAGTTTTTAAGTTGGCGAGCCAAAAACGTACAAATGCTTGTAAATTCGCGTTTTTAAGCAGAAATTGACGATTTCTTGCTTTTTCGCTTCGCTGGTTTAATGAGAAATCGGATTTTTTAAAAAAGTTCAATATCTCCAGTAGTTTTTAAGTTGGCGAGCCAAAAACGTACAAATGCTTGTAAATTCGCGTTTTTAAGCAGAAATTGACGATTTCTTGCTTTTTCGCTTCGCTGGTTTAATGAGAAATCGGATTTTTTGAAAAGTTTAATATCTCCAGTAGTTTTTAAGTTGGCGAGCCAAAAACGTACAAATGCTTGTAAATTCGCGTTTTTAAGCAGAAATTGACGATTTCTTGCTTTTTCGCTTTGCTGGTTTAATGAGAAATCGGATTTTTTGAAAAAGTTCAATATCTCCAGTAGTTTTTAAGTTGGCTAGCCAAAAACGTACAAATGCTTGTAAATTCGCGTTTTTAAGCAGAAATTGACGATTTCTTGCTTTTTCGCTTCGCTGGTTTAATGAGAAATCGGATTTTTTGAAAAAGTTCAATATCTCCAGTAGTTTTTAAGTTGGCGAGCCAAAAACGTATAAATGCTTGTAAATTCGCGTTTTTAAGCAGAAATTGACGATTTCTTGCTTTTTCGCTTCGCTGGTTTAATGACAAATCGGATTTTTGAAAAAGTTCAATATCTCCAGTAGTTTTTAAGTTGGCGAGCCAAAAACGTATAAATGCTTGTAAATTCGCGTTTTTAAGCAGAAATTGACGATTTCTTGCTTTTTCGCTTCGCTGGTTTAATGAGAAATCGGATTTTTTGAAAAAGTTCAATATCTCCAGTAGTTTTTAAGTTGGCAAGCCAAAAACGTACAAATGCTTGTAAATTCGCGTTTTTAAGCAGAAATTGACGATTTCTTGCTTTTTCGCTTCGCTGGTTTAACGAGAAATCGGATTTTTTGAAAAAGTTCAATATCTCCAGTAGTTTTTAAGTTGGCGAGCCAAAAACGTACAAATGCTTTTAAATTCGCGTTTTTAAGCAGAAATTGACGATTTCTTGCTTTTTCGCTTCGCTGGTTTAATGAGAAATCGGATTTTTTGAAAAAGTTCAATATCTCCAGTAGTTTTTAAGTTGGCGAGCCAAAAACGTACAAATGCTTGTAAATTCGCGTTTTTAAGCAGAAATTGACGATTTCTTGCTTTTTCGCTTCGCTGGTTTAATGAGAAATCGAATTTTTTGAAAAAGTTCAATATCTCCAGTAGTTTTTAAGTTGGCGAGCCAAAAACGTACAAATGCTTGTAAATTCGCGTTTTTAAGCAGAAATTGACGATTTCTTGCTTTTTCGCTTCGCTGGTTTAATGAGAAATCGGATTTTTTGAAAAAGTTCAATATCTCCAGTAGTTTTTAAGTTGGCGAGCCAAAAACGTACAAATGCTTGTAAATTCGCGTTTTTAAGCAGAAATTGACGATTTCTTGCTTTTTCGCTTCGCTGGTTTAATGGGAAATCGGATTATTTGAAAAAGTTCAATATCTCCAGTAGTTTTTAAGTTGGCGAGCCAAAAACGTACAAATGCTTGTAAATTCGCGTTTTTAAGCAGAAATTGACGATTTCTTGCTTTTTCGCTTCGCTGGTTTAACGAGAAATCGGATTTTTTGAAAAAGTTCAATATCTCCAGTAGTTTTTAAGTTGGCGAGCCAAAAACGTACAAATGCTTGTAAATTCGCGTTTTTAAGCAGAAATTGACGATTTCTTGCTTTTTCGCTTCGCTGGTTTAATGAGAAATCGGATTTTTTGAAAAAGTTCAATATCTCCAGTAGTTTTTAAGTTGGCGAGCCAAAAACGTATAAATGCTTGTAAATTCGCGCTTTTAAGCAGAAATTGACGATTTCTTGCTTTTTCGCTTCGCTGGTTTAATGAGAAATCGGATTTTTTGAAAAAGTTCAATATCTCCAGTAGTTTTTAAGTTGGCGAGCCAAAAACGTACAAATGCTTGTAAATTCGCGTTTTTAAGCAGAAATTGACGATTTCTTGCTTTTTCGCTTCGCTGGTTTAACGAGAAATCGGATTTTTTGAAAAAGTTCAATATCTCCAGTAGTTTTTAAGTTGGCGAGCCAAAAACGTACAAATGCTTTTAAATTCGCGTTTTTAAGCAGAAATTGACGATTTCTTGCTTTTTCGCTTCGCTGGTTTAATGAGAAATCGGATTTTTTGAAAAAGTTCAATATCTCCAGTAGTTTTTAAGTTGGCGAGCCAAAAACGTACAAATGCTTGTAAATTCGCGTTTTTAATCAGAAATTGACGATTTCTTGCTTTTTCGCTTCGCTGGTTTAATGAGAAATCGAATTTTTTGAAAAAGTTCAATATCTCCAGTAGTTTTTAAGTTGGCGAGCCAAAAACGTACAAATGCTTGTAAATTCGCGTTTTTAAGCAGAAATTGACGATTTCTTGCTTTTTCGCTTCGCTGGTTTAATGAGAAATCGGATTTTTTGAAAAAGTTCAATATCTCCAGTAGTTTTTAAGTTGGCGAGCCAAAAACGTACAAATGCTTGTAAATTCGCGTTTTTAAGCAGAAATTGACGATTTCTTGCTTTTTCGCTTCGCTGGTTTAATGGGAAATCGGATTATTTGAAAAAGTTCAATATCTCCAGTAGTTTTTAAGTTGGCGAGCCAAAAACGTACAAATGCTTGTAAATTCGCGTTTTTAAGCAGAAATTGACGATTTCTTGCTTTTTCGCTTCGCTGGTCTAATGAGAAATCGGATTTTTTGAAAAAGTTCAATATCTCCAGTAGTTTTTAAGTTGGCGAGCCAAAAACGTATAAATGCTTGTAAATTCGCGTTTTTAAGCAGAAATTGACGATTTCTTGCTTTTTCGCTTCGCTGGTTTAATGAGAAATCGGATTTTTTGAAAAAGTTCAATATCTCCAGTAGTTTTTAAGTTGGCGAGCCAAAAACGTACAAATGCTTGTAAATTCGCGTTTTTAAGCAGAAATTGACGATTTCTTGCTTTTTCGCTTCGCTGGTTTAATGAGAAATCGGATTTTTTGAAAAAGTTCAATATCTCCAGTAGTTTTTAAGTTGGCGAGCCAAAAACGTACAAATGCTTGTAAATTCGCGTTTTTAAGCAGAAATTGACGATTTCTTGCTTTTTCGCTTCGCTGGTTTAATGAGAAATCGGATTTTTGAAAAAGTTCAATATCTCCAGTAGTTTTTAAGTTGGCGAGCCAAAAACGTACAAATGCTTGTAAATTCGCGTTTTTAAGCAGAAATTGACGATTTCTTGCTTTTTCGCTTCGCTGGTTTAATGAGAAATCGGATTTTTTGAAAAAGTTCAATATCTCCAGTAGTTTTTAAGTTGGCGAGCCAAAAACGTACAAATGCTTGTAAATTCGCGTTTTTAAGCAGAAATTGACGATTTCTTGCTTTTTCGCTTCGCTGGTTTAATGAGAAATCGGATTTTTTGAAAAAGTTCAATATCTCCAGTAGTTTTTAAGTTGGCGAGCCAAAAACGTATAAATGCTTGTAAATTCGCGTTTTTAAGCAGAAATTGACGATTTCTTGCTTTTTCGCTTCGCTGGTTTAATGAGAAATCGGATTTTTTGAAAAAGTTCAATATCTCCAGTAGTTTTTAAGTTGGCGAGCCAAAAACGTACAAATGCTTGTAAATTTGCGTTTTTAAGCAGAAATTAACGATTTCTTGCTTTTTCGCTTCGCTGGTTTAATGAGAAATCGGATTTTTGGAAAAAGTTCAATATCTCCAGTAGTTTTTAAGTTGGCGAGCCAAAAACGTACAAATGCTTGTAAATTCGCGTTTTTAAGCAGAAATTGACGATTTCTTGCTTTTTCGCTTCGCTGGTTTAATGAGAAATCGGATTTTTTGAAAAAGTTCAATATCTCCAGTAGTTTTTAAGTTGGCGAGCCAAAAACTTATAAATGCTTGTAAATTCGCGTTTTTAAGCAGAAATTGACGATTTCTTGCTTTTTCGCTTCGCTGGTTTAATGAGAAATCGGATTTTTTGAAAAAGTTCAATATCTCCAGTAGTTTTTAAGTTGGCGAGCCAAAAACGTATAAATGCTTGTAAATTCGCGTTTTTAAGCAGAAATTGACGATTTCTTGCTTTTTCGCTTCGCTGGTTTAATGAGAGATCGGATTTTTTGAAAAAGTTCAATATCTCCAGTAGTTTTTAAGTTGGCGAGCCAAAAACGTATAAATGCTTGTAAATTCGCGTTTTTAAGCAGAAATTGACGATTTCTTGCTTTTTCGCTTCGCTGGTTTAATGAGAAATCGGATTTTTTGAAAAAGTTTAATATCTCCAGTAGTTTTTAAGTTGGCGAGCCAAAAACGTACAAATGCTTGTAAATTCGCGTTTTTAAGCAGAAATTGACGATTTCTTGCTTTTTCGCTTCGCTGGTTTAATGAGAAATCGGATTTTTTGAAAAAGTTCAATATCTCCAGTAGTTTTTAAGTTGGCGAGCCAAAAACGTACAAATGCTTGTAAATTCGCGTTTTTAAGCAGAAATTGACGATTTCTTACTTTTTCGCTTCGCTGGTTTAATGAGAAATCGGATTTTTTGAAAAAGTTCAATATCTCCAGTAGTTTTTAAGTTGGCGAGCCAAAAACGTACAAATGCTTGTAAATTCGCGTTTTTAAGCAGAAATTGACGATTTCTTGCTTTTTCGCTTCGCTGGTTTAATGAGAAATCGGATCTTTTGAAAAAGTTCAATATCTCCAGTAGTTTTTAAGTTGGCGAGCCAAAAACGTACAAATGCTTGTAAATTCGCGTTTTTAAGCAGAAATTGACGATTTCTTGCTTTTTCGCTTCGCTGGTTTAATGAGAAATCGGATTTTTTGAAAAAGTTCAATATCTCCAGTAGTTTTTAAGTTGGCGAGGCAAAAACGTACAAATGCTTGTAAATTCGCGTTTTTAAGCAGAAATTGACGATTTCTTGGTTTTCGCTTCGCTGGTTTAATGAGAAATCGGATTTTTTGAAAAAGTCCAATATCTCCAGTAGTTTTTAAGTTGGCGAGCCAAAAACGTATAAATGCTTGTAAATTCGCGTTTTTAAGCAGAAATTGACGATTTCTTGCTTTTTCGCTTCGCTGGTTTAATGAAAAATCGGATTTTTTGAAAAAGTTCAATATCTCCAGTAGTTTTTAAGTTGGCGAGCCAAAAACGTACAAATGCTTGTAAATTCGCGTTTTTAAGCAGAAATTGACGATTTCTTGCTTTTTCGCTTCGCTGGTTTAATGAGAAATCGGATTTTTTGAAAAAGTTCAATATCTCCAGTAGTTTTTAAGTTGGCGAGCCAAAAACGTATAAATGCTTGTAAATTCGCGTTTTTAAGCAGAAATTGACGATTTCTTGCTTTTTCGCTTCGCTGGATTAATGAGAAATCGGATTTTTTGAAAAAGTTCAATATCTCCAGTAGTTTTTAAGTTGGCGAGCCAAAAACGTACAAATGCTTGTAAATTCGCGTTTTTAAGCAGAAATTGACGATTTCTTGCTTTTTCGCTTCGCTGGTTTAATGAGAAATCGGATTTTTTGAAAAAGTTCAATATCTCCAGTAGTTTTTAAGTTGGCGAGCCAAAAACGTACAAATGCTTGTAAATTCGCGTTTTTAAGCAGAAATTGACGATTTCTTGCTTTTTCGCTTCGCTGGTTTAATGAGAAATCGGATTTTTTGAAAAAATTCAATATCTCCAGTAGTTTTTAAGTTGGCGAGCCAAAAACGTATAAATGCTTGTAAATTCGCGTTTTAAGCAGAAATTGACGATTTCTTGCTTTTTCGCTTCGCTGGTTTAATGAGAAATCGGATTTTTTGAAAAAGTTCAATATCTCCAGTAGTTTTTAAGTTGGCGAGCCAAAAACGTACAAATGCTTGTAAATTCGCGTTTTTAAGCAGAAATTGACGAAATTGATGATTTCTTGCTTTTTCGCTTCGCTGGTTTAATGAAAAATCGGATTTTTTGAAAAAGTTCAATATCTCCAGTAGTTTTTAAGTTGGCGAGCCAAAAACGTATAAATGCTTGTAAATTCGCGTTTTTAAGCAGAAATTGACGATTTCTTTCTTTTTCGCTTCGCTGGTTTAATGAGAAATCGGATTTTTTGAAAAAGTTCAATATCTCCAGTAGTTCTTAAGTTGGCGAGCCAAAAACGTACAAATGCTTGTAAATTCGCGTTTTTAAGCAGAAATTGACGATTTCTTGCTTTTTCGCTTCGCTGGTTTAATGAGAAATCGGATTTTTTGAAAAAGTTTAATATTTCCAGTAGCTTTTAAGTTGGCGAGCCAAAAACGTATAAATGCTTGTAAATTCGCGTTTTTAAGCAGAAATTGACGATTTCTTGCTTTTTCGCTTCGCTGGTTTAATGAGAAATCGGATTTTTTGAAAAAGTTCAATATCTCCAGTAGTTTTTAAGTTGGCGAGCCAAAAACGTACAAATGCTTGTAAATTCGCGTTTTTAAGCAGAAATTGACGATTTCTTGCTTTTTCGCTTCGCTGGTTTAATGAGAAATCGGATTTTTTGAAAAAGTTCAATATCTCCAGTAGTTTTTAAGTTGGCGAGCCAAAAACGTACAAATGCTTGTAAATTCGCGTTTTTAAGCAGAAATTGACGATTTCTTGCTTTTTCGCTTCGCTGGTTTAATGAGAAATCGGATTTTTTTGAAAAAGTTCAATATCTCCAGTAGTTTTTAAGTTGGCAAGCCAAAAACGTATAAATGCTTGTAAATTCGCGTTTTTAAGCAGAAATTGACGATTTCTTGCTTTTTCGCTTCGCTGGTTTAATGAGAAATCGGATTTTTTGAAAAAGTTCAATATCTCCAGTAGTTTTTAAGTTGGCGAGCCAAAAACGTACAAATGCTTGTAAATTCGCGTTTTTAAGCAGAAATTGACGATTTCTTGCTTTTTCGCTTCGCTGGTTTAATGAGAAATCGGATTTTTTGAAAAAGTTCAATATCTCCAGTAGTTTTTAAGTTGGCGAGCCAAAAACGTATAAATGCTTGTAAATTCGCGTTTTTAAGCAGAAATTGACGATTTGTTGCTTTTTCGCTTCGCTGGTTTAATGAGAAATCGGATTTTTTGAAAAAGTTCAATATCTCCAGTAGTTTTTAAGTTGGCGAGCCAAAAACGTACAAATGCTTGTGAATTCGCGTTTTTAAGCAGAAATTGACGATTTCTTGCGTTTTCGCTTCGCTGGTTTAATGAGAAATCGGATTTTTTGAAAAAGTTCAATATCTCCAGTAGTTTTTAAGTTGGCGAGCCAAAAACGTACAAATGCTTGTAAATTCGCGTTTTTAAGCAGAAATTGACGATTTCTTGCTTTTTCGCTTCGCTGGTTTAATGAGAAATCGGATTTTTTGAAAAAGTTCAATATCTCCAGTAGTTTTTAAGTTGGCGAGCCAAAAACGTACAAATGCTTGTAAATTCGCGTTTTTAAGCAGAAATTGACGATTTCTTGCTTTTTCGCTTCGCTGGTTTAATGAGAAATCGGATTTTTTGAAAAAGTTCAATATCTCCAGTAGTTTTTAAGTTGGCGAGCCAAAAACGTATAAATGCTTGTAAATTCGCGTTTTTAAGCAGAAATTGACGATTTCTTGCTTTTTCGCTTCGCTGGTTTAATGAGAAATCGGATTTTTTGAAAAAGTTCAATATCTCCAGTAGTTTTTAAGTTGGCGAGCCAAAAACGTACAAATGCTTGTAAATTCGCGTTTTTAAGCAGAAATTGACGATTTCTTGCTTTTTCGCTTCGCTGGTTTAATGAGAAATCGGATTTTTTGAAAAAGTTCAATATCTCCAGTAGTTTTTAAGTTGGCGAGCCAAAAAGGTACAAATGCTTGTAAATTCGCGTTTTTAAGCAGAAATTGACGATTTCTTGCTTTTTCGCTTCGCTGGTTTAATGAGAAATCGGATTTTTTGAAAAAGTTCAATATCTCCAGTAGTTTTTAAGTTGGCGAGCCAAAAACGTACAAATGCTTGTGAATTCGCGTTTTTAAGCAGAAATTGACGATTTCTTGCTTTTTCGCTTCGCTGGTTTAATGAGAAATCGGATTTTTTGAAAAAGTTCAATATCTCCAGTAGTTTTTAAGTTGGCGAGCCAAAAACGTACAAATGCTTGTAAATTCGCGTTTTTAAGCAGAAATTGACGATTTCTTGCTTTTTCGCTTCGCTGGTTTAATGAGAAATCGGACTTTTTGAAAAACTTCAATATCTCCAGTAGTTTTTAAGTTGGCGAGCCAAAAACGTATAAATGCTTGTAAATTCGCGTTTTTAAGCAGAAATTGACGATTTGTTGCTTTTTCGCTTCGCTGGTTTAATGAGAAATCGGATTTTTTGAAAAAGTTCAATATCTCCAGTAGTTTTTAAGTTGGCGAGCCAAAAACGTACAAATGCTTGTGAATTCGCGTTTTTAAGCAGAAATTGACGATTTCTTGCTTTTTCGCTTCGCTGGTTTAATGAGAAATCGGATTTTTTGAAAAAGTTCAATATCTCCAGTAGTTTTTAAGTTGGCGAGCCAAAAACGTACAAATGCTTGTAAATTCGCGTTTTTAAGCAGAAATTGACGATTTCTTGCTTTTTCGCTTCGCTGGTTTAATGAGAAATCGGATTTTTTGAAAAAGTTCAATATCTCCAGTAGTTTTTAAGTTGGCGAGCCAAAAACGTACAAATGCTTGTAAATTCGCGTTTTTAAGCAGAAATTGACGATTTCTTGCTTTTTCGCTTCGCTGGTTTAATGAGAAATCGGATTTTTTGAAAAAGTTCAATATCTCCAGTAGTTTTTAAGTTGGCGAGCCAAAAACGTATAAATGCTTGTAAATTCGCGTTTTTAAGCAGAAATTGACGATTTCTTGCTTTTTCGCTTCGCTGGTTTAATGAGAAATCGGATTTTTTGAAAAAGTTCAATATCTCCAGTAGTTTTTAAGTTGGCGAGCCAAAAACGTACAAATGCTTGTAAATTCGCGTTTTTAAGCAGAAATTGACGATTTCTTGCTTTTTCGCTTCGCTGGTTTAATGAGAAATCGGATTTTTTGAAAAAGTTCAATATCTCCAGTAGTTTTTAAGTTGGCGAGCCAAAAAGGTACAAATGCTTGTAAATTCGCGTTTTTAAGCAGAAATTGACGATTTCTTGCTTTTTCGCTTCGCTGGTTTAATGAGAAATCGGATTTTTTGAAAAAGTTCAATATCTCCAGTAGTTTTTAAGTTGGCGAGCCAAAAACGTACAAATGCTTGTGAATTCGCGTTTTTAAGCAGAAATTGACGATTTCTTGCTTTTTCGCTTCGCTGGTTTAATGAGAAATCGGATTTTTTGAAAAAGTTCAATATCTCCAGTAGTTTTTAAGTTGGCGAGCCAAAAACGTACAAATGCTTGTAAATTCGCGTTTTTAAGCAGAAATTGACGATTTCTTGCTTTTTCGCTTCGCTGGTTTAATGAGAAATCGGACTTTTTGAAAAACTTCAATATCTCCAGTAGTTTTTAAGTTGGCGAGCCAAAAACGTATAAATGCTTGTAAATTCGCGTTTTTAAGCAGAAATTGACGATTTGTTGCTTTTTCGCTTCGCTGGTTTAATGAGAAATCGGATTTTTTGAAAAAGTTCAATATATCCAGTAGTTTTTAAGTTGGCGAGCCAAAAACGTACAAATGCTTGTGAATTCCCGTTTTTAAGCAGAAATTGACGATTTCTTGCTTTTTCGCTTCGCTGGTTTAATGAGAAATCGGATTTTTTGAAAAAGTTCAATATCTCCAGTAGTTTTTAAGTTGGCGAGCCAAAAACGTACAAATGCTTGTAAATTCGCGTTTTTAAGCAGAAATTGACGATTTCTTGCTTTTTCGCTTCGCTGGTTTAATAAGAAATCGGATTTTTTGAAAAAGTTCAATATCTCCAGTAGTTTTTAAGTTAGCGAGCCAAAAACGTATATATGCTTGTAAATTCGCGTTTTTAAGCAGAAATTGACGATTTCTTGCTTTTTCGCTTCGCTGGTTTAATGAGAAATCGGATTTTTTGAAAAAGTTCAATATCTCCAGTAGTTTTTAAGTTGGCGAGCCAAAAACGTACAAATGCTTGTAAATTCGCGTTTTTAAGCAGAAATTGACGATTACTTGCTTTTTCGTTTCGCTGGTTTAATGAGAAATCGGATTTTTTGAAAAAGTTCAATATCTCCAGTAGTTTTTAAGTTGGCGAGCCAAAAACGTACAAATGCTTGTAAATTCGCGTTTTTAAGCAGAAATTGACGATTTATTGCTTTTTCGCTTGGCTGGTTTAATGAGAAATCGGATTTTTTGAAAAAGTTCAATATCTCCAGTAGTTTTTAAGTTGGCGAGCCAAAAACGTATAAATGCTTGTAAATTCGCGTTTTTAAGCAGAAATTGACGATTTCTTGCTTTTTCGCTTCGCTGGTTTAATGAGAAATCGGATTTTTTGAAAAAGTTCAATATCTCCAGTAGTTTTTAAGTTGGCGAGCCAAAAACGTACAAATGCTTGTAAATTCGCGTTTTTAAGCAGAAATTGACGATTTCTTGCTTTTTCGCTTCGCTGGTTTAATGAGAAATCGGATTTTTTGAAAAAGTTCAATATCTCCAGTAGTTTTTAAGTTGGCGAGCCAAAAACGTACAAATGCTTGTAAATTCGCGTTTTTAAGCAGAAATTGACGATTTCTTGCTTTTTCGATTCGCTGGTTTAATGAGAAATCGGATTTTTTGAAAAAGTTCAATATCTCCAGTAGTTTTTAAGTTGGCGAGCCAAAAAAGTACAAATGCTTGTAAATTCGCGTTTTTAAGCAGAAATTGACGATTTCTTGCTTTTTCGCTTCGCTGGTTTAATGAGAAATCGGATTTTTTGAAAAAGTTCAATATCTCCAGTAGTTTTTAAGTTGGCGAGCCAAAAACGTACAAATGCTTGTGAATTCGCGTTTTTAAGCAGAAATTGACGATTTCTTGCTTTTTCGCTTCGCTGGTTTAATGAGAAATCGGATTTTTTGAAAAAGTTCAATATCTCCAGTAGTTTTTAAGTTGGCGAGCCAAAAACGTACAAATGCTTGTAAATTCGCGTTTTTAAGCAGAAATTGACGATTTCTTGCTTTTTCGCTTCGCTGGTTTAATGAGAAATCGGATTTTTTGAAAAAGTTCAATATCTCCAGTAGTTTTTAAGTTGGCGAGCCAAAAACGTACAAATGCTTGTAAATTCGCGTTTTTAAGCAGAAATTGACGATTTCTTGCTTTTTCGCTTCGCTGGTTTAATGAGAAATCGGATTTTTTGAAAAAGTTCAATATCTCCAGTAGTTTTTAAGTTGGCGAGCCAAAAACGTACAAATGCTTGTAAATTCGCGTTTTTAAGCAGAAATTGACGATTTCTTGCTTTTTCGCTTCGCTGGTTTAATGAGAAATCGGATTTTTTGAAAAAGTTCAATATCTCCAGTAGTTTTTAAGTTGGCGAGCCAAAAACGTACAAATGCTTGTAAATTCGCGTTTTTAAGCAGAAATTGACGATTTCTTGCTTTTTCGCTTCGCTGGTTTAATGAGAAATCGGATTTTTTGAAAAAGTTCAATATCTCCAGTAGTTTATAAGTTGGCGAGCCAAAAACGTACAAATGCTTGTAAATTCGCGTTTTTAAGCAGAAATTGACGATTTCTTGCTTTTTCGCTTCGCTGGTTTAATGAGAAATCGGATTTTTTGAAAAAGTTCAATATCTCCAGTAGTTTTTAAGTTGGCGAGCCAAAAAGGTACAAATGCTTGTAAATTCGCGTTTTTAAGCAGAAATTGACGATTTCTTGCTTTTTCGCTTCGCTGGTTTAATGAGAAATCGGATTTTTTGAAAAAGTTCAATATCTCCAGTAGTTTTTAAGTTGGCGAGCCAAAAACGTACAAATGCTTGTAAATTCGCGTTTTTAAGCAGAAATTGACGATTTCTTGCTTTTTCGCTTCGCTGGTTTAATGAGAAATCGGATTTTTTGAAAAAGTTCAATATCTCCAGTAGTTTTTAAGTTGGCGAGCCAAAAACGTATAAATGCTTGTAAATTCGCGTTTTTAAGCAGAAATTGACGATTTCTTGCTTTTTCGCTTCGCTGGTTTAATGAGAAATCGGATTTTTTGAAAAAGTTCAATATCTCCAGTAGTTTTT